>VZSE01013675.1:890394-1195467 GCA_013398275.1 Promerops cafer
GCCGCGCTCCGGCTCCGCCGCCCGCCGGCTCCGCGCTCGCTGCGCTCAGCGCCGCTGCTCCGGCTGCCGCACAGGACCCGCTCGCCCCGGCGCCATTGCGCTGCCCGCCCTCACCCCAGCCAGCCCCGCGCACGGCCCGGAGATGCCCGGCCGGGCCGGTGACTGTCTGTGTGTGGGGTGGCTCTGTCTGTCTGTCTGTCCGCCCGCCCGTGTGCCTGTGGCTTCCCGCACGCCGACCCCTCCAGTCACATTGTTTCCCCCCTCCCTCAAGCCCTCCCCGTCAGCCCATCCTCAGCCAGGAGCAGAGACAAAGCACCCGAGCGGGGCTAATAAGAAGAAAGCTCGTTAATCCCCTCCGATTCCTTGTTATTTGCTCCCACCCACTCCCTGTCGTCCCCGACACACGACCCCCAAGAAAAATAGAGGGAAGGAAATGGGCCTTGACTCCAGAGGATATCTTTAAGTGAAAGGTCTAGGGAAGGTGGTTTTAATTATTATTTTTGCTAGTGAAACCTGACAGCCTTCGGGCTGATGAGCAGAGCTGCTGAAAGGGGTAAAAAAAAAAAAAAAAAAAAAAAGATACTGCAGCAGATTTTGGGTGGTAGCAGATGAGCCACTAAAAATGGGGCACATGATCCCCTTCCCCCTCCCCTGCCCAGCATGTCTCTATCTAGGATCTGGCTTGATGATGTTTCCCTCGGAGCCTTGCTGCACACCATCAAGGCAGAGGGAAACAGGCAATTCACCGGCACACGCGTTTCCGATACATAAAACCGCTGCTATGCATTTAAAACTCGGGCCTCGTTTTACCCAATTGAATACATCCAGGCATTCATTCTGCACCCAGCCGAGAAAAGGGCATTTACCTCTTTGCTAGGTGGCTATTAATATGCAGTAAAATTATAGCTGTACAACGCCAAATGTAATTGCCATAGATCATTTAGAGGAGATCCAGCAATTCAGCTGCTGGAAATGCATGTCTGTGAATAACCATGCATCTGGTACAATGCCCTCTACTACAATAACCTGAAAGGAGACAGAAGCGTCTGGTACTAGCTGCAATTAGTAATCCTATGGATGAAAAACAAACAGTCAATAAGTACAAAGCAACAAGGTCCTATGAAATATAGAGATCATTTCTGTCTACGGTGATACAAATAACCCAACTCCCACAGACAGACAATTCTTATTTAAAATACACAGTTAAAAATGCACTCCTTTCATGATGTGCTTTCAGAAAGTCCTAGTTAGCAAAGACAGTTTGCCATGTTTAATGAATGTAGCAGAACTTGCATACCAGTAAATAGGGACAAATATACAGAAGGCCTGGGGAGAGTTGCAGGGAAATGTTTGCTTTAGTAGGTATTATCCTTGCACCCCTGGAACCCCTCTTTCCCCTCAGAAGCAAACACCTGCTTTTACTGGGAACTGCTGAATGGAATCAGACTGGAAGAATACAGTGAGTGATGAGCCACAACAGGGTGCGCATTAGCCGGCTCTTGGTGCACGCTTCAAGTGATCAGAGGCATTCAGCCAGGCACACCAAAACTTGTTCTCCTAATGCACCTCCTGATGTGGTTTCCCCCTAGGATGGTCGCGTGTGGCTCCATCTACTTTTCATTTCATTCTTTAATGTGTTCCCACACTGTGCTACAGGTTCCATCTGAAAGCAAAAAGACCAGCAGAGAGGCTATAAGTGGTGCTCATGTGGTACACCTGGTGATGGGGCAAGGACCAGTTCTTTGCTTTTTGCCATTTGATGTTGCAGCCATCTCAACAATGGACCAAAGTTAATTTTCCAAGATGGTTATCAAAACTCTTCTGAACATACACTGAAATGGAGAGGGCCTCACCTGGCTGCTGCCCATCATTCCATTACTCCCAAGCAGGGTACCCAGAGAAGGGAGAGAATGCACACTGCATCAGGACACAAAAGCAGTACTCACTCATGCCTTCACTAAATGCCTTGCAACTCACCTCCAGAAGGGAAGGGGATGAGAGTAGTGACTGTTTTGGAACCTTGCTCCAGTCACTAGACACGATGCACATGTAAAACAGCCACGTGTCCACAGCTTGTCTCCCACCGTTGAGATACTGGAGTGCCTTCAGAGTGGGAAGAGCCAAAACTATACGTCAGATCTGCAAGAAGATAAAAGTTAATCCAAGCTGTAGTCTGGCAGTTCATTCCACCCTTTCCTACGAGGCTGGATGTGCCTGGAGCAAGTTATCAAATGCTAAAAGATGCCAGCTACAGCAAAACCAGTGGAAATAATCAGGAAAAAAACCCAGTATCACTCCAGTATCACGTATTGTAGTTTTTCAACTCAGAATGTTGAGTAGCATCACACATAGCGTGTGCAAATAAGTGAAATTGCCTTACTTTGTTAAGAAGTCACCTCAGACCTTCTCAGTCAGATAACAATCTGACGGAATACACAGCCTACATCCCTTTCTTCAGGACTTTGTAGAAAGAAAAATCACAATCATTGCACAATCATAGTATTGAAGAGGTGGCAAACCATGGCAGTGATTTGCTCCTGCCTGTCCTGATCTGTAAACATAAACAGGATTGTCTATTTAATCTTCATGAAAGTCATCAGAAGCTGTGTTTTTAAGCAGAAAGAGGACTTTATCAACTCTTCAGACCTCCGACACCTTTTTATGTCTGTTACATGACCAAATGTTGAGGTTAATGTGGGGAAAAAAGCCACAAGACCTATTTCACCAAGTACTTTCTTGAGCAAAACATTTAACTAATTAACCAGGAGCACATGCTTTCTAGGACTCCGGTATTGCCAAGTGCCCTTGTGCAATAGAACCAACATACAGAGCTGAAGTGAACTATATGTACACAAAATTCCTTCAGACAGCACCAAATGCCTCTGCTCAAGGTATTTCCAAAGCATGACCACAGATTATATGACTTGTTTACTGAAAGCATACTTTCTAGCTATGATATCTCAATTTCACTTAGAAATCAAGAAAACCTTACTGGGCTCTCAAAACCCAGTACCAGACTGGAAGTATGAGATGTCAGAAAAATATACAGAGATCCTTGCAGTTCTGCAATCACAGATTCCTGGGAGAGAAGGCACGTAGTGTTACTAAATACATTAATAAAATCTTGCACAACTAGTTGCATATTTCTGCTGCTTCTAGTAATTTCTTAGTGAAAAAAAAATTCTCTAACATAAAAATTCTGTTGTGGTTTTGAGTTATGGAATAATTCAGTTTGAGGCACAACAGTATGATAAGCTAACTGTTGATGTGTTTTATCAGAATCTTATGTGAAATAGACCAGTTTTAGGGGGTTTTATTTATTTTTAAACTTCTTTCCACTTTTATGTCCTACATGTTACAAACAAATTAATCATGCATAATTCACAGATGGACTTAAAAATACCACGTGTCTGTTTAAAATGGCACTTTACAATATGTAAATATAGCCAAATTGCTCCAGTTTTAAATACTTCTCAGGAAGAGCTGAAATATTTTTCCAGCTACAACATCTCAAGTAAAGGAAAATTATCCAAGCAATTTGTATAAAGCATGTACTGGTAGCTCAGATTTGACAACAAAAAAATATGAAGCTTTATGCTCTTCCCAATGAACTCAGTAAGAATTTTGCAATGGCTTTCATTAGGATTAAGATCAGGTACCTAAATCTCAGATTCTTTCTTTGGAGAAAGATCAATAAACAACCTTTTAAAAATATAATCTGTTGCTAGATGGGCTGAGTCAGCTTTTTTTTCCCCACTGAAAGCAAAGAATAATATCTTTGTATTTGACATTTCAAATCCCCCCTTAGTTTTTTTTAGAAATCCCAACGTGTTTGATGTGCCATATCTGTGTATCTTGAAAAGGATATTACAGTGTGGAGTTCCTCACCCCACACAAAAAAAAGTTGCCCGATCTCCCCTAAGACCAGAAACTGTAGCTCCTGCAGCACTGCTCAGCTGTGACTTTCAGAAGATGAGCAGGAATTTGAACTCTGGCTTTGACAGCTAGCATTTGTGCACATTCTCTCTCGTGTGGTAGCCTTTTCTTCAATTTATGTTTACAGGCAGGAGGACTAGCGAACTTTCAGGTCACAGTGTGGCCTGTTTCATGGGCTGATGAGCGGCTGGCAGCTCAAAAAAGGATGTTCTAAAGTAATCCAGTGACCACAGAAAGGGCTCATCCTGGTATCCTGACTCAGTCACATTGCTGACAGCATTGAAAGAGCTTTGACAGTGCGAGATATTCAGGTGGTGGGCAGCTCTCAGTTGCACTGGACAGAAACACATCTCTGATAGAGAAACTTAGCATAGTAGTACTTTTTATATGTATGTGTGGCATGACAAAGCTACAAAACATGCAGTGATGAGTAAGAGAAAGAGTAATGAGAGTCAGCTAGAGTGTTGTGAGCTGTGGTGTTAGAATGGGCCAGAGAGAAAATGGTGAGAAAAAGAGGAGGAGGGAGAGTCCCAGGCAGGGAATGCAGTGAGTTGGTTACCTTGAGATCTGTGATTCATTGTAGAGAATGTACACTACCTGCACGTATTAGAGTACTGTAGGGAAGAAACCAGGCTGAGGAAATTCCAAACACTTTCAATAGGATTTATGAGCTTTAATAATCCAACGGCTCAGGGTCACCTAAGAGCCCAGGAGCTGCTTGGCTCACAAATGCGAGTGGCTCTAAGGAGACATATGACAAACACAGCATCTGCCAGAGAGTAGTTGCAGCCCTTGGCATAGGAGCCGTAAGAGTCACAAACAACATCAACGGGCACAAAGCAGCTTCCCATGAAGATCTTACCAAGAAAAGTCCTTATTGCTGCCCTTTGTCTAAATCAAAGTATCAAAGCATAGGTTACCTCCCAGCACACCTGGCCAGCAGACACGCTTTGGTGACAATTTTCAGCTACCACAATAAGATGTCAGTAATACAGGCTTTCAACACAGGTGCATGGTGTCTTCATCACTGCTAAAACATTACAGACCTACATCTGCCCTTAAGGTGTCCTGGAAGAAGGGAAGCCGAGGGACCAGAGAACTTCATGGGGAAGCAAGTGAGTAATGACATAGAGGGGGAAAGAAGAAAAAAACAATTTTGACAGGAATCCCTATTTACCTTACAGAAATCCTGCCAGAACAATATTAGGAATAGCAGTAAAACATACTTGTGGAGTTGTAGGTTTGGTTTAACTCTCAAAACCATGTATATTTTACAGAAGACCATCACCCCAGCTGTAGATTGGATACCATATGAAAACCTAGAGAATGAAGTTGGCAAATGATTTGGAGGTGAAAAAAGGAATATTTGCTGTGCCAATCAGCCCATGTGACTCTGAGTACTCACTAACACAAACTTCTCCATTTGAAATTCCCCTGAACATGGTGCCCTCTCTTAACCTTTGCTTCGAGAAGATCTAGTCTTCTCTGAAATGCATGTTTTAAATGTAAGAGTTTAACAGAAGGCTCCCAATTTACATGATGCCTGGACCTACCTTGCAGGTATTTTTCACAAGTAACTTGATGGGATAACTGCTATGTTGACACTCTGCAACCAGATACCATTTTTCAGTTTTCCTTTAAAAATTTTAAGAATAATATTTATCTTCTCCCATCGGAATCTCTAGAAAGATGCCTGGCCACAGGGTCTGTCAGGTTAGATGCCATCCATCTAACCTGGATGTGTTTCTTTCCTGCTGCCACAGTGTCTGTGTAACCTGAATGTGTTGGTTTCCTGCTGCCCACCCTATCTCACTGCAGTGTATGCTCTGAGGCTCACACTGGCCCCCTTTGTTAACCCATCCAGTGAGAGAAGCAGCAAACAACAAACATTAGCCATGAACCTTTTTCAAGAGGAGGTGAGGGTGCCCTCCACAACAGTGAGGAGAGTAACAGAATTTTCTAGCAGATCAATTCCCCTCACAATGAAATTAAGTACTTGCCCCCTTTAAGGAGATGTTGTGCTTTACATGCAAAACTGTGTGCAGATGTGCCAAAGAACAGGAGCAACCAGAAAAAAAACCCCAACAGAATGAATCAAACTGAACAAAAAAGCCTAACCAGTGCTAAATCACACTTGCAAAAACAGCNGCCAGAAAAAAAAAAACAACAAAATGAATCAAACTGAACAAAAAAGCCTAACCAGTGCTAAATCACACTTGCAAAAACAGCCCTTTACAAACTACTGGAGGCAACCTCTTTTCACAGCTTATGTATCATCACGCTGGTTTTTTTCATTCTCAGTAGAAATGACCAGAAAAGGCAGATATGTAACCACAATTTGGTACAGTCAGTGTGCCTCTACTTTGAACCATCCTACTCAGAGATCCCAAAAGTAGCAGCAGCCCTACAGTATGCAGAGAATAATTCTTGCTATGTCATTTAAAAAACCCTTCAGGTTCTGTCAGTGGTGAAAAAAGTGGCCTTTGTCATACAGTTGGAAGTCTTAGAGGTTTTTCAAGGAGCTATGGGTTAAAATCCTACTGAGGTAATCACCCTCACCTCTGCACTTTCACTCATTTGGACCAGTGTTCCTTTTCTTAAAACTGACAACCAAATATGACATTAATTAGCATTAATTCAACAATTTTCAGTGCTTCATCTTCGATACTAGGAATCAACTTTTGTGTTGGCTGCTCAGCTGCAGAAAAGAGACAGTAAAGAATGAATGACTGCTTACATAATAAAAATTAGGTCCTTTTGACACAAAGTGTTGGGGGCAGTAGGAAATCACCCAACACTGTACTTCATGGACAGAATACAAAGAAAGATGCTTAAGCTTCCAGCATTTTGAGGTCTTGGGCCTTCCAGGTCTTGGAAGGTCTTAAGCATAGTTATTTCTAAGTCACTGCCCTTAAAATAATACTGTTCCCTCAAATTTTCTCCAGCTGCCTTCTTTTTGTTTCGCCTTGCCTTATCCACTAGACATATTTAAATTTTCCTTTGTTTGGAATCTACATTTTTTCACGCCCTAAAATTATAGCCTTTGCAATGTGCAATAACTGTAGAAAGTCCCTTCATTGAAAGAGCAGTACATGGTACAATTTTAGCATCATATAATTTCCTGCATAATTGTTAAATCATTTTCTTCCTTTTCTCCCTCCCCCTCTCTTTTTCTTTTTTCTTCTTTTTTTTTTTTAATATAAAGAAGAGAAAGATTCAAAGTGCATATCCAGAGAGAGAGACAGACAGAAAACTTCACTGCCACATAATAACGTGCTACACTGCAACTCACCTTTATTGCAACAACAGTCTTTCATCAGTGACAAGCCTTTCCCTCTATATTGCTTCAGCGTTGGACTCTGTACTCAAAGGCACTATTGGTTCACAAATGTAAACCTCCTTGTGTGTTTGTGACATCGTATCCCCAAATATCACATCATAAAAATATTAAAACAAAACTGTTCATAACATTTTCCTGTGCACCATCTGGGCCTTGCAAGAAAGCTGACATTATCTGTCAAACTAAAGATAACCACATTTTCTCTCTTTTGTATCGTTAATGTTTGTCATCGCAAATTTCACTTTAATGCTCCAATTACATTATGACATTCTTAGAAACTGAATGGCACTAATGACTTTCATTATTATTTACACACTTCCTTAATTATAAGGCTCTCCCTCTCATTCACAACATGTTCTCCCTCATAACACTCGCTCCGATATAAAGCTAATGAATTTTAAACTTTCTATTACATAAAAGCCCATGATTAATTACCCAGCTTCCCAATCTCTTTATGATGCACAATACACAGCTCTCCTGCAGTGATGCAGGAAAGTGGGGGGGCAGCATGGAACTTTTATTCCCTCCTTAGTGAAAGCAAATAGAGAGATAAATAAAGTATCTTTCCCTTTAAAATGGCATATGCAAATTTAATTGAAAACAAATATACATCAAACCATCCCTCAAGAGAAAGCTAAATATCTCTACATCAGCTGCATGTAGTAAACAGGAAAATAATGGCTATTCTTATCATCTTTAATTTTTCATTACGAGAATTTTTTAATATAGTTTAAGCAAATGAGAAGGTAGAAGTAAAAATACATGGTTTTTACATAAGATATTTAGTGTGGTATGCTGTATCACCAAGATCAACTATTTAATTATTCACAATACTGGACTCCCTCACTGATAAAAAGAAGACAAGACAAAAAAGCCCAAGGTTTTACCAGCACCACACCAGTTGAAGGGCAGTTGTGACAAATATAAATTACTGCACTTCAGACTGCCAAAGGTAATACAATAAACCAGAGCCTAGAAGACTTTGAAAGACATTGTGGGGGCACTGAACAGTCTAGCAATGAAATTCAGAGCTCACTAAGTACTGATACAGGCTGCAGTCTGCACAAGCTGTACATGTCTCAATGCCTATGCTGCCAACAGAAATTGGATTCCGACAGCTAAAGGTAAATTTACTGACAGTCACGGGAGAAAGAATGGGTTAGTTAAAAAGTGTGGCAACTCTTACTCCACTTGCTGGCTAGTAAACCTGACCTTAAGTTTGGGGGGAACCTGTGCATATAAAAAATTTATTTCCTGCCATTCCAAGGAAGTTCCCTTTCATGCCTCTCCCAAGCTAGTAAAGCAGGAGTCAGTACCGATGCAAATACACACAAGGAATGTAGTTCCTAATGGGACAAAAGCCCATCCTTCCATGAATGAATTGATGGATATCCAGCTATGAATGACATCTTCATTTAAAGCAAGCATGACACCTAGAATGATGAAGATTAACTTGTCAGAGCCATTTACCTATGTGTTGTGTTTATATTAACTCCTACTGCTGATCTGCTGCAGATAAGAAAATTTGCTTTGTTTTGAGAAAAGCCTTTTCTTTTCCAAATTTGTCTTGTTTTCTTTTTAATACCACGTACTTTAAATGTCCAATCAGTTTCCAGTGTCATGGAAAACCCAGGAAGCATATGGCATTAAATAATTCCATGGAAGTTCAGTACAATACAACCATACAATGTAACTTCAGCCTTGTGAAAACTCTGAGGGATGGTAACTATACTTTGGTCTGTATGGTCCTACACAGCAAATAACTTGACATTTTCTCAGGGCCTGATGCTAGCTCCACAGAGTAAGCTACATAATCATCCTACTATCTTCATTTAAGCTCTCATTTCAAGACTGCTACTCATCAGCAATTTGAATTATGAAGCTCCCTAACATCAGAGAATGTTCTGTAGTTTAAAAACAAAAACCAAACTCAGATTAATTGAAAATCAGTCCTTCCATTCTCTTTAATGTTGTTTTGCATGCTGCGTATGTTACAAAAAATTATTAGGAGTACATTTTGAAGCAAAAAGTATAAAACACTCCTATTATTTCTTTAAATCCATAGCTAGAAGCCGAGCTTTAGAGGGCAGGCAGGCTCCTGGAAGATATTTAACAAGTATCAGATGTGGAAGAAAGAGACACAGATGCAGGAAGAGAGTAGGTTTCAAAATAAAATTAGTTTTCTGATTCTAATAAAGTTACTTTGTTTAGCAATCAGAAAAAAAGGGCAACTATTCCAGCTTTAATCAACATGTGATTCAGGGATTCACCATTTTTCCTCAGATATTGTGCAGCTGCTCTGTGTAAATAGAGTCCTCCTGAAATCTGTTTTTCTCAAGATTCATCTGCTTTCTGTGGCTATTGCAGTTCATCTTCTTTTGCTGACTCTGGGGTCAAGAGCCCTGGACTAAGATATCTACAGGATATGTCTTTTATGTTCAAAGCCTCCTGATATTTTGGGCAGAGAATATGAGGCTCTCACAAAGGGCCAGATTATGATCCTCAGTCACCTTTACATGCCCATAGAGAAATTTCAAAATGCCCTCAAGAAGTCTTTGACTGGCATAAGAGATGTTCTATATGCTCTTGAAAAATTGGACCGTGACCTTAACTTCTGTTTTATTTGTTGGTGTTTTATACTGCAGATAATTTTCCTTAAATTCTAGTGATTAATGAACCACAGTAGCTGCTAATCTTGGTGGCTGCTTCCATGTAAAATAGTTTCTATGTTAAACACCTTCACAGTTTTCCAATGTTATATGGGAATAATTGTACTCTAAAGAAAAGAGTGTAGTCCTTGGACTCCTTCATGTACTGACTATTAGTAAAAGCAGTTACACAAAAGAAATGAGACATCATAGAGTAAGACAAACATAATAAAACAGCCAGGCTAATCTTTATACAAAGATATTAAAACAACTGCATAATGTTCATAATAATGTCAGAATAGGTGAAATTAGTCACAACTGTGACTAATAGGACACCTAATTTTACCTAATAAGTAGCACAAGGATTTGCAGTTACAATCTTGTGATCCATTCTTAATGCAGACCAGACTTGCGATAAATTTGCAGCCCCCAGGATCTACCGATTAATATGACAATTAAGATAAATATATTTTAATGGCATATGGCATTATCCTTATGCTGTGTAGCTTTCAACAGTATTTTTGTTATAATATTTGTGTCGTGAAATTCTAGCTGTTTAAGATAATTAAATGTGTTTATATCACCATATTCCCCCAAAGATGAATTAGACATAGGCCCCCATAAGATTTCTTATGAAGAAGAAAAGATTTACTAAATAATTTGAAAGTGAGACAGGCATGGCAAACAGAAATCTTTTTTCAAGTCTGTAACTCTGTTACCTGGCCCTGTGATGCACTGCTTATATGAGCATGTGGGGCATGAAGCCTTCTTCCCATTTGCCTTTTCTAAGTCAGGAGAGCTTCACGGCTTACAGAAGTAAGTGACAGAGAGCAAAGTGCTTCAGAAGAGTGGGGATAGGGCAGAGAGAAAGGCAAGATGCCACTATGAAAGCTAATTAGTGGTGGTGGGGAGTAATCTGCTGAAGCTTGTTCTTACAATTGATTTTGTTGTTGCACACTGTATAAGATCTCTGTATGAGCCCACGAAAGATGAGCTGTGCATCACCTGAGAAGGCTGCATGTGAAGAAACATCATTAGGCAGAAACCAGGTCTTGACTTCAAATGTCAGGGCTCTGATCCTGATTCTACTTTTTATTGAATTGATCATTTTGAGAAATTCAACCCATTTCCTGGTGCCTTTGTTTGTTCTTCACAGCTGCTGCTTCTGATCTTTCTTCTGGCTGTTGTAATTCTGGGGAAAGTACTATCCGTCATGATGAACTTCTGGCATGGCAGTCTGCAAAAATATAACCTCCTACATCCCAGTCTGAAAACAGTCTCATTGATGGTGGTGGGAGTTTTACATTGATCTTAGCAGCAATCTTGTTTGCCAATAATATCATCTGTATGTATTCTTTTGAAATGTTTTGTATTGATTAAGACTGTTTTTAAAAGCACAAACAATAAATTATGCATTTTGATTTATAACATAGTTATAGTAAGTGTTTATTGCAGGGAGAGTATTTTCATACAAATCATAATACTTAGAAAATAAGCCATAAAAAAACCAACAAATCAGCATTTCCCTGTATTATAAATGTAATATCTTTTCTATAAATATAAACAAAACTAGGAAGCTCTTTCCTGAAATGCCTCAGAAAAGAGATTAGCCCAGCAAGCCAGGAAAGCCAATGAACATCATAAAAGACAGTGCCTTTATGGAGAACATGTTACTATCAGCTGCCCTGCATTAAGGCACAAGCACCTCTGTTTATCATATGAGTATATTGAACAATTGTACTAAATGTGCAAAAGTAAAATTACAAAGCTCGCCAATTTTTGATAGAATTGCACATCACTTGAGGACCTAGATGAATTTGATACAGGACAAAATCAAGACAGACCCAGTCATTTGGAAATACTGTAAATCATGCCCTGCTATGGAGAATAGCACACATTAGGGACATGAATTTAAACAAAACATAAGTGCTGCAGTAAAATCTTAGCTGCACTGAGATGCATCTCTCAGTTTTATTGTTTGTACAAGAGTTTGTACAGTAAACTGTGTTTTCTGTGTAGTGCCTTCCTCCTACTAGGAGCTGGCAGCTTTTAAGCTTGACTGCAAGGATGAGGCAGGTACTCAGCCTTGCATACCTGAGTATCACAGCCAAAACTGGTGTGCTAATTTCCAAAACAGCAGCAGGGGAGTCATAGTAGGGCCACCAGTAAAAGCATCACAAACTCCTAAATAGCAGAGATCTTTCCTTTTAATTGCAGTGCCTAGCAATTTTTTCAATGGTGAGCATTTGTCCAGTGTTCCCTGTAGGCCTTTTGTCAGCTTCTGTGCACTGTTTATTTTGCTGATGCTCCTTAGCACACGTTGATAGCTGGTAAACCATATATATCTACACATCCACTTGAGAAAACACTCAGAATTAAAAGCAGACAGTCTTTCAATGCCAGTCTTCTCCAAGACTTTTAGTGAACACCTTTAAGGGAGGTAGCCAACAGCTGCCTCATGTCTAGAGCAAGATGTCATGCCAAGAGTGTAAGAAAAACTAGATTTTCCAGTCATACAGGACTTCACTCACAAAGTATGATGGTAGCCCACCTTGTGGGTCCCCAAGATCCCTGATTTATGCTGTTTCCCTCTTCTCCATTACCCTTTACCTCTAAAAACTAAACTGTTTCAGACTTTCTTTGCCCTTCTATTCCTCCATGTTACTGTTCTGTGTCCCATGCACTCTCCTTTCTCATTTTCCTTTCCCTCTCTCCACATTCACGCCGGAGGGTATATCATTATGAGGTTCTCTAATCAATCGTCTGACTCATTGCCTTATGGCAGAATATTGCCATGGCTAATGACTAATATGACTGCAGGATTTCCAAATGTCATCTTACAAGATCTTACAGACTGCCTATTAACTATTTTTCAGCCTTGCCAGGATTAGCTGTGTAGCAAAATAAACCAGAATGATTTAGCATAGGAAACTCATTTCTCAGGAGCTGATTTCTATTTATAGGTATAGCCTAAATAAAAAAGTATAGGACAAAGTATTTCTAAACTGAGAAATGCTCCATGTATTAACAGCTTTTCCTATGATATTCGAAGTGTTCATTTGCACAGTGAGTGACCAAAAATAGTAGCTGAAACTTTCTACTTTTTGGAAGATTGCAATTGATATTTACATTCATGTTATGATTCATTATAAAAGAAGAAATGTGTGAAACTTCCAGGACAAATAGTTAGATGCATTGTGTTTGTTGATTTTTATTTATGCATACAAAATACTTTTCCCTCCACATTTCAATTTTGTGATGAGCTAAGGAATGAAGCAGTGCATTCTCTCTCTGCAAATCCCGTATCCCTGAAAATAAAACTAATATTTGTCCTTTCAGTTATTCTACGATACCAAATTAGTTTTATTTTAGATTGACATGAAAACAACACACTTATTTTCAATAAGAATTTTTTACACTGATAAGAATTACCACAAAAAGCAGTAAGAATGTAGGATGTACAAGGAGAATTGTAGATGATTTTAAAGTCTGACAAGATACAGGGGATGCTTTGCTGCAAGCCTAATGATGCCAGTCCATGTAGTTCCATGAGCTACATACATTCTCACCCACTTGCNGTATTATCTAAAGACACATATGTTAGTTCTATTTTTCTCCTCTTGCCATGCTCATGGAACTACATACATTCTCACCCACTTGCCTTTTTCAAATTCCTGCACTGACATGAACAAAGAACTAGCTAATCACAGGATTTTGATACTTCCTCTGGGCAATCAACTATTACACTCCCACAGTTTGACCATTCCTAAAAACACAATTGCATTTGACCATCTCTCTTGCACAAAACTAATTTCAGCATTGACAAATTTCCCAGATGCCAGTTTATAAATACTTAGTGACACCTTTTTGATCAAGTCATCTGGTCACCTTGCCACTGATGGTAGAATGACATCGATGTGAAACAAACATCCTCAGCGATACTGTGAGAATGGTGAAGTGCTGGGGAGTGATAATTCTTTGCTGGTGATTGTCAGTGAATTAGCAAGAAGCATTATCTTGGGTATAAAAGAACAGAGCCTATAGCTAGAGAAGGAGATACAACATCTAATTGGGAAGTGTACTGTAAAGACTGGTGTTAGAAAACTAATGAGTAACATCACAAGACCTTAAACTAGCTATTCTCATTGAGACATCTTGTTAGATCATCAGATTGCCTAGATGAGAAACCTGCTCCCATTACTTGCGTGTTTGTGGTGTCAAACCCAATTAGTATTTCTCCAGATGAATTTTCATTCATTAGAGTTGGAGAGCCAAGTAGAAAAAAAAGCACAGTGGAACTGAATTTGTTTCCTCTTCACAAGCAGCGTTTTCTCTGCGCGTAGGTGTCACAAGTATGAGAAGCACGCACTGAGATTGGCTCCAGTGGCTGTCACAGCTCTGTCCCTTCCCCACAGCCCTGCAAGCTTTGCTTTCTCCAACACCCAGCCTCCAGCACAGAAACAGTAAGGAGTTCCACCATATTAACCTGAAAAATGCAACACAGCAGGAAAAACTCCACCTGTCTACTCAGCCAGTGCTAATTTGCTGACAGCCCTCATGTCAGCCAAAACAGGCTATGTCCTCCATCAGTCTGCCCATGTTTCTTACTCATCCTGTGTGTGTGTGGTTTTTTCCCCTCAGAGCTCAATATGCAGAGATAAACCACTGCTGACTCCATCATGTGGTTCCACTTAAGCATGTTCACATCAGGTTACCCTATCTTACAGTACAACAGGAGTCACTTCACTACTAATATTTCCTCTAAGCCCAGGATCTGGTCGAAGAAAGTAGAATTTTGGCAGCAGGGATGAAATCAATGCTCTGCTGAATTCATGCCACTGATTTCCCCTGAGCCTAATTTTTACAGCTCATCTTTATAGGAGGGTTATACAATGGTGGCTAAGTTTTAAAATTGCTTATTTCCTGTTATCTATTGTCTTAACCTCATGCAGTGTACCTAATACACTGCCTTAGAAAACTGATGAAATATTAAGGCTACATGGTTGCCTCAGTTTTTAAAGGTTAATATTGCAGTTTTGATTTTTTTTAAATCAAGTGCAAAACTTTGCAGGTGTTGAATTTGTAGTGACATTTGCAACATTCCAGAAGCATTATAAGGGGAATCTGTGAATTTTAGGTAGAGATGATCAATAAGGTTTGAGAATATTATATCAAAATTTATATCCCAAGCCCATGATCCTGACAGAGCTGACACTTAGTACATACTCAGTCATCATCATTTTTTTCATTTTTCCTATTCTGTGAAAACACTACTGATCTTGTTTTGACTGTTAACTATACAAGCAAACTATTAAACTCCTCATTTAATAAGATAGTAATTTTATAATGTGATTTAACACTCTAGGTGCAATGCAGTCAACATCAAACACTGGCTTAAATCTCTTGCACTAGAATTCATATTTGTCATCAGAAGGGGGTAAAAGGTCTTTTTTCATTTTTAAAGCATCTGTGGCTCATGATAGCAAAGGTTGTATATTCAGGAAAATGCTTTAAATTAACTTGGGGTGCTGTTAAAGAAACCTACTCCCTGCAGCTGAACTGAAATTAGGTTGCTTTCTTTCAGTTTTTTAACGGAGAGACAATCTGAATGTTCAGTTTTGCATCTGTTATACGATTGCTTCATTATTCTGAGTCATTTGGTAACCTCCAAAAATAGTTCATTCTTCTTGAATTAGCTGCACAGCGTTATAGATCATGTAGACAGAAAAGCCCATCTCCTTGCTCCTGCACAGACACTGTGCTACAGGGCTCCCATATCAGCTGAGCCGTTGCAGTGTATCTTAACTCTAACAGATGTTTCTGCCGGCCCCTCTCAGAGCCAGAAGGGAAAATAAAAGAAAGAGAAGCAATGGATCACAGGCCAAAACAATTGCTCGGTCGCAACAATAAAACACTATGTCCATGGGGGTGGACTGGGAGAGAAACAAAAGGTTTGGTTTTTTCAGATCAGTACCCAACAGCTAGAATAGGAGGCGGTATCATTTTTCTAATAGAGGAACTGTCTGTTTTGCACACAAGCCTCAGCTTTTGATGGAGTCAGATACTTTGAGTCTCAGCTGTCCCAGTGATGTCCTGCAAATAGGAGTCCAGGAATGAAGAAATTAATTTATTCTCTTTTTCTGAAGTACTGTTATATTATTCGGCACTCAGTAGTAGGCGTTCTTCCAGGATTATTTGCTCAGGTGAAGTAGATTCTCTTTTATTTTGCTTTTTAACCATGTGTTAAGAGAATTCATTTCCAGTAAAAAAATTCCAATTCCAATTCTCAGGTGCAAAAAGAATGGCAGTTGGAAAAACTAAGGGAGTATGTTTTAAAATATAATTTAATCGATAATATAATTAATCCCAGACTAAAACAAATCAATCATGAAATTAGAAAGGACTTTCAGGTGAATAAAAGGTTACTGTTGTCAATCCAAGATTTGCTGAGAAAAAAAAACTAATTTGAGAACAAAAAAGAACAAGGTGTTGGAATTTCATTTATACCCTATAAGCACTACAAGCAATCAATGTAACAAAGAAAAAAAAAATACTTTTTGTTGCTGCAACTTGTGGGAAATCCTAGGATTTTCCATGTAATTCTGCAGAAAAAAGAAACATACGTGTCTTACATTCTTCTTTCTAATGTTCTAAGAGGGTCACAGTATTAATGGGATATAATACTATACACTTTTTGTTAAGAAGAAATACAGGTTATATTCCTAATGTATCTCAGGCCTTCCTGAAAGTATTTGTTGTTACTGTGTGATATCAGTTGCCATAAGAAAGCTTTCCCCTATCTGTTCATTTTTGCAAGGGCATTGCCATGAACTTTCATCTCCTTTTTTTTCTATTTATCTGTCCAAAGGAACTGGGAATTAGAAGGAATCATACTCCACTTCCATCACTAAGACCAGGAAGCCCTTTTCTGCTGGGCTGGAAGCAAGGATGGCTTTATCCTGGAGTGAATTAACTGCTTCCCTCCAGGATAAAGCTCAGCTATGCATTCCCTGAGAAGTTTCTTCTCCCACTAAATAAAAGCCTACAAAAATAAGGCGTCACCTGAGGCTTACTGTGCAAGGGTTGAGGGGTGAGGTGATAGAATTTTTTTCATTCCACTGCACTTAAATTTCCTGTAAAGGTGGGGCCCTTTGAGAAATGTGCACACATAAACATGTGTAGAAGTCAGTGGAGTGGATCTGATTCTACCAGAAGCCCACTTCTGATCCTGAAGTGCACTAAATAAATACTGAAATAATTCTTTATAAGCACTTTCCTAGCACTAAACTTGAGATATTTTTCTTTATCCATACAAATGACCAAGATTCAAGTGTATGGCTTTTGCTAACAATACCTCATAGAATTTTGATGCTGTGTTGAGGAGAATTCATTTTCTAGTGTTAAACATCCCCATTTGAATTCTACCAGCATTGCAACAGAGGCTCAACTGTTTGCCACCACTCAGTGCTTTTTGTACTTTTATGTCAACTCTGAGTCTCCTTATTTCTAAGGTAATCACTTTTCACTTCATGTGAGAGCTTTCCTATGCTTTTATTCATTGTCATCATTCTTTTCTGAAATACCCTCTAAACCCATAGAATCCTCTCTGAAATCAAGTGACTTACAGTTCTATACAGGTCACTCCAGGTGAAAAAGTATTTGTGAGTCACATAACATGTCAACACTTGTCTTTACTGTTCACAAGCATCTACCTAATGATTCCTAATTCATGACATTCCTAATTAATATTTTTAGCCACAAATGCAGCTTGTCTGCATAATAATAATAATAAACCCGCATGCTGATGTCCCTTTTGCCATTTAAATGGTATTAATGCAAAAATCCTCTAAGGTCTGTCTAGGAAGCAAGAGACATTTTTTCAAAGAATGCCAAGGTTTCAACATTCTACTTCAAAACAAGGTTCTCAAGTATTTCAAGGAAAAGGAAAAACAGACATGAGAGAAAGTGTGCACAAACCACACAAAAAAAACTTGACTGCTCTTCCTGGGATCTTCACAGTCTCCCAGTGACAAGTAGCTCACTTGCAGTAGATCATAGCCTGAATCTAGCAAAGCCCTCTTATTTCCTCTCCCTCCCTCTTCTGTGATAAAGACTAGCAGATGATCAAGATGCAATTTTCTTTTTCAAGAACAGTTCAACTCCTTCTGCAGACCTTCTACTATTTTATTATGAGACATATATAATGTAATTTCAACACAAACATTTGGAACAAATGCTTTCTTTGTCTGTATAACCACGTATATACATTAATATCAAACATGGGAAAGTTCATAATGCAGTAAGATTTGAGTTTAACCTTCATACAAAACACAATTTTAGGTGAAAAAGCCAAAGTGGCCTTTTCTTGAAATGGTTTGTTTTGAATATTTAGAAATCAGTGACATTCTTAACCTGAAGTCAATACTCTTTCCTATAATCTGGCTGTATACTCTGTTCTTCACTTTGTAACTTTTTTGCATTAGTTTTCTATATGTTTCAATTTTTTGTTTCATTCTGTAAAGCAAAAGACGGATGGAAAATGAACTCACGGCAAAGACTGAGCTCTAGTGAAGCAGTTGATTGTCTCTGGAGAGTGTTAGTGAGAAAGCTCTGCTAGCTTTCAATTGTTTTGTGAAAACTAATCATTGCTAAATGATACTGAAATCTTGCATGTGCATTCGTACGTATTAGGTAACCTTCATTTAAGGCTGGAGGAACATGTGAAAGTGTAGGAGAAAAACTTGGCATGGATCTCTACTCATTTATATGATCGATTTTATAATTTACTGTAACATATTTTTCAGCTAAGACAGTTGGTAATACAAGCAGGAACTCAGTGGAGCTCTTATAGATACATCTAAAGGTTGACTCCTCCTAAAAGGATGCTCAGAGCACCAGAATGAGAGCATTTCAAACAACCTCATCATGTTTTAGATAAAGGAATTTCTGTTGGTTTGCTTCCTGATTTTCACGCTTTTTTGGCACAGGAGCACATTGAAAAGCTTATAAATATATACAAGTGTGCATACGTACGTGCAAACACAGGCACAATCGTGAGTTAAAAGCTCCCCCTCCTTTTCTTGCTTAGTCATAGAATTCCAGGCATCCTGCAAACCTCTGGCAGCACAGCACAGCACAGAATACAGGAGTGATGTTATCTTTTGCATCCAGAAAGAAGCCCTGGCTCTGTGGATTCCTGAGCACAGTAAGCGCAGAACCAGGACTCCTGTTCATGGCTGGTGCTTCCAACACACGGCTGTGCAGTGTCTCTGAGACACAAAACACACTGTACTGGGTGGTGCTAACAGGCAGGCAGCAGTCCTCCTAACCTCTCCAAAAGTCTCTGCTAACACTGTCAGCCAGAGATGTTGTCATACATGTCGACAAATCTGGTCTTCTACCTCCCGCCTGAAACATCTTATTTCCTTTTTCAATGCAAAGTAATCCACAGGCTTATGTAGGGTAGCACATGTTGATGTATCAGACACAGAATGAGATTTAGGAGCATGAGTCATGCTGATGGGAAGTGTTTCTGGGCCTGCTTTTTGATAGCCTCCTCTTTTATTATTTATCTTCTAAAGAAAAAATTCGCCATTTGTGAAACTTCACAAAAGCTTTAGGTTTCATGATTCATAAAAAGTCCAGCACATCAGAAATGTTAATGACAACCGTTTTTCATATCTTTTAAATTAGCTTCTTTGTCTTTAAACAATCTTAAGTCAAATTTCCGGCACTTTCTAGAATTAAAATGTGTTCAGATTTCTGAATTAAAAATATGCAATTTGACTTGAAGCTTTGATTTTTTCATATGGCCAATGCAGCTATAGTAGTTCAGTAGATATAGTATGCATATATTTTCAGTAAAATTCCAACTATTTTTTCTAACAATTGTGAAAAGCTGGAGAATTTATTTCATACCCAAATCTGCCACAAAAAAAAAAAAAAGGCAGAGCCAAGAATTGATAAGTTGATGAGATATTCTAAATTTTAACTTTATAACACATTTCTCTGGGTTATTTCCTGAAAAATGCAGAAAAGCTCTCTGAAACTGTGCATCTCAGCTGCGTTTTTCCCCTCTTCCATTTTGCTTTATGAGAGCAAAACAATATAAAGAAGCTATATTCAAGAATGCTGCTGAGTTATTGAACTGTCAGTTAACTTGTATAACACATAACCTTAAAAAATAAATCTATCAATATTTTGGCCTGCAGTAGTCAGTATGAAAGGCTGAAGTACATCCAGCATTGTATCATAATGACTGATTGATGATTTCTTTACAAAAACCTGTAGACATCAATACACAGTTGGCCACAGAGATACACAAAGAATAGACTTCTACAAAAAAATGCCGTTGTGTTCTTCAATTTCTGCTTCTGGCTTAAAAATTATATCAAATAAAGGCCTAATTTAAAGCAGAATATAAAACTGGACACCTGTCCTAATAATTTCCATTACCTTATGGATAACATATTAAAATGTGTAATTGCTGCTGCTATCAGGATTTCTCTTCAGGCATTGTATTCAGTACTTATTATGTCCACCATTTAGTTTTATTATTTACCTAAGTCTCCCTGGAAAGTTAGCTTCTTTCTTTTCTTTTTACCCAGCAGGACAAATTTCCTTCCAAGTCTTTATTATCCAATTTTTTCAACTGCTCATTGTTACTGATGTTTTCTTAGTCACAGTTTTTTTTCAGCTTGTGCCAAATTCTTTTTATTTGCCTAAGTGGGCTTATTACACCGGCCAGATGCTAAAATATCAACACCCTCAATTAGGAACACCTACAAAATATTTTTTAATGTAGGAAATCACTATCCTGGCATAATGAAAAGCAAGCCTAGGGCTCAAAAACACACAATGCACAGGAAGGGATGCAAACAAATAAATGTGGTGAGATGGCAACTGTACGTTGAAGGGTAATCAAGTACTTTAAAAATTCCATGGTATGTTGCCATCACAGATATGCCTCTTCATCTGTCCACAGCCTTTTTCAGAAAATTAGACTGCAACTAGAAGAGACCTATGAAGCAAGACACCAGTGAGAAGGGAGCAGCTGTATGAGCCCATCTGTTATGTAGGTGCCACATGTTAGGGGAAGGCACTGGAAAGAGGAATCACAGCTCAGAGGGGCTGAGGTTGTCATCCCTGGCTGTGCAGTTGGGATACGGGGGAGCAACGCGTGAAAGACACCAGCAGTGAACAAAGCTGTAGAGATCTGTCTGAGGGAGGCTTCACTGAGAGTCCTAAACTCCCTGTGCTGAAAGAGAAGCCCCACTGTGTGTCTGCAGAGTTAGGGGGAAAGGGCCAGGCAACTTTTCTTGGCGTCCTCCATGCATTTGAAGTGGAGGAGGGACAGCTTGATTGCCAGAGACACAGAGAAGCGATTAACAACAGAAGGAGAGAGCAAGATGCACATACACCTCATATCTTTCCTCAACATTTTTAGTGCTAGGCTTTTGCCAAAACACCCAAATTCTTAATTTGATAGTAAAAACATGTTTTTCACCTTTCTATTGTACCACATAAGTAAAATATTACTCTTCAAACAAGTGACCGCTTTTTATTTATTTCTATCTTTTTGTGGTGAAATGACACCTCCCACACACACATACACACAGTCTCTTGCTTTAGATATAGCATGCCCTAAAATGTTAATTAATACTGCAAAACTGGTTTGCCTCCTGGGGCAACTAAAAAGCATCTTAAGCTGTGATATGCTTTTTTCTTACTTTCTTGTTCTTACTTTTAAGCCTGTCTTTTCCTTTGTGACTAACTTAAGCTTGCAACTCTATTACATGACCTTTCCAGTTCCAGTTAAACTCCTAATTGATGGAGGTGGCCCTCAAAGCTTTATACCCAGGAAAAATAAAGCAGAGAGAACACTGTGAATAGCAGTAGTAGCCTACAACTGCAGCACTTAATTTCCAGCTTACCAACTAAGCATATCCATGTATTTTTACTTCTCATCATGGCCTCTCGGTTTCTGGTGTAATTTTTTTTTTTTTTTTCAATTTACTGATCAGTGCTACATGCCATATTGTAGCACAATGACAATGAGAAACTGCACTTGCTGCATGAATTCTGTATGCTGGTTCCAAAACCTCAATGAAAAAGACAGAAACAGCAAAAAATGTGCCTTGAGTGGTGATCTAAAGGTTGCTTGACGTAGCTCACCAGTCTTGCCAAGGAAACTAAGCCACAGGGGAAAGGAGTATTGATACCAGTGGACAGAAAGCATTAAAGATGCTCTGGAACAGAACAACCTCCCTGGATGCTGTTCCAGCAGAAAAGGAGGGGGGGGGGAGGAACTTGCTACCCATGAATTGCACTTCCAAGTGTCAGAGGGTGTCCAAGAAAGTAACAAATTATCTGAACTGTGAAAAAACAAAGAGTGAAAGGTGATTTCACATAAATTGTTGCTCTAAACTGGCTCTGTGCATTGCAGAATGTCCTTGACTGCCTAAATACCATCAGCAGTTGACAAGCAAGGCCTACAAAAACTAAGGTAGATCATAATTGCTTGCTCTGTCTCACACTACGACTTTGGGAAGCCAACGCTGTCTTCTAGGCTAGATTTTCCAGTGGAGTTCCCAAATAATGCCATACAGAGACCTAATCTGGGGCTGGCAGAGAAGGGTGGGGCAACTCAAAAGGAGTGGGAATGAGCCAAATTTTTGTGGTCTGCTATTGATAGCAAGTTTGATGGCTGTGAAGTCAGAGAAATGAGAGATCCTAGACTATCCTGAGGTTGTGCTAAGGACTCATTGCTAAAGGCCAGTTTTTAAAGATATTTAACAGAAAATCCAAATCCTATTACATCCTTTGCAGTATGAGATTCCTGCTGTTAAAAAGCACTGCTTCCAATCACAAGTGGAGTCTCTCATAGAGGTGCTGAAAGACCACATTTCAAACCAGGCTTGGTTGTGAAAATGATCCCCTGATGACAGAAGCTGGATCCTGTTATGATGGTAAAAAATTCAGGTTCACTGAAACTAGGACTTGTCTTAATTACTCAGAGATTTAACTAGAATGGAAAAGTAACTGGTTGTTTGCTTTCCTGTTTTTACTTTACTCATATTAGTATCATTAAGATATAAAAATCTGCTAGAAAAAAACTAGAAGTTTCTCTTATAAATTTGTCACTTTCAATCTTTTGCATGCATTCTCCCTTAGTTCCAAGATAAATGAGTACTACAGAGTTCAAGGAGCATCTGGATGTTGCTCTTTGTGATATGGTTTAGTTTTAGGTAGTCCTTTGAGGAGAAGGGAGTTGGACTCAATGATCCTTTCCAACTCAAGATAGTCTATGATCACAATGTGATTGCAATCAACTTTGAAGCATAATTAAAATGTAACCATATTAATGAAAAATTGTACTAGGGGCAATACCAGACCACCAGAGAGAGTGTAAGATACCTGAACCTTCTACACTACTAGGTTTTATGCAAAGAAATAGCTTCTCAGAAGAGGTGCTAATTGAAAATAAAACAACTTAATTTTAAAAAGTACTTTTTAAATATATACTCCTTGCGAAACCCTTTTTTCCCTTAAGTGTATTCAGTTGCCAGAAAAATTCATTGCAAAAGCCTGGCTCTGCTTTTCTTTGGCTTGGCTTCTCAAAAAATTCTTCATATGACCAAAGATAGCTTTCTGTATCAGGAGAAAAGATAAGTTATTGCAGGGGGGGAAACCACCTAGAGGCAGCTTTGGCTTGCCAGTGATACCCATATAGTCCCTCCTCTTTCTTGTCGACTGGTTTGTTTTCTCCCTGTTATCACTAGACTCAGTGGCAGAAAATACTCTAGTGGTCTTGGCTGGGAATTAAATCAAACTTATATCTCACTTGCAGGACAATATCCCTCAAGGCTCTTTCACTAAAAGGGACAGGCTGACACATCAACCCCTGCTTTTCTTGTCTCCCCAGATCACGAACAAACTTGGAATGCTACTAGCCTTTTTATTAAGTTCGGACACATTTCCACAAAAGAAATTAGAGAGGATTCAGAAACTTCATGTAAAAATGCAGAATAACGTTGTTCGCTGATTTATATTGTGTTTGGATTTACTGTTTGCTAGGAAAAACAAAAACTTTAGATTACTCAATAACTGGAGTAATCTGGACATATCTGGTTATATGAACTCAGCATTCTCAGTCCTGATATGCTTTCTGTTGATTAATAAAAAGCAGAGGGCCCTTGAGAGTTCAAAAGGGCTAAACAAGGTTTTGAGCTTGTACTGGGAGACAAGATGTCATGGTTTCACTCCAGCCAGCAACCCAGTCCCACATAGCCATTCACTCACTCCCCTTCCCACACACAGGATCAGGGAGAGCATCAGAAGAGTAAAAGCCAGAAAACTCATGGATTGAAACAGAAATTTTAATAGGGAAAGCAAAAGCTGTGCACACGAGCAAAGCAAAAACAAGGGATTCATTCAGTGCTTCCCATGGGCAGGCAGGTGTTCAGCCATCTCCAAGAGAGCAGGGACCCGTCACACACAGAAGTGACTTGGGAAGACAAACACCATCACTCCAAACATCCTCCTCGTCCTCCTTCTTCCCCCCCCTTTATATACTGAGCATGATGTCAGAGGGTCAGGAATGTCCCTTTGGTCAGTTTGGGTCACCTGTCCTGGCTGTGTCTCCTCCCAATCTCCCATGCACCCCCAGTTTCTTCACCAGCGTGGCGGCAGGAAAAGCAGAAAATGTCTCAGCTCTGTGTGAGCTCTGCTCAGCAGTAACAAAACCTGTCTATATTATCAACTCTCTGTTCAGCACAAATCCAAAACACAGCTCCACACCAGCCACTGTGAAGAAAATTAGTTCTACCTCAGCTTAAGCACTTCATAAATTTATTAATCTATTTATCTGGCTACTCTCCAGCCAGCAGCAGACCCTCCAAGACTGTCTCCTTCACTCTGACTTGACATAGGAGTTAAGGGAGAACCTCCTCTTTGCACATCTGTTCCATTTTATGCCTTTTAGTTTACATCATGAATTTTTCTTTCCCCAACATACCACATGTTCCTTTGTGTTGCTCCCCAAAGTGGACTCCAAAATCAAATGAACAAACCCTCTCCCTAGATAAACTACTTAACTATTTCTAATGACTACTAGCTGATCTGCATATCCAAGTGACTAAATGAAAATATATATAGTGTTTTTGCCAAAACTGTGGTTCAGGGGAGGACGAAGTCAGGGAAAGAAAGAGGCAGAGCTATCAGCTGTCAGAGCTGTGATTGAGCTATCAGAGCTCATAGTGCAGCATGATTATGCACTTTTATCACGGACAGCAAGACTACTTGTAATTAAAACACTTTATTACAAAACTGCCACCAGCAGAGATAGAACAAATTCTAGTCTTCGTGTTTAGAAGAAAGGAAAATTTGTAATATTTCTCTTCCAAATATAACAGTAAATTTCATTTAGAAAAAATGAGTGATGCTGAGAAGAAACACATTAAAAACTCTCCATTAAGAGTCCCAATTAACAAAAAAAATCAATAAACAAGACAAATCACGGTCATTCTTATAAGAAAGGAAACTTGTTCTTATGGAAAACTGTTCTGCAATTACAGAAAATTCTGCATGATGACAACCATGTAATAAACTTCAGCTTGTTCTATATAGCATGCTCAACTCCACCCTATTGCTCACTTCACTCTCAAGGCTACTCCTAAGCTCCTGCTTTCTTGGCCTGTGCAGCTGCAATTTACTTCCTTGATGAGGATGCATTAGCAAGGAGGTTTTAAGCACATGGTCTGCTTTGCAGATTCCTCAAAACATACAGCACCAGGGATGGATGCACCCATGCTATGAGGAGCTGCTCAGTATTTTATTTCTCATCAGTGCTAATGGTTCGACTTCACATTTTATACCTTGCTCTGAACATAACAATTTACTTACAGACATTTTGGCACATATCACTAAAGCATTCAAGCATTTGTTGAAATACTACTTTTTCTTTTCAAACATTTATAGGGTTAAAAAGTGATACTAACTCCATTTTAAATTACAGGAATTGAGGCTCAGATTTGAAAAAAAGCATAGGCTAAAGAGACGTTCTACTTGCTTGAAGAGTTTAAATGTACCTAGTATTCAATGGCATCATTTATGTCCAAAGTACATCTCTCACAGATTTCATTTGCTGCTGAGTCCTTCAAATGCTCACAGAGATCAGACCCTCAAATTTCTGTTGAAATGAACCTTTCACTCCCAGTTGAAAGAATGGTTTCAGGTGCTTCTGCAGTTGAATTTGACAGTCTTCCTGCCTCTCCCCTCCCAGTTGCTGCAGCTTACATGAAGTAACTGCACCTTCAGCCAAGAGGGAGTGTGACCACATGAGTATTATGGCTCCTGTTCTGTACAGGGTAGAAAAGACTCTTTGAATCCATTACAGAAGCAACCAGTGTCACACTACTGTAACTTCTACATGGTCAGTGACTGAATCTCTGTTAAGGGGACATTTAGTGCAACATTTTGTGGAACTGTCCAGATGGGACTTG
Source organism: Promerops cafer (assembly GCA_013398275.1). Taxonomy (NCBI): domain Eukaryota; kingdom Metazoa; phylum Chordata; class Aves; order Passeriformes; family Nectariniidae; genus Promerops; species Promerops cafer. Next base: position 916,821 of record VZSE01013675.1, read on the forward strand.
TAAAAGCTCCACTGCCTTTCTCTGGTTTTAATATTGCATCAAAACAACATCACAGGAGTAAGGGAAAAAAGCCTTCAGGAGAACATTTCACTATGATAATTTTCTCCCTCTATTTTCAGTTCCTCTGTACAATCCCTAATTTCCCAACTGGTGAGGCAGGGCATCTGTAGATATATAGCATCCTTAGCTGCACAGTTTGTATTTGTTGCTGTATCAGAACTGTTCTTTGCAATGAATGAAGCATGAGTCCAGAGGGAAAATTTTCATCATGCAGTTAAAGTCTGTTTTGCAAAGAGTAAATTATTTATGTGCAGAGCAGGGAGAGGCTAATTAAAGTGACACAGGCAAAACTAATTCTGTCACTTTCTAGTGGAGGTCTTGTAGGTTACTATTGTTAAGGTGCAACAACACTAGAAGGGATTAAACATATACTTGGCTGGGATGGGAGGAACTTCACAGAAGTTTCAAAAAAGCAAAGTTTGTATCCAAGGTCCTTGAAGAGCCTCTTCAGGTTTTGGAAATAGTGCATGTGCATGAATTCAAGTATCCTGCTTTATTGAAAGCTCCTGACTGTGATCTTGACTCCCTTCTCATCCAGTTGGACTCTTTGTTCCATGATCATTCTCCCTGCACAGCTAATCACAGCCTCCAAACCTGAGACTTATCACAGATCCCAGATCCACTGCTCTTCCTTAGTGTCCTAATGTTCATCAAAACCCAAGTGTAGCAAGTTTATCCTAACAACCCTTAAGGTACACACACCAATATCATTTATATAGTTATTTCTGGCCTTTTCCTGTTTTCTCTGTATCTCCTGTTCAGGTTTGCCTGCAGACTGATTTCTCGTCATCCAGACTGTTCCCTCACTGTCTCTCCTTTTGTCACTGCTAGTGATTCAGAGAATCCCACTCAGCTCCCCTCACATCTTTACTAGGATGGGACTGAAACCCACCTTCCTCATAACTGCCTGCAGAAGCAGAAATCTAGTTAGGATCTAGTTAGGATAAAAAAAAAAATATATCAGACTCATTTTTCTGCTGAGCAAAAAACAGAATAAATGGCTTTTTCTTTGTTAGAGGGACCAAAGTAAATTGGTCAAACAAAGTACCAACAGAAGTAAACACAGCTGTTTGCTTGTCAGTGACTTGACTGATCAACCATTTCAATGAAATTAAGATCAACTGCAAATCTCTGCAGATAATTAAATATGTTATAGGCAGCACCACATGGTGAAGAGCTGATAAAACACACATATCATGTTCTTGAGAAAGCTGTGACCTGTAAAATGTCCTCATGAGAAATGAGGCACATATGATCTGTGCATGTCAGATAATGTCAGATATTAACACTGAGAGCCAAAAACTCTGTGCACCATATTCTGACATTAAAAAAAAAAAAAAAAAAACGGAAACAGACTGCAAGGGGCAGAAAATCAATAGTCCATTGGTATTTCCTAAACACATCCGCAACACTGCCAAGACTGGCTGCTTGAACTCACTGTACAGCTGCAGCTTCAGACAACTAATTTTTTTAGAGAATTTTAAAAATATTGTGAAAACATGAGGAAAATTAGAAAAGAAACCCCTAGTAAAATTAAAAGAAATCTTTTCTGCACATGTCTGAGCAGCAGTTACAAAATATGTAATTTTAGTGGAGGCTCATGGGAAGAATAAAAATGCACATCCCTAAAACAATGGCTATTTTCAAAGATCTGATTCAGGTCTTCAGGGAAATGAGGCTTTCAAGGAAAGTCTGTCAGAATGGTTCTTCTACTTGCTTAGTTTTACTAAAGGAAAGCCAGACACTACTTTTGCCTAGGTTTGTTCTTAGAAAACTGGATGGCATTGAATGCAATTTCAATGAAATTTAGCCCAAAGCATACACTTTGGATAGTCTCTATCGAGAGAATGGCAGAGGATTAGGCAGAACTATAAACAACTGAAATAAGAGAGGGTTTTATTTATGGTTGGTGTTGTTTTTTAAAGGGTTGTGTCTGGCTGTGCTGCCTGCTTCACCTACAGCAGTATCTGACTAGATGCCAGGGGCCATGCATCAGCTTTAGGGAATGTCACCCTCATGGTGCAAGAAATGTAGATTCTGAAGAAATGCTGTGACCATTTTAGGTCTGTGCTTTGAGGGCTGTACTAGAGAAGGTGTTGGAAATATTAAAACTTGGATTTCTGCTATCTTTTTCTGTTTGTTGTCAGATGAAGGTGATGCAAATATAAACATGTTCACCCCTTATATTCCATGAATTTGTGTAAAGACAATGGTCTAGTGCAGGGATGTAGAAGTCTTTCTAATAACCTTGCTTCCATCCTGCCATATTCTTGATCTATCTCAAGCACTGTCTAAAGATATTTCTTTTCAAAAAGGCAGTGAAATCCAAAGCCTCATACTCTGCAAACTTCCAGAATTCACTGAATTGGAAAGCAGTTGCACCTGAATACTTAATATGATATTTGAAACTTAATAATTTAGCATTGTTCTTAAGCCTTGAGGGTTGGAAACAGGTGCTTTTATTCTTAACACAATGAAGAAACATCAGTAGCCCTTGTGCACCATGATTGCATTCTCCTCCCTCCTCCCTAGTCTGGACAGTGATGCTGTTGGTCAGTGTGACAGGGTGGCATGATGGGTCCAGTCCCATCAACTGGTTTTCTCCCCAGAATAGTTAATGGAGCAAGATTTTGCCCTGCAGCTTTGCTGTCTGACTGAACTACAGAACTGTAATCTAGGTTAATTTGAGAAGTCAGCCTGAGCATCAAATATTTTTGAAAATTTGGCTCACAGGGTATTACCACTGTAATATGCCAACACTGGATATTTACAGTGCTCTTAAAACCCTTGTTTTTGTTCCTGTTTGAAGTAATGATAGTAAAGCATACAAGATCTGTACACATTAATGAATAAATATTGTAAAATAGCTTCTCATACCTATCAGGAAACTCCATTTAACTTCAGAAGCCATACCAATGATAGGTTAGCACTTTACTTTGAATGGTGCAGTGATAGCATAAAACTTTCCTAACCAGTTATCTAGGGTCAGCCTTAATGGTACCATAAATTTTCTTCAACACGAGGCAATTTTTGCTTCCTGAGGGCTTTGTAAGTTTGCTGTAAGTGCATTTATACATCTGAGTATCTAATGAAAATAAATTAGTTAGAAATACATACTTGCCCAGATGTAATACAAAGCCTTAAACTACTTACTAGTCTAATAAAACACTCTCAATTCAAAGAAACATTTTAAAATAGAGGAATGAATGCATAAAATACCAGAATAGACCACTAGTATATACTCAGCAAATACATATTTATATGTTTAGATTATGCGTATGTCTCCTTGAACTGACTGAACACACAGTTTGAACAGTTTGAACAGACTTTTGCTCCTCCAGCCAGATTTAACTACATTGCCATGTAAGAAGGACAGTGCTCGGCCTCTTAATGTTGATGCACTTACACTTTCAGAACATAATCAGTATTTCCATGTTTTTACAAGTAAATTTGTTAGTTAGTTTCTAAATGAATATATGATTTGAAATGGATCCTTCAGTCAACTTAGCATCTCACAATTGCCTGTTGCCTTCTCCCAAGTGATTTTGATAACATAACAATGGACAGGCTTTGTATTTCCTACATAATTAATACTCAGAAGCTTTCTGCTGTGTCCACCTGACTAGTATGCAATGGTCATTTTCTTTCCATTACTCTCCATTTCTAAGGGTTTATTTTTCACCATGAGGCTACTAAAAGGCACACTAACAGTAATTTCAGTCTCTCTAGATTGACACAGAAAGCAATGGTCATTTTGTAATGGGTATCTTAATAAAGGATAATGATAGAGTGTTAGCTGAGGACAATCCGGTTAAGAACAATGGCAGGAATATGCTATGGTGAAAACAGGAGCTTCTCTCAAGCTTTCAGAGGGAGAAAAACACAAGATAGATATTTAGCTGTGTGTGGAAAAGATTTTTTATATATTTTATTGTTAAATCTTTGTTATAAAAATAAAACTGCTGATGACAAGATTTTATAACTTTGTAGAAATTATATACAAGGACACCCTTGCGCTGTACTGCAGTCTAGTGTCCGCGAATATAGGAGTCTTTAATTTCTTCATCTATCTCCCTTTCAGCATATCCTTAAAAGAACATGTCTTTTATCAAATGCACAGATGGTGCAATGAGTCTGTGACTAGAGTTCTGCTTTGACACAATTGCTGGCAGTCACAATTTTAAAAACTACCAGTGCATCAAGTGATCCTAAAAACCTGTAAAAGCTCTTTTTGTCTCTAGAACAGTATCCTTTGCTACCTGCACAAAGAAAAGATCTCAGTAGAAGGAGTGGTAGGCTTTCACTTTTGAGAAAATACACTGAAGACCAAATTAAATGATCCCTCTGTCAGTTGCCTCTGTAAACAAATGCACATTAAGAAGTTCATTATATCTTAATGGCTGAACACTGAGGAGATGAGAATGTCACATGCAGTAAAAGGAAATGGGCGCCTTCCCAACAGTAGGTAGCTTTTATTTCTGTTACCAATACAAGTGTTTCAGCCACCACAGTTCTTATTGAAGATATGGCCTCACTTTAATCTCCATAATGCTGGGACACAGGAATGTAGCAAAAGCAGGAACTATCATTACTATTATCTTAGGACTCTGTGGTGGAAGATGTCTTTATATTTATACAGAGAACACTAGAGATGCTAACAAGGTGAAGCATGAAGGATTTTCCAGATATTTGACTATTAGCTCTCTTTCATAAAAAAAGTTAGGAGTAATTAAATTTTAAATGCCTCTTTTTCTCCCACCACTGAAAGCAAAATTATTAAACACTAATTTCCATCACTCATAATTCAGAAAAAAAGAAGGTTAAGAGGAACAGAAGTAGAGTTACAAGCTTACATGAACAGTTAGGGCTCATGGGCTTTCCAGCTGACATATAATCCACCTAAATACCCTCAAATACTAAGTAGCTTCAGAGGAGTCAGGCTTGAGCTGAGAGCTCACAACATTTAAGCCACAAAGCCATCTCTGGGACCACAGGTCCACTTGATGCTCTCCAGCACACTGCAAATTCCATCAAATGAAGTTTCCAACTAGAATTTCTGAGGCTGGATTGAGATAATTCAGAGAGGCCAAGTTCACCATTCTGTGGATGCTCTTTGTAGCTCTAATCCCTTCAAACCAATCTGAGCTCATTTTCAATTTCATGGATCCAACTGGCTCATGCAGCTGAGCTTTAGGAAAGTCTGTGAAGTTGAAAATTGCCATTCTGCTGAATGCCTGCAAGTATAATGATACATGTATATTCCTACCTCTCTGCAGAGAGATGTTACTCACACATATTCTTTGCATATCGGCCAACCTGTAAACCATAAACAATGAATTTTTTGTTCCAAGAAATTCATGCTTCTGGGTTTTTGTTTGTTTGTTTTTTTATTTTCTATTTCATATTTAGATATAGCTCCAACTTTGAGTTTCCCAGTAAATAGAAGCTAACATTCAGTAAGCATAAAATCAAATATGAGGCTGAAAAGAAAACAACATAATTAATTTTTTTATTGCTTATTCATATATCTCTATTCTGCTGTTATTCCATCAGTAACTTTTTCTTATCAGTTGATGTCTCCAAATAAAAGTTTACTTCTTCTTTTATTCATATAAAAGCCCACTGACTAGCAATGATATTTCCCTCTGTTTAGCATTTAGATAGTGCTATAAACATTCTGTTACATATGACATTAACAAATTTAAAATAGCTTATTTTCAAACTGAAAGCCAAACTTCTCTTCCAGTGTGAGACCAGCTTGATAAAGTGATGGTACTGCCTGCACGCTGCCTAGTGATATTCCCTTACTTCTCTTTACTCCCCACATAACTGAGGAATTCCTCCTGGCCACTGGGAAAGAGCTCTCATGAGGACTTTTAGGGTCCTACAGATTTTATAGACAAAGGCAGGCAGGCAGAACCCAAGACACTGCTTTTATTAAGATAAACACAGGTAAAAGTTGTCTGTTGCCAGTTCTTTTGGGAAGTGGCCAAGCAGCCATGCTGTGTGTGCAAGCTCTCAGCTAGCCCCACACACATCTTTCTTCCATGTTGGGAGAGGACAGAGGGGGGACAGAGCAAGCACTTTGGGAACAGGGCAAGCAAACAGAGGATCCAAGAAGAAATCCAGAGCAAAGACATTCTGCTCTTCAAGGGCTAAGGAATTTCCTGTGATACTGAACAGTTTAGGCTCAATCTTTCTATTTTGGATTACAGGTGCTGTTGGAGAGAAATTAGTGCATTTTTTCCAAGGGGGGAGAGGGGTGTGCTGTAGACTAAATCCGATCTGTCCTCCCAGGGAGGGAGATGAGAGTACTGGCCCCAAGCACTTCTGCCCTTTTCCCCCTTGCTGTCCCACCATGGCTGCAGTCACCAGTCACAGGGCTCAGCCCTGGGACCTGACCCCTTGGACATCTGTCATGTACAGCCCACACCCCTCCTTGGCTTTCTCTGTGTGGATCCTTTAGGCTGCAGCAGACTGTCCTAAGCATTTTCCACACCTCATCTTGCTCACACCCCATCTCCTGACACCAACAGGGTGCAGGACTCAAGAGTTTGTCAGGCTAATCTTCCCATGATGACAGGTCAGAAAAGTATGGATCACAGGCTTAACAAAGAGCCCCTCAGTCACATCTCAGTCCCAAAACCACCAGTTATAGATAACTGGAAAATACATAATCTGTCTTCAGGCATTCATTGGCCTTACTTCTGTGCCTCTTCCTGCCCTGTCATAGCCCAGGCAAGCCTGCACTAGTTGCTCCAGCGATCACAGTCTCAGCCTAGTCTTCAAACTACCAGGTTTTGGCACAATACCTTCTACAAGCATGCCAGGATTTCTTTATTATTTATTATGTGATATTCTTATTTTAATTTTAAAATTAGTTTGCCTGCAGACAGGCAATGCACACTTTGGTGCTAACAATTTGGATCTATTTATCTGCACGTTTTTTGAAGAATAACTTATCCTGGGAAATAAACCTCCCTACTTTTTGTTTTGCTAGACAGCTCCCAGGTTAAGCTAAGTATTCTGGTTAGCTTTCAATTCATGAGCGAGGATACAACAATTCATATTTGTTCAAAACTCAGGAGCTTAAAATTTAGTTGCAAGCAAATATCTTTAAAAATTAGGCTTATTACAAGCAAAGCAACAAAGTTGTTTTTTGTTTTTTTTGTTTTAAGGAAATAAAAGCCGAACTAATAAAAACAACAGAGACAAGTCAATCAATTTTAATACTCTTCTTGAATTTCAAAGGGAACCCTTTCCAAATTAGGTCAGAACAGAAGAGAAGGCCAATGTCTTGTATGGTACTTCTAATATTTTTAGTAGATCTTTATGACTTAGGCTATTATAATTGCTTTTGACAAGCATCTTTTCACTCTGACAGACAAGTTAAAACTTGAAGGGAAGCCAATAACTTTGACACCAGCTTATCATAGGGATATCTCTCATATCACACTGTCAATATTATTATTTTATACAAACTGTCATAGAAGTGGAAGAAGTAGGTCATATGAGAGAAGAATATGAGTTGAAATATTAAACTCCAGTAGCTGTAAAAGGTTTGAATAAAAACATGCTGAGGAGAATCTTCCATGTGCTGATAGGAAAATCAAACTTCCTAAGAGGCAAATACAGCTTCTTTATAGTCAGAATCTATAACAGCCTTGCACCCACTCCCAATGGATTATTGTGTATTTTCAAGTTTACACAGTTTGCAGACAAGCAGAGAAGAACAGATCAACACTCAGACTCTTTTGTTGGTAAGAAATTCTCAAATCTTTGTTTCAGTCTTCTTAAGAGGAAGAGTTTTTGTGTTAAAGGAAAAATTCTAGAGAATAGAAGCTTGACTCCTGTAATTTCATTTTTGAAATTATGAATCTGTTACTAATTCCCATGGGCTTATTCAAAAATCGATTCCAGTTATTACTGTGTTGTAATATTACACTGTGAGACAATAACAGAATTTTTTTCTATTTTTGTATCTTAAAAGCCAGTCACTACTTAGTGCTAATCATAACACTTTATATTCTCTTTCTGTTTCAAAATGTTTTCAGTCTGTATAGTAATGAAACGTTATCTACGACAAGGCAACAAACATGGAAATGCAAGATAAATGTCTGAAATTCTTAAAGAGGACTTTAGCATGTCATCAGACCTGGACATATCAATAAAAAAATTATTATTATGGAATGAAAAACAAAAATATTCTAAAATGGTATTTGAAATAGCAGTATTAGGATGGATAGAGCTCACAAAAAAATCAAAGAGTGTGGTAATAATCCACAAACTGCCATAGCTGCTGCTGTCTCTGTATTTTCAAGAGAAGTTTGACAGTGATTCATTGATGATGGATTTACTGTCCACACCTCAGCCACTTTCCTGTGGGAGCCCCAGGTTTGCTACTTGTAAGAAGAGGTGTTAGGAAGAATACTTTGCAGTCAGGATGGGCAAACCTGCCTGTATGAGGCAGTTGGTAGGAGCAGAGTGGGCACCCAGCTCCGTGCCGGGAATGCCACGGCCTTGGCTGTAGAGCCAGGCAAAAACCAAACATACCAAACAGTGACAGTGCCACTGGAGCTTCCTGCATGTCACTCATCTGCTGCTTTGTGCCTCTTTCAGAGCGGTTTGACAAATGCTTTTCCTCTGTGACAGTCCTCTCCTTGCAACTTAGAGGCATGCTGTTCTCTCCTAATTCACCGCTGACAGTGGGAACTTGAGGCGCTCTCCTCGTAAACCACCTAGTCACAGCAATTCATTAACAGCCGACCAGATCACCTCTTCCTGTGCTCCACCTCTAAAACATAAACTCTGTTGATGGATTTTAGTACATGTTGTAAACTTGACCAATTTTCATTTTTCCCCTGTGCTCAGTGTTCTGCAGCATTTCACCTTTCTGGGGGAGGGAAGAACGGGGAGCACAGTCTAATGTGGTTTGATTTAAATTATTACCCTGGTGCACACTTTCTTTGAGATGCTATTTTCCCTGCCTCTTCTAACTGCTGAGCACAATCACTAGAGCTCAATTATTAAAGAGATTCTAAAAATAGTGCCATGCAAAGCTGTCTACAAAGAAAAATCATTCAAACACATAAGGAGACATATCCTGGGCAGTGAGCTTTCACTGTTATTAGCTTCTTAATTCTTTCTTGTTTTTTCCTCCCTTCCATCTTTTGCTCTCTCCCCTCTTCATTCCATTCTTTCCTTCAGCAACAATAAGGAAGAGGGACTTTCAGGACATTCTCTCCACTACCCTAGAAAACTGCATTATCTCATGCACATATTGGCACAAGAAAACATTTCCTTTTTAGTAAATGCCAACATTCTCCAACTTTCCTTTCAAGAAGATCATGAACTTGTGTTCATGGGAATATAACCAAAATAAAATAAATAAATAAATGTAAGCCCTAGTATTTCTAGCTGTGAGTCTTTTCATGCACTCTTCAGTGGAGTTGAAAACAAGGGCATGGTTAACCATCTGGAAGCCTCAGAACTAACGTTTCCCTGCCAGGGATTTTTACAAGTCTGTGATTCACTTGATGACTCCTGTTTGGAAAAGCGTTTAAGGCTGTGGTTAAATCTCTAATGAAGCTCAGGTAAGCTCTCCCCTCAAGGAAGGTCTCTCTTATTTTGAGACACTAGTTAGGAGGGGAGCTAGAAGGAAAGGTGACTAGGATATCTGAGAAGATTCAACTTATAGCCAGTTTGGACATCCTAAATCCTGGCTACTCTTTCTAAAAGACATCTTTAAGGGTAAATAAGGAAAATAAGGCTGATGCAAGATAGCAATATGATAAGCTTCTTTTTTTCCTTAAGTTTCCCAAATGATTTCAAAATGAACAATAGTAATTACATCTAGACCTAGAGCTGCAGGAAGGAGGAAAGATGCAAGAGGAGGGAGAAACAGGAGGGAAAAAGCTAAAGTCTTTTTGCCCCCACTGCAAAGCCTGGATGAATACACACGTGTACGCGTGTCCCTCGCTCCAAGGCAGGGGTCACGTCACTGTTTCTGTCAGCACCAGCAGGAGCCTTTTAAGCACGAGACTGGTGGGATCACACCAATTTCACCAGGCTAGAGGCAACTCTGGAAAGAAAATCTCTTCCTCCCCCCCGTACATCAGTTCCATATCCATTAACATTCAGACTAAATCTGCGGTTACAATTCCTTGATCAGGCTACATCTCTCCACTGTTGCAGTAACAGCTCTGCCACCAAAGCTGTGAGGACTGAAAATGTGTCAAGGGACTTAGCCTGAAAATTAAAATCAGGGGGCTATCAGCTTAGATGTTGCATGGTGTGTGCAGGACATAACAGCAAGGAATGAATATAAATCTTGTAGTACTGACAGCTCTGAACCATTTTACTCTGCTTTTCACAGTGAGCTTAGGTGACCACACACCTCTTTCACATGGCCTGTCATATACAAGAAAGGTGTTAACTGCTAATTCCAGCAGTGAGAAGCTGTTCAGGAATTTTTCTGCCAGCTTTTGCAACACAGCAACCTATTTAAGGAGCATACAATCCTGGAGACTGTGCCTCTTCATGTCACTAAAGAACACACAAAGTGATGAATGGTCATACACATCTTGTAGGAAATTAATGTCCGTAGTCATTCTCAGCTAGACACTTACAACTGCATGCATACGTCTCCTAAACAAAATAAAGAAAAACACGAGCCCTTTGAAAGTTGCTCAGGTATCATTCCTTGGTCTTTACTAGGTTTTAATACCAATTTCAGCTATCCAGACTAAGATAAAAACCACATGAAGAACAACCATGTACTAGAACAAAATATATTTCACAGTCAAACTGGCCATTTGGGATATACATCTTGCTGACATGAAGAATGTCTGAGTTCACCACATAGTTAAATTTTTAGAAATAAAAAGAACAACTAAAAAGTATTTTTTCTATGGGCAATGTTATGAGTTATTTTTATCTAAATACTGCACAATGGCACCTAACCACTCAGTTAATAGAAATGACCACTAATGTGAAGAGAAGAAGCTGGGTAGTAAACTAAGTTTCTAAATTACCTAAATGATTTAAGTTCAGCAGGTGACTTACATCACAGAAGAAGCAAAGCATTGAAACTAAAGCACAAGAACTTAAATTTACATTCTCTGGAGTGTCTGGAGTAACTTGTACAACACTGACACAAGCACCAGTATGATATGAACAGAGTCTCCATGTCAGGTTGACTGTGTCTTAAAGCCTGATGAAAATATTTCACTCAATTAGTGCACCCTGAAGTGGGAAAAAAATATTCAAAAGAGCAGTACGAACAATTCAAAATATAACATCTGTGAAGTACTGCTGATTAATAAAACTAATAAAAGTCAGATATAAAGTACAACATCCCTTTGTTAATTATAGATTGCTCTCTTTAATTAAAACACCATAACTAATTATTGGCACTTCCTTTAAAAAGGCAGAGTTTGCCAGAGGCACAATAAATACTAATAATTCACTCTACAATTACTAATAATTCCCTTCTATGGAGCTTTTCATCCATCTGATCCACACAAAAATGGAAACAAGCACTGGGAGTTGCATTTGGTGCTTGCTGCAAGCAGAGAGAGGGAGCTGATTTGACCAAGACTGCAAGGAAAGCTCGTAGCAGGGTGGGGAGGGAGCAGAGGCAGGCAGGGCAGGCAAGGATGGATAATTCCTAGCCACCAAGAGTGAGGAGACATTGATTTGGTTGTACTGCAGGTACACAGAGAGCCAAACACATTTTCAGCCTGAATGGCTTCCTAGACATCAGCAGAGGGAAGGGGAAAATGCTCCACAAAGAGGGAGTGTGGTGGGTAGCACAATGTGCAGCATCCACAGGAGTCTGCTCCAAGCACTTGCTGCCAACCTCCTCAGAGATGCAGAAGCTCCATGGCATTTGAAAGGTTCAGGGCAGGCAGCAGAACTGGGTTCAAGACATCACCCCTGTATTTACATAGATAACACATCGCTGAATACCACCAGCTTCCCTCTTCTTGCCTGCCATTCAAGACCGGCCATTAAGTGCTGAATGAACGAAGAGTCACTAATCTGCAGTACTTTCCACATGCCATAATTTAGTATGATCTATTGGAAGTGGCCTTCTTTGACAGCCTCATTTACTGCAGAGCTGTAATGCCTTTCAAATATTTATTGTGAGTGATGGAGCCGCGCAGGAGCATCAGCCTTTGCTGATTTTATTATTGCACTGCCGGAGGAACACAGATGTATCCTTCAGGTTTTATGAAACTCACAGCATTCTTCACAGTTTAAGGATGAAAGACCTAAACCAGTGACACGCCACCTGGGCACTTAATACGTGATCTATTCCATTTCTCATACTTTCTTTGGAGGCTAAGTTTGAAAATAAAACAAACCTGGGCATCACTCTCAGAGGGAAAAGCTATCATGGTAAATGCACACACACACAACATAGATCTTGATGTTCTGCCCTCATCCCAGGCCACAACCATGACAAACTCCACCCCAAATTCCCAGTGGTGGTCAGGGTTGGTTTTTTGGAGGGCATTTTCTATGGGTTTGTTTGTTTGTTTTGTTTTTGGTTTTTTTTATGGTGGTCATTAATTCTAAAAGAAAATTATCCATGAAAAGGTTTTCTTTTTTACTAATACTACTTTTTAACAGCTGCCGCAGGCTGCTCTGGGGAAAGCCGAGCATGAGGAGACAAACATGAAGTTTGTTGCCTGCACCTGGAAACAGTTTAGCCACAGAGAGCTGAATTCTTGTTCTGATCAAGTGTGAAACACCTGCATGGGACCCCTGATGGAGGAGAGGAGCTATGCCAGTAAGAAACTTTAGGCTGCTGGGAGTCGCACTTCACCTGCCAAGATTGGAGAGAATTGTTCCTGCTCCCCAGGGAGCAACAGCCTCCACACCTGCCCTTCCTGAACTCCGCTGCAGTTCACAGGATGCTTCCTATACAGGTTAAGTAATGCAGTTTTACTCCCTTAAGAAACAATACAGAGAAAGACACCCCGAAAAATATTTCTTTTTTTCGATAGCTCATCTTCCAATTTACAGCCTTATAGCTCATTCCCACAATACGGTTAAGGAGAGGAATTTCAAATTGTAGGTTCACCAGATAAGGGAGTACAAACCCCCATCCTCCAGAACAAACTGACAAAATGCAAACTTGTCACCATTAGCTAATGGCTGTGGTAATTTAGGCTGAATGAACCATGTTGGCTGCTCACGTGTGCAATGCCACTGAAAGTACGTGACAACAATGAGGGCACTGGGGGCACTTTAGGCAAAAAAGTAACCACAGCCTCAAATGCTTCAGATATCTAATATAACATGGCTGAGAACATGGCTGGTCTTTGTCAAATTAGGGAATTAAAGGCTTCTATATAGATCTTGGAATGAATTCATCCTGGCTGCAACGTCAGGGATTAATTATACTGGATTTTGCACATATTTGGTAAACTGGAACTCCAAAGTCTCTACTTGCATTTAATGTAATGTGCGTGTTCTCAGTTTCCTAGGCTGTTTATTTTAAAAGGGGAAAAAAAAATTAAAAGCATACAGACAACCTAAAGTGTGAATTTGCCTCTCTTTCACCCTCTCTCTTTTTTTTTTTTTTAATAGATATTATCTAGTTTAAAATATCCATTCCAAAACTAAGATCAGCAAATACAAATAAACTCTGACTCAGACAGGCTTGTGCCAAATGGCAAACTTCCCCATAAAAAGGTACTTTTGGTCTCTTTCTATTTATCTCCCTCCGCCTTGAAGTATTCAGTATTACAGAGCAGAGAGATTTTGAGCTGGTGAGCATACTGGGAAAAAGGAGCAAAAGGACCATTTCATTTTCTTGGCATATCCTAGCTACAAACAGGTTTCCTACAATAGAAGAACAAATGAGCAACTTTAGAAGAGAAGGGGTGGCTAAATTCTTATATAATGGACTATTTATGCCTGAAAAAACTTCAAACTAATGTAAAAGCATCATCTGAAATAAAAAAGCAGGGGGAATTTAAGACAAAAAAAAATTTATTTCCCGACGTTAATACTTATGTCACTCAGACCAACTTGCTTTCTGGTGGTATTTTACTGCAACATTCCAAGCTATAGAAAAATTGATGTTTCATTATAAATAATGATTGCTGATTCTTTTCTTTATAGCACTACACCTGCCAGCTGAGTGCTGGGTAAGCTAGGTTAGGACTCTAAGCTTACAAAACAAAATGAGCTTTTTAACAGCTAGAGACACCTTTACACCTTCTGGCCATGGGGATGTGGGTGGTCTCACCACTGATGTCCTTTCCTCCAGACTCCAGAGATCACTTCTGACTTCAGTGGTTGTTGCTTGGTCTGACATACAGGCATGGGCTGAATTGGAGAGTGAGAGGTTACCAGAGCCTTACTTGCCTGAGGGAAGTGGGGTTTATCACCATTGGGTCATCTGATGCTTCTTTTCTACTGTAGCTGGCATTCCTTTACACGGGACTCTCTCCCTCATGCATGTTCTCACTCATGCCCTCTTGAGTCAGGAGAAATGATGGAGACTGCTATAAATCTTCAGTTGCTTTTGCTACAATATCCTTTGCTGCTCTGGAAACCATGGCTTTTTCAGACACCCAGCCTCCTGCTGCAGTGGGGACTGCTGCCTTTAACCATGGAGCTTTAGTGACTATGGTGACAGCTCATGACCACAGTCCTGCCAGCTTCAGTGCCTCCTGCAGGGCTCCAAGCACCACATTCGCTACAGTCTCATAAACCCCATACGGCTCTTTTTCAAACCATGTGTTTATCAATGCCTAGAAATGTCCCTTTTAGGCTGAGAAGCAGTTGGCCTCTTTCCTTCTCTGTCAGAGAGATTTTGGGTTTTATGCTGTGTTTAGTCCTATTTCTACCCAGCGGTGAAAGTACTCTTGCCCTTCAGCTGTGATGATCTCCAAATAATCCAAACTATCCTGTGGTTTTATCATCTGTCTGCATATGCCCCTTTGCCTCAAAGTGATTCTCTTGACCATTACAAGTATCTAGTAGCTCTCCCACATTACCCAGAGCAGCTCCAGGCACTGTTTGGTTCGCCCATCAGTCACACTTCCCCTCTCCTTGGGTTTACACCCGCCAGCCCAAAATACTGTGCCTCACGTACCCCATAATCAAATACAGCATGACAAGACTCAACAGCTCTCAAACCAAATGGTTTTTCAGAGTCTTCTTCAAATTCTGAGATCCATGTACCAAGATCCACATATGCTATGCTCACTTCCCAGCTGTAAAAGTGTTTTTTTGGGGAATCTGTCATGTTCTTAACACTTTTCCAGTCTCCAGACTGGCAGATGCCTATGATCACAGATTAATGAAGGAGGAGCAGGGACCTGGAGACTGGAAGGTAGTTCTTGGATTTCATTTGACTGTGCTTTGTAATTAATCATGAAAATATGTCACAAGGATGCTGGAAAAACACATTTTTCCTTGCATAACATATGTTACTTAGATAAAATAAATAGATAAAAACCCCCATGTTGCTGCATACCAACAACTCCCATTATATGAATGTGACTCAGGGAGCCAAATGTTTAAAGCTAGTATGCCAGTAAAGAACATCAGTCTGGGCTGAAGGGAAGCTGCTGACTGATGATGAAACCAGGCACGACCCCTTTCTTCAAACTCACTGTAGCCCTTAAGTGTTGCAGTGAAATCTTTGCCTTCACACGATGAAATCCTGAGCCTGGGTGGGCAGGGAGGGGGGGAAGGGATTGGGAGGAACTGCAATGCCTTGGAGTACTGCTGAAGACATTAAAGGGCCATCAGCAGCTCACCAGCAGAACCCTGCATTTATTACAGCATAGCAAATTTTCAGAGATGAGCTCCTTTCATTTAGATCTGCAGCTGCTTCTGACATCTCCCAGCTGAAAAGGGCTGAGCATTCTCACAATATTAAAAACTCAGCTTCTTCTCCTCTTGAAACTGTAGAGAGGAAGAGCAATAAAAAAATGAAATAAATAGTCTGCTGTATCCTGCCTGTTTACTTTCAGGCATAGGAGGACTGTATCAAATTTAACACGACTGAAAAACTGGAGCCAAAAGACTTGTTTTTAGAATCTGTGCTCTAGATGAGTGTATGTAAGCCGTATAAAATTGAATGTGTGACTCTGATCTTTATGGTAATGCTGCGAGTCATCTGCTAATGGTCAGTCTCCCCTGGCTGGAGCTCATTATGGGGTGAAGCTCATTATAAATAAATCCTTTTATCAGAAGAATTTAAATTCCCACTGCTTGTTCCAGGTGCCTAAACGGCCAGGGTCTAATTAACTAATGATGCTGACCAAACTGCAAATACAATTTGTTTACCAGATGATGATACCATACATATATGCAACATTCTCTGGCAGCAAACTGGGCAGTATATATACAGAAGATCATAGCTTTAAAAGCTCATTTTCCTTAGGCACAGGTCAGAGATGACAAGGGCACCTCATTTGTCATACAGCCAGAGAGTAAATGATGGCACTGTACAGCAGCCTAGATGTGCACACAAAGTATGTATTAGTGGATCAAAAGATGGCTCTTGCCTCTAATTCCTGTCACTCTGTTTTCAACAGTGCAGGTTTGCTGTTTGGCTCTTTGAGCACCTTGTTTACCAACACTTGTTGCCTTTACAGTGTTAATGCCACAGAAAGATGAAACTGAAGAAAACAACAACACTTTATCACATAGAAACATTAATATCTCTCAACTGGAAACAAACTGCTCAAGGGTTCTGCCTGATGCCTCCAAGTTGAATGAAACTCGGCAAGATATGTGTCGAAATAAATGTTTGATGCTGGATTATATGGTCTAACATAATGCCATGCAAATTAAGAAAAAAGAGTCTGCTTTATTTTTAAAAAATAATAATTCAAAAGTACAGTATCTAGATACCTACAAAAAAGATTAAGCCAAGTGAAAAGCACTTTCAACTAGAATTTGAAAAAGAAACTCTGTGATCTGCAAGCAATGTTTAGATGTGCTAGTCAACACAGAGTAGCAGCTGCTCTTAACGTTTAAAAAAAGAATTGATTAAAATAAGTATTTCAGCTATTGCAAACAAGACCAAATGAAAGATGAAAACCAGCACTGTGCGCTATTGACATACCAGAGGAAAATACAGAAAATAAATTCAGAACTGAAAAGCCAGTAAAATAGGCCGTTAAGTGAATTTTTAGAATTCTGTGCCTTGAGAAAGTCAAGAGCATTTTAGCTCCCAGTTCAGAATCAAAACAACACTTCAGCATTTTCTCTAAAATAAATGTAGAACTGTTTCCCCCTGCCCCGAAATCTGGCCTCTGTGTTGACAAAGGTGAAAGGACTAGAAAGAACCTGAGGAAACAAATTACTGTCTTCTCTTCTGCCTTGTGGAGGCAGAGTAGGAAAACCCAAAAGGTTTTTATGGTCCTTGCTACACCTGACCTGTGCCTGGGCGAGTCCAGAGAGGCACTGTGCCCCCATTCCTGCTGGGGATGGTGAGGGAACAGTCTTGCTGGGAGACAGCAGTGAGGATGAATAACAGATTACAGAGAAATCACTGCAGTAGCACTCCCTTTCACAAAACTGGTGTCCCCTGCTCTGGCAATCCCCCCACTGCACGGAGGTTTGTGGATGAAGGGAAAGAGCATCTGAGTCTTTGGCATGAGTCTCTCCTTCAAAGCAAGAACTGAATGACACGTATGACCAGGTGGGGCAGATCCTGACACTGGTGTCATAAAAGCCACCCTCCTTCTGGAGGCTGAATCAAAATGTATTTAGTATGTATATAATCATGCAAGAGTTAGGAAGGAACCATGACAAGAAGAAAAAGGTGCCATAATCTTTCTGGTTCAACACTCACCAAAAGAAACAGACTCCCAACTGAAAGAGGTGGATGGACAGACACATCCCACTAAAGCTGTGTTGCAGATACAAGTGGTTTTGCAAAGAAGCAGGAAAAGGGTGGGTGTTTGTGGGTCAGCTTCATATACTCCTCTTTAGGAGTAGTTTTTTGAAGAAATGAAAGAATTTTTCAATTTTTTTTTTTGACAAAGCAACTGAAAATTGTAACTGCAGCTTGTCTTTCCCTCAACTCCTTAGTTGATTAAAAGAGAAAAATCAGAAAAAAATATTTTGACTTTCTTGTCTGTTTAAAACTCTTCCTTACTCGCACACTATTCATTTTCTGAAAAGTTAAAACCACGATAAAACATAGTTTTTCTTATTAAAACAACAAATACATGATTTTTTTTATCACCAAACTATTTTGACACTTAACTATAGCACATTCACAGCCATTTTTTCTTTCCTACCACTTAGTGATTTTCAATATCATTTAGCATCTCAAAAATTTTTCCTTAATATTTATGAATTATCTGGCTGAAATGGCAGTTTTTCCTGATATGCCCTCTCTGTTTTAACACCAGAACTCCTACTGCTATAGATAATGTCTCTGTGATGAGAAGTGCTGGCACACACTGGCTCAAGCCACTCGATGAAGCATTTTTTGAGAGAATTTGGCATTGGTTTAGGCAATTTTCAGTGAATATTCAACATAATTTAAAATGTCTAACTGAAATTCACTTTTAATTTTAAAGGTTCATTTTCCAAATCAAAATGATTTTTCATTTCAAAATGGATGCTAATGGGTAGCAAAAAGAAATTTTCCTGGAGTAAAATGAAAACAAGAATCCCTTACTTCACCTCACGCAGGTTTCTTCCTCTCCCACCTGTAGCTTTTGCAGATTTTTGGTCCACAAAATTATTCAAGTAATGGAATATTTGAAAAAAACTATAGTGGAAAAATTTTGAATTATAAATATCAACATATCTACGTTACCTAAATTAACTCTCAATTTTTGTAAATTGAGAGTTTGTAATTTTTTGTAAACATTCCCCATTTTCCTTGCCTGCTCTGTGGGCCAGCACAGCCACCCCTCTTGCCAAGCAGAAGAGGATCTGCTCAGACACTTGGAAACATCTTGCCTGTTTGCACCACCAAAGAGAATAAAAGCCCCAGAACTCCTACTTCTTTTTTCTTGTTTGTTTCAGAGCAGATCAAAATCATTCAGATCTCCTAAGCAGATGGCATGAGTTTAAATCATAAGCACATGGTCCATGTGTGTCCCATACACTGTACGGATTATTCCACAGAAGCTCTCGCTGGTGACGGACTTAGCAGCACATTGGGCCTTTGTTGTCTGCTCCGTGGCACTTCCATGAATGCTTCCTCTTTGGACTGGTAAAAGCTTTCTGTTGCATCTATGTCAGTGGCAAGTGTGAAGCCCTGCCATGTTTTAATGATATAAATATGGAGGAAAAGCATAGCAAAGAGAATAATTAACAAGGACATGCTCTCTCCCTGTTGCCACTGCTAAAGCACTTTTTATTGTAACTTAGGAGCACCTACTAGAAAGGTCATCTGAAGGGTGGGAGATTTGAAATAATGATTTTTGTTATTATTTTAAGGCATTGCTTACACCCAGCATCTGTTTTTCAAAGCAGATGTTTCACACTGTGGGATCCCTGCCCACCCACTGGAATATCTGACTGGAATTCACATCAAGGCATCACCACAAACCAGGTCCTCTACAGTGACTGAGTGGGCACAGCCTCCAGTAGCTAAAGGGATGCAGTCTGTCCAAAATAATACTCTTGGTGTGTATTTTTTGATCTCTAAGTGTGATTTGGGCTAATTGCAAATAGCAGCTTTGATGCATCTAAAATCTGTTTTCTGTTTTTGTTTTCATGAATGCTCATGGAAAGTTAAATAAATTCTGAGGAACTCTGTCCACTTAGCACATGTCTCTGAATGAGCAAAGGTACTCTTGCCTGCAGGTAAGAGACTGTCCTTCTTCCTTGGAAGTGGCTTCTCTCTGCTTGTAGGGTGACAGTCATCTGGCAACAAGGACAACAGTGCAACTTGAGGAATTAAATTTACCTCTCTATTTTATAACCCACTGACACAAAATGAAGAATAAAATCCCTTACAAACCAAAAACCTCCTGGATGAGTGTTTTGCAGGCAGAAAACACAAGGCAGAAATTGTCAGATAAATTGTTTGAGTAGTTCAGCCAGCGCCTTTCCCTGGCTCCATAGCTCTCTTTAGAGAAAAATTCTAAGATTAAGTTATTAAGGGTAGATTACCATTAACTTTATCAACCATGTCTGAATCATACTATCACCCCCACAGCACTAAAGTAACTCAGAGCACTGCAATCAATGGAGGTTGGATGCTTTACACCAGCAGAGAAGTCTTCCTATGCCTTCACCAACAGCTATGAAAAAAAACCTTAAGTGGATTTATTCATGGGTGAGGGAATGGGGGTGGAAACAGTTTCTCGGAAAATCTAAAATCCTGGCCAAGGATCCAGAAGAGGATTATTATTACAGTATCCCTCTCTATGAGCTGTGCTGAGCTGAGCTTGTTAGAAAGGTGTTAACTTTCCTCTGCCAAGAGCACTTTGCAGTAATCAGTTTATGAAAAATTCAATTTGGCAGCAAACTCTTGGCAGTCTCAAATCAACTGCACCTATTATACCCCAGTCACAAGTGGATGGGCAAAGGTGGCTCAGTGCATCAGTCTCTCCTCCCCCTCCTCCGCAGCCTTGAAATTTGCTCAGCGATTCTGGAGGAGGAAAAAACAGTGTTGTGTAACTCATCTACAAAGGACAAGGAGGAGGGGGGAAAAAAGAAGTCAGAAACAAAAGACATCGAGCTGCAAAGCTTCTGGCAGGAACTTACAGGTAGAAAGTTTGTTTGTGTGGGCTTCCCAGGACAAAGGAAGCAGCCTGTGCCCTGTGACTACAAAATATTCACCCCAACTGGGAAAAATGTAAATGATGCTTTAGTGATAATGAGCGCTCCAGTGGATTGCTTTCTGAAATGAGTCACAGCTGCTGTCAAAGCTCCATCAGTTTGCTGTAGCAGGTTGAGGAGAAAACTCTTAGGAATGCCACCTGAAAGCCTTTGCTGTGGAAGAGGAATCCCACCAAGCCCAGGCAGGTGCCCAGCAGCTATGAACATCTTCCCCATCCAGCTGGGAACAGGGCTTCCAGCTGCCTCCTCTAGGGAGGAAAAATGGTCCCTACATACAAAGAAACCATTGCATTATGGTGGATTGCAGTGTGTCCTGTTGTTAGCTTCATGACTGTTTTTCCACAAGAAGATATCGCTGGAACTGGGGAAAGTAGGCTGTTGAGGAAACAGATGGTATTTTCTCTCTAATTTTGGTGTTTGAGAACAGAATTTGCACAGTTTGTTCCTCGGTCAACCCTCACTTTCAGGATAAAAAACTGTTACCTGCCAGAATATGAATGGTTTTGAAATGTGCAATAAAAAAAAACCAAAAAGCATGCGGAGGGGGAGCTTTCATCTTAAAGAGCTACCAAATTTGCATTCCTGAGGTCTGATGCTATGGTTATCAATCAGATGCTTTGGGGATATTAAAGACACTCTCTCACTGATATCAAAAGTGAACTTCCTTTCTTCCTCAAGATTTCCCAACAGATCTTTAAAGTTTTGAAGTTCCTTTCATTCTTAATACTCACTGTGATTATGTTGTATCTGCAGAAGCCTTCTTTATCCCTAGAGTTTAATATTTTCCCCTCTTTAGCAGATCTCCTTTTAGCTAGGGTCCATTTCAGGTAACTCCTATCTAAAAGCTAATATGCCCATTTATATTAATACATGCCCTCAGAAGAATAGGATTTGGAGGCTAAGTCTGATCTGTGCTGTGCCATTGGTCTGGTAACTTATATGGCATTATCCTGTCATGGGAATCTACAGCCTAGGTAAAAGCCCCAGCTGCAATTAAGTGAAATCTCCGGCTCCATCTGATGTGCCCAAATGACTTCACGTTGCTCTTTCCCATCTTCCCATCTGTACTGAGAAATAGACAAGGAGCAGATGAGTGTTGTAAGGTGCACAGACAAGCCTTGTGCAGAATGAGACTCATCTCCTTTCCTTCCTTGGTAGAACAAGCTGATTCCCATCTACTGGGGCCTTTTCGGGAAAGAATGCTGCAGAGATGGGTGAAGTACTTTGCTGACAAAGTGACAGAAGAAGGAATTTCCACAAGACCTTTGGAAATGGTGGGTGTCATTTTATGTATGCAAAGCAGAAGCTCTGGGTAAATCATGTTTCCTCAAGGAGGACTCAATGCCACAGCTGCACTGGAGCAGGAACCCCTGGCCTGCTCGGGCCGTGTTCCTCTGACTCTCCCATGTAAGCACACATGCACATGCATCCGTCTTAATTAAAAGTCTCCAAAATTCAAAACATTCCCCTTTTCCCACCTCTCTTCCACCAGCCACCACTCACTCTGCTGAAGGTGTAAATAGGTCAGATGTTTCCATGGCCACAGTGAACCAAATAGGCAGTTGGGGTTCAGTAAGTAATGTGGATTTTTTTAATTGTTCTAGTGCTGGGTAGCGCAAAGTGTGTGACACCACGCTGACAGTACCTGGCTTTCTCCTCTGGCTCATCGGTGACATAACTGCTGGCACTGGTCCCTTCTCCCCCTGAAACTGTTATCTCCTGCGAGCTTCAACAGGCAGCTCCTCTCATGGGGTAGCACTGATGAAAAGTACATTTCACACAGAAAATGTCTCTGTGCAAGTACTAATTGCTGGTTCCAGTCAGGCATTGAACCTATTCACACAAGGTGTAATTAAGTTGTGACTCACTGCCACAGGATGCTGCAGAGGCCATAAAGAATAAAATAAGCCTGTGGCAGGAGTAGACAAATTCATGAGGGATGTGTCTAACAAACAGGATTGTTGCGATGCCACACCATTCAGGAAGTCTCTCCTAAACTTCTCAATGCCTGAAGGTGAAGGGCTGTAGAAGGGAAAGGAGGGTTTGGTCCTTGCTGCTCTGCAGGATCCCAAGCCAGATGAATATGTAGTCTCCCACCTCCTCTACATAAAAAACAGAAAAATGGATATGAGCTGTGGAGCTAGTGGTTCTGAGTCTGAGCAGTGCAGAGACACCTCTGACCGCAGTTAAGCATCTTGAGAAGAATACCCAGGACACCACTGGGATCAGTCCTGTGCTGCATTTGACCATTTGTCAAAGGCATTTTCTGATCCCTGTGTGGTGAGTCATCTAGCTGCTATGGCACAGATCAGTTTTCACTCAGTGAAAAGCACCAGACCCTTTCACACATCACAGAGTGAGGCATTTGTCAATAAAATTGCTCATTTAAGACTTATTTATCACCCTTTCTGGGAGCCAAATCTGGAGATGTCTACTTTGGCTCATGCTGTTCATGAAAGCTCTGGCTGGAAGATTTTGTCCCATACTCTTCCATTCAAAACCATCCCTGTTCTCAGCTGTGATGTTCACTGAAGCCTCCTTGCAATGCAGAAGGCTTTATGAGGAGGAGTCAGATTAAAACTGCCTCGGTGATGAGCCTGCCTGGGGAAGTTGTTTATCCATCCTGTAAAACAGGCAGACGAATCTCTTCTGCAATTTGTCAAGAATATGGTGTAAATAACGCTACAAAATTAAAAGTAGTAATAGAAGTATTAATAATCCAAATATGCTATATGATCCTGGAATTTGAGTTCAGCTCTAACAGTACATGGTTGAAATAGTGCAGTTTTTCAGGGCCTTTCTTCGTCTCCTGGGCCAGCAAAGAAAAAGAAGGGTCCACGCCAAGATCTCCTATCTCTTCTGTAATCAAACACAGCTCAAACAACCACAGAGGACTGCTGAGCTTTCCTGACATACTTCCAGTATAAGCTTACTCAGACATATCCTCCTCTAAAAAATCATTTCAGCTACGTTTCTCACCTTTTGGTGGTCTGGTTTACCAAAGGGCTATGGTAGTATTTGCCTGGGTCACAATAAAGCCAGCGATGGTGTTCATGCCTACTTGCTCATCTCAGCAAGATGGGGCCTGAAACTCTTGGCACTGTCTCCTGCCAACATCACCATCACAACCAACTGATGCCAGCCAAAGAAACAACTCTTGCCCCTCCACATGTTGTCTTCTCACACAACCACTGGGGATTTCAATTCAGGGTGTTGTTGAGGCCGTGACAAGCATTTGGGAAGGTAATGAACAGCTCAGCTCCCTGCTCTTCTGAAACTTACTGACTTGACATTTCTTTTATATTGCCAATGTCTGGAAGTGTGAAAAGGGAAACAGATTTTAATTTCAAGGCAAAATTCCTCAGCCTTAATTATTATGTGAGACTTGGTATTTTTTCCAGTCTCTCTCAGAAACCCAATAAACATACATTCCCTGAAAATACTGATTCTTTTTTTCCTCTTCGGTATTTGTTTCCTATATGAAATGAGAATCAGTAGAGATTTTCTTGTTTAACAGCCTAAGATCTGGCATAATACACAAGTATCACCTTGTCACAACAAATAAGTTTTACTCAGTTATTGGCATTAGCAATGTCCACACAGCCCTGGGAATAATGTCTTTTTTCAGGTCATTACTGGAGTGTCAGCAAAAGGAGAGCAGTGGGGCTGAAATGCAACCCCCAGACGTGTATGTGCTGCTTGGAGCCTGCAATGGGCAGCAGTGCTACGGGTGGCTGTAAAAATGTTCTCTGGAAAGTCAAACAGGACACAGCATGGCTGGCAACTGGTGCTGCCCTCTAACTTTTTCTCATTTTCAAGAAATTGGATGCCTCATCTGTAAAGTGGGGATAACCGTATCGACAACTATTCTGTAAAGCATATGAAATCTACAAATAAAAAGAGCAGCCAGATAAAACCACTGTTGTTAGTTAGCTGTCTTCTAGGGAAACTTTATCTCTCAAACATATTCTTATAATTAAGATAAATATGATGTTGGAACCAATCTGCATTGTATATAATTATCAACTCCCTACACGCATATCTCCTCCACCCCTATTTTTCACCTATGTAAAATCGTGTAGTCTTTTTTTTACCAAATAGGCTTGACCCTATTAGAGTTATCTGTAATAGAACAATTATTTGTTCATTAAAAATGCAGGGTTTAGGGAACATTGGATTAATGACGAGACAATGTAATGCAATACAATGGAAACTATATTGCAGGATTTAATATTGTATACTCCAGTGGCTGGAAAGTCCTGCCTTATAATCCTGTGGTGTCAATGTTGTACTGAACAGCAAGTAATCCTAAAATCCAGTTAACTCAGGTTTAGTGTACTGTAGAAGCACAGGAAAGAGCAAGAATCTATCCAGTCACTTTGAGTTACCATAGTTAAGGCATAGATTCAGGAAAAAAGGCTTTGTTTTGTTTTGCAGATCTCACCTTCCAAATGCTGGTACTCACTAGGTCTGTACAGCAACTGTTGGGTCTTTGCCTAATATTCTTAGTCAGATCATAGGTCACCACATGCCTATTCCAAAATAGCCCTCCCTCCCTGCCAAGTCCTAAGGCCCAAACACCCTTATGAGAAGGAGAGAAAAACAGGAGATATGCAATCAGGTGCACGGGAAGGCACTGAAATGACAAAGCTTCTAAAATTAAAAATATATGAAAAAACCACACATACTATGTCGTTTAACTTCAGTGCTGATTTTCTAAACTCTCACTCTCTTGAACAGTCCTAGAAGACCCACTGTAGACATCAGCACCACATCTGGGAGGGGACCTCAAATGCTCTTCTGGTCCTTATCCACTAATTAATTACCAGTGGCCCAAAAAACTCATAGTTTCAGCAGGGTAATCTTTGGAAAGTAGAACTCAGTGGCATAACATGGAATTTTTAGTGAGTTTATTTTTTCCTGCAGGATGGTTGTCCTTTAAATATGGATAGCAGGATAGCTGACATTGCATGAAGTAGGATTCTCAAGGGGGAGAGAGCCACCAAAAATTCCCCACAGAAAATATTCCGAAATGCATCATACAAGACCTTAAACATTGCAGCTAGGCAGGTAATTTCAGTACTCTCATTCCCTTGCTCCTCACTAACTCTCAGATACATACTCAAAGAAAAGAAAAGTTCAGCGTAAAATTTCCTATGCATTCCTTAGGTGTTTATAAAAAATAAAAGAGAGGAGACTTTTTTTCACTGGTTTCAGGGAGTTGAGGGCAAGTCTTTTGAAGCTTGTAAAAATATATCTAGTGTACTCCCCCACTCTTTTCTTTTTTTTTCAAACAAGAAATGTTTCTTGAATAATCCCTTCCAGACAGCTAAAGCAATGAATATATTTCATAATCAAAGTATTTATTAATTGGCAATGCTGCATCCAGGGAGCATTTATCTACCTAGCAAAAACTAGCATGGAAAACTTACTTAATGGACCACTGCAGCAGCAGTAATAGAGGTCTGGTTTTGCTATTCAAATAAAAATGAACAAGAGAAGAAAATTCGTACTAAAAACCCGCTAACCAACAAAACAAAACCCAAACAACAACCTTCCCAGAAAAAAAAGCTCTTGTAAATAGTAAGCCATAACACCTGGAAATTTCAGGGGAGCAGTTGAGTCTGTATCCCTCTATGTATTATCATGTATCACATATAATGAGTCAATGCCTAGGGCAAACTGTCTGATTGTTCCAATCTTAGTGGCAGCCCTGATAACAAGAAAAGACGATGTTTTAACCACGGATACAGTGGTGGGGCCTCAGCTCCAGACACTGACATTAGACAAGCTGCGAGGGAAGTGGTTTTGTAACCTTAAATGTGACAACTGAGAACCTACAGCTACAGCAATACTTGGCTTGGATCTGCATCGGCCTTAGATTACACTGACTGTATGCAGCAAACAATTTTAAACATGTCTGGCTATTACAAATAAGAGTCCTTGCCTCTGTACCTTTTTCCCTTAAAGAAAGAAAATCAGAAACTATTTTTGCTCCAGCATTGCCTGTAGGATCTATAGCAACATAATCTTATTTATTACCCGTCACTTCACTATGCAAACATTTCCTACTGTCTCAGACCAACCATTTATTATATCGTTTCTCTCTGAGGTCTCAACATCATCCATCACTGGTAGTCACCTGCCCTGCTCCTGCTCTGGGCCTTTGCACTGCACAGGGATCCACCACTGCAGGGGCCAGAGGCCTGGGCTGCTGCCGTTTTCCATTTCGTCATTCTTCCATTAACACTTCACCTGCCTGGAGCAGCAAGCATGTTGCTGAGGATTGAGCGGGCACCTTCTTTATGAGCCTTTCCTAGAACCTCCTCCTAGGAGAAGCCAACCTGCCTGCATGCTTCATGAACAACTCACCTCCTTCTTTGCAGGAGAAATGGATGGAGGTTTCCTTCCCTTTGAGTAATTGTGGTGCCTGCCTGCTCTCTCCTGCATGCACGTGTATGGGTGTCTTTAGCCTAGGCATACACAGATTTTCACCTAACCTTTCTTAATTGCTGCAGGGAAGAGATGAAGGGGTAAATAAGGATGCAGTTGCCATCACAGCAACAAGGGAGAAGTGGCTGAACTTGCCAGGAAAGCAACAGGGGAAAACCATAATTAGATAGATCTGAGACAAATCTAGATTGAAGACAAAGACATCTAAATGTAATCATGATTAGTGAGAACATGTTAACATTACCCTAGTTTTCTAGTGAAGTGTGTCAATAACAAGTCAGGCAAGAACAGGACAAGAACAGACTCAGCTCCACCTGGGTATGTCCTCCTCAGACCTCCCCAAGAGATGGGTCATGTAGTTCCACTGATGCACCTCTGCAGCCTCCAGTAAGATTGTTCATGCATCCTTTTTCTGTATTTCCAGTAATTTCCCTTCTCTCTTTTGATTTTTGGGAGGTGAGATTTTCTCAATAATACACAATTATAGCTGTAGACAAAGCTGTCTGCATATTGCTTTTGCTCTGGAAAGCATCTAGTAGAAAATGTCCCAGTCTTCTCTTCCCAGTTGCTCTGCCAAACATCCTTTCTCCCATGCTCTTTGTCTCTAGACCTTGGTGACAAGGTAACAGGCCATCATCACATTTTCTGTGCCAAAAGAAGAAGGAAGTGTTCCTTCATAAATTTGCAGAAGAGCAAGATTGCCAGTCTATGACCAAGGGATGCCTTGCTTGAATGCTTGGCTATCATCAGCTTCACCAACAGTGCTGTAAGGACCCTAACAAGGTCAATTTTTTGAGTAGTTAGTACATGTTCTTTATAGTCTAGAAATGATATTCTCAAATGCATATGTGTATATACTCACAGAGCATAGGAAAAGGCAGATGTTTGTAATAGTTGAAAACGTAGAAGGGATTGTATTTCTCACTCCCTAGACGTGCATGTCATTACAGTATATTCTTCTATTTCCTTAACAGCAAAATAAAATAAATCTGACCAGGTAATGTGTCTACAGTACAAGAGAGGATTCCCATAAGGCTTCTAAATGTAACTGGATTTTCTTGTAATATGTGGTAGTGAAATTACAAGCTAAATTTCCAAGAAATTAGTAGAATGATGGGAGGGTAAGTTATGATAATGATGTACTACATAATGTTATACAGGAGCCCATAAACCCATAATGTCAGTTTCCTATGAAAATGATTCATAATTTTAATAAAAAGTATATAAACAATTTCTAGATACAGTAATGACCGCATAACCTCCTTGGTTATAAAAGGTTAATTGTAAAATTTCCTTGGATATGCCCTCTAACTTCTCTCCAAGGTCACCAATTTGTGTACAAAGTGGGATAAGCATTTTATTCTTGTCAAACTTTTGTAACTCTGAGCGTTTTATCGTAACGGTTAAAAAACAAACAACATTTTTAGTAACGTGCTGTTCTGTACCCAGCACTGCTGGAGATCCACATGTTCATTTAGCTTTCCTACCTGGATACAAGATCTTTTGCGAGGCGACAGATCTGGCTCTCCAGTGACGCAGACTGCTGCACCTCTCCTGAGGGACTCGGAGCTGCCGATTTTAGTGGCAGCAAAATCCACTTTCATCTTGCACTTAAAAACTGGCATCAAATTTGCAAATGGCTTCTCTGCGAGGTGCTTACAGAGGCACTTTCAAAGCCACACAAAAATGCCTTTCAAAGGGAGATAGTCATGTATCTTCCCTGTGCCTTGGCACATGTCCCTTCAGCGCAACACCAACCCTCGGCGCTGGCCCATCCCTGTGGGAGCTCCTGCTCAGGCATGGCTGAAGCACTAGTTTGAGGTGCAGCAAATTCTGCTTCACCTATCAAAATAAGAGGAACAGAAACCAGTGTGGGTGGACGGAAATAGAGAGGGAGCTGGAGAAAGGCTTGGCTGGAAGCATGAGTCAAGGCACGGTGAGATGTGCAGGATTGTCATAGTTTACATAGTGTCCTCATTGCCAAACAACCACGTCAAAGCCACAGTGAAGTGCTGCCTGTGGAGAGGTCAGGAGCTGCAGGACAGTAGTAGTGTTACAGTAGCAGTGTCCTCAGCCAGAGGCACTGGCCCGGGAAGGATTTTGCAATCCCCTAAGACGTTACGGTTCCCACAGCAAAGAGCGTCCACTTTGAGGCACAACCCCACATGCAGCACTGAGAAAAGGCACTTTCTCTCTTTCATATCAAAACAATGTCCAAATTTTAATGGCTTCAGTTAAAAACCTCTCCTGGAAGGAATTTAAACCTAGACTATTCATAGAGACACCTGACACTTACGAAGTTGGGCCTTTCTCATCAGTTCCCTATTGTACTTATTTGGCCCAGGTAGTGCTTATTTATTCCACAACTCCCAAAAAAGTTGTTTCATAGCTACACATAGATAGAAACAGAAATAGTGAGGACTGTGCTGACCCAAAACCTACCATAGTCAAGGGAGAGATTCCTGCTGATTTCAGTCCCTTGCATCAATCTAACTCTTCAGGAGCATTACATGGGGCTGACCTACTGCCCTGGGTTGTGACAAATTCAGAGCAGAAATTGCTGAATTTAGAGATGAGGCCCTCTTTTATTTTTGCTTTTTTCCCTAATTTAGAAGCAGCAGCAGCAGTATCTGTTTTGCAGCACACAGCAGACTGCCACACTGCAGCCAGAGCCTGCTTGAGTCCCTAAGCAAGCCTGCCTGTCCCTGTCCCTGAGCATGCATGTAGGCACAGCACCAGCACGCACAAGTCATACTGTGGCACACAGATCCCTTCTGACCTGCCTGACAGCCGTGCCTTTCTTCACACAGTCAACAGAGAGGGGTCACATTAAGGGAACAGGACACTAGAAGTGATCCTGTAAAACCTTACAAGTCTTTCGGCTCCCCTTCTTCCCTCTAACATTTAGGTTACGTAAAAACCACCTAGATATTTTGTTGTTTTTATTAAAAGATGCTATTATGGTTTAAGAAAACAAAAGAAAAAAGGGGTGGTAAGAAAGAAAAAAAAAAAAAAAAAGAAAAATTTAAAAAAAGAGATGGGAGACCTTAAGATATCACACCAGAGCAGACAGATCAGATAATTTTAGAGCAGAGCAATAGCACTTCTTCCCCTCCCCAGAAGTGCAGCCAGCACATTTGCTTTCTTTTTCAGTATCTGTCCCGTGTTTAGTATTAAAACACGTCATCACCATCTAATCACCACTGGAATTGAAAGTAACTTTTCACAGGAGCATTCTAAAATTAGAGAGTGCCAATTAAAATTAATGCAAACCCGAAGTACTGCGCTATAAAGAAACTACGGCCAACATGATGAGCAAATGCAACCCATACTTGCTCATTTCAGAATGCTGATGCTTGATTTTTAGTACTTATTGGTTTGTGTTTCCCTCCTCTAAGAGCAATGCCACAAAACCACGGGCCTGGGGCTCTGCAGAAACCTTCTCCTTACCCCATAGACAGAGCTGTAAGTCCCATCCAGGAACCTCCCGTCTTCCCCCTCCAGAGGGATCACGGTGCGCTTCTCCCCGCAGCAGCCTCCCTGCGTGCTTGTCGCCCTGCTCCCCTCCCGCAGACAGCTGGGGCCGGCCTGGGCTGCCGGGGCATCGTGGAGACGGGACATGGCCCTTCCTGATATAATGGGAAGGCTTGTGCCAGCACCGGCATCGCTCCGGGCGGGATTCCAGCGCGGCGGCCGTCCCGCACCTGTTGCAGGGCACCAGCCGGGACAATCAGCTGTGTGGCTAATATTAACCACCCTGCTGCCAGCACCAGCAGAGTGCAGCGGGGACAGGAGCATGATTCAGGCACAGAGCAACTTGAAGGGAAATAATTGTTCAGCTTTGCCTTCAGTTAATAGGAAAACAAACAAAAAAGACCAGTGAATATCCCGCCAGACAGATAATCTACATAGAAGTCCAGGAGTTGTTCACAGTCCTTTCCCATTCATTAATCTGCTTTTGTCTCCAGCAGTGGTTTAGGTCCTTTCAGAATTGCTGGCTGTAAGTAGGAAAAGGTACATTCATATTAATTGTCTCTTCTACCTTGGCACTGATACCCTCAGGTCCTCCAACAGCCAGAGGAGGGACACCAGGCTGAGCCTCAGCTGTGCTGAGGGTGACAGTCACACGATCATTCTGCTTAGTGGCATGCTTTGATTTGTGGCTACTGGGAAAACATCATGACAGACAGTGCTCTTGCACACAGCAAGAAGATAAAATAAACTATCTTGTAAGTGACACACAAAAATCAAAATCAAAAAAACCTTCCTGCCCAGCATAACCTGCAATGATAACATGGCATGGTAATGTCCTGCTTAAAATAGAACACCCACAGGATGCAGCCACTGGTTTTTTGGGATTTTTTTGAGAGGAATTTTTGCAATGCTTGATTCCCTCTTTTCCCTGGATATTGCAGATGTCTCCAGGCACCAGGGGACATGATGAAGGCATGCACTGCAGAAGTGGTAAGCACCAGAGGGCGGCTTAAATGCAAACGTGAGGTCCAACTACAAATTCTCTGACTGAGCTGTTCACAGCAGACCTCCCACATTCCTAGCTGTAACCTTCTCTAGTGCATCCATTTTGTTTCCATAAAATGACTATGTTCAAGATGAAAGGGATGGAAAGCAAGGGCTGCAAGACCCAGCTTTCTGGAGGGAAGACCTGTCTGGAGGGAACAGGATCTGATGGTGACAGTGTCTGTGGAGAAATATAGGTGGGGAAGCTCTCACACTGCGTTGTGAAAGGTGTAAAGTCCTTCTGCTGGTTGTGTCCTGGCTAGATTGTTATTTTAAACTATACCAGGGACCAGATGGTGCCTTTAAAAAAAAAAAGAAGTGATTATAAGCTAAAACTTAAAAATACACCAGAAGCATTTGGGAAACTGTAGGAGAATTAAAGGGACGAACACCAAAAGTAAACGCAGTGTGACCTTGGCTTCCGAAGAACAGAGCTGCTGCAGTCTGAGAAAGATAAAATGAAACTGGATGTTTCCACTTCTGCAAAACGTGGGAGGCTCCCTAGACAGCTCAATTAGAGAGAAAATGTGACACAGCTGAATCCCTACATTTCTCCTGCATCCTCTGAGTAAACCCTTTGATCCCTGGAGAAAAGAAACTTGATTAATTTCCACAGCCAAGTCTCTCTTTTGATAGTAATATATCTGTTATAAACCTAGCCAAGAACTGGACAGGTTCCTCCTTCCCAGCTAGCTGTATTGTTCCCTGCTAGCTGACCAAATCAAGATGGGCTCGCCAGACTGAAATAGCCAACTAATGTCTATTCATTCCTTGACTAATCATTCAAGTAGTTCAGTTTAAATATATTTCAATTTAAGGAGAAAATCTATGTTTAAACTAAATCTTAAAAAAATTAAAAATAAAATTTACATTTACATCTTTCAAACAGCATTATTGCTAGATTTGGAAAATTTTCTCGGTAATTACAGCCTTTCAGAGAAAAGATGTCAGGTGATGAAAGCTACATAATCCAGCCTGCTGGAGAAAGGAACATTTCTCTTAAGGAATGTGGATTCAGATCCACTTCTTCCAGTCCTTATAATGCATGCCAAACTGGAACATGGGAAGTCTGCTTTGTCTTTATCTGACACAAGCTGTTAACTGACTATGTGAAGCCACCTATATAAACAAATTACTTGACTTGGTCTTTTCTTTGTTCAGTTTCTGTCAAAGGCATTAAGCTTACTATGGAAGAAAATTACAGCTTTCCTTAAAAGAGGAAGGCACCAGACATCGGTTTAGTGAGGAATCTTTGTGGCTGAGGCATGTGTTATATATCCATTTCAGCAAATGTGTGTCCTCAGCTAGAATTCTCATCACAAATAGTTCAAGCTAAATGAAAACCAAATCTAGCTGCAAATCTTGAGTGCAGGTAGGAGACTATCTTACCTCCGAGAGCATTGGGACTGTCTCCTTCAAGCTTCTATTGCATACGGGACAACATGCCAGCACGTACCGCTAGGAGAAGGTAAGCATATCAGAACAAAAACTTGACATGCAAAGCCATGTTCTCCCAGAGAGCTACAGTTAAAACCAGAGAGACTCAGGAAACTACTTATTTCTTTCTCAGCCTCAGCTCCCAACCCTCTGCTTTTCAGTCTAGCAGCAAGCCAATCATTCCTGCAGGCCCGGTGTGTCCCCTGATGGCCACCATCCTTCGAGCTGTAATTCAAGAACCTGAGCACAGCTGGTGTCATCACTCAATATTGCGCAAGCCCTTGCAACACAAAACAAGCTGTTCAGGTGCTGGCAGGAGGCTAGTGTTGGAGCTGGATATGCCTGCATGCAATTCCCACAAGAGATTTTACCCGGCTATCGAGTTTTCTCATGTATATGTTGATTTTGGTTTTTATGGTATCATAGAACTTCTAGTGAGCGTATGGTCACCCATGATGTTGTTGACCTAGCTTGCCATGCATCATCAGAAGAATCAAATTTACAATAATGAGAAGAAAAGCATTTTTTAATCCCACCCCTCCAACCCCTGTACTTTTAAACGTACTTCCAAGGGTATGAGAGGACAAAAAAAGATACAATCAGACCCACAAGAGTTGGATGCTCAAAAGAAACCCTTTGCTTCTGCCTTGTTGTGGAGATGTCTCTAGTTTTCAACACAACTGTTCCAAATATCTGCTATTGAATTAACTTATTTGTACTTTGTCACGGCAAAAATGAAGAGCTGAATCTGTAGGTTATATTGAAGATTAGGCCAATCAAAGTCATAGCTTTTTTTTTTTTTTCCCAAAACACCTGGTGGTTAGAGCTGTGACAGGGTATATGAAAGAATTAAATTATATCCCTTTCCCTGTCTACAAGAAACTACCCACCCAGCTAAAGCTACAAAGCACTCTGAGGGAGATGTCTGCAATTTAAGACTGTTGCTATTTTAGTGGAATAGGTAGAATAAATTCTTATAAGGTAAAAGCAGTATGCAAGTTTCCAGCTAGTCTGTATATACAAGGGAATATTAACATATTTCCGCAACAGAACTTTAACTTGGCAGAATGCCTTGATCACTAGACTAGAGGCTTATTTTTTAACTCTGTCAACCACACTTTAATTACCCAAACAAAAATTTGAATGTTTTGATCCACATGGATCTGGATCTACTCTTATCTTTGGTTACTAATAATCATTAAATTTTCGTTCTGTTTCAGTTTTTTAAGTATATCAGTTCATCTGAAAAACAGCAATATACATCCAGTGTGCAGAATAGTCTGTATGATGTGCAGGGCTGTGTTGTGGGAGATAAGGCTGAGCAGCAGCTTCTCTGCACTGCTCCTGAGGTGACATTTCCAGAACATCCTAGCTCCATTCCTACAGAAGTCTGTAATTATGCGGTCTCTACCACACTGGGGAAGGGTGGACTGATCATCAGGTTACTCCAAGTTGAATTCCAGGCCAAGCCTTATGTGACAGATTTACTTAATGTTTTCTAAAATAACTTCTGAGGACTTTGTTGCACCTACCCACAGAGAAGCAGCCCCTCACCATATCAGAGTGCAGTGCTACAGGGCTAGGACTGTGAACACACAAAAGCAGGGATCTGTCAGCATCCTCCTACTCCCTTCATTAGGACTCAACATCTACAGCAGTAGAGGTCAAGGCAGGAACCTAATCCACACAGTTACATGGACCTGTCACTGAGATATCTTAAAGAAATTCTGATACCATGAATTGAAGCAACTGACAGAGTCATGGAAGGAAGTCAAGCATCCAAAACTACGCTGTCTATTTACCTGCAGATGAAAGCACGTCTCCCAAACAGCACAGATGTAAAAAGCACCCATGCTTTTTGCTTGCAAGCACAAATAGAAAAGGCATCTCTGAGTCATGCAAAAATACAGTGAAAAAAAATAATTTAACTCAGAAAATGAGTTTAGGGAACTGTGAGGCATCTCATCAAAGGAAATCTGTGTCATGCTATCCAGACTATATTCAGCTCCTAGACCAGGAACGTAATACACTTTCAATTTTTATATACTTCTTGACAGGCCATCAATAGCACATCAGTGGCAGCAGAATATTGGCAAAAACAACCCCCGATTCAGCCCTGTATTGGGTACTGCTTTGCAGCAGCTTGTGTAACTCCCTCGGTATGTGCATCACCTTTTAGAAATCCCTGGGCTTGATAAAATCTTCCCTGGGCACAAACTTGTGCTGACCACAATAAAGTCTCTTAAATTTCCTAGCTATTCATAGAATCCAAATTAACAGAATTGCTGAGACAGAAAGACAGGGAAATGAAGATACAGAGGCAAAGAACAGATATCAGAACTGACATAAAATTTGGGGCACACAAGACAGGAGAGGGAATGGGAGTTGAGGAGGTAATGCTGGATTATGAGCTAATTTGTCAACTGTGCTGCAGCATGAGGGAGAAAATGATCCCGTGACCTCATATCTTTGCTTTTCCAGACCAACACAGATTCACCAATTGCATCTCGGCCACCAGGGACTTGTGCAACTTCTGCTGTTTGACAAGAACCTAGCTGTGCCGATGAGCTGACAAATCCAAAATGCCTCCCGCCCCCAGCCCCTGCTGTGTGCCAAATTGGTATGTGTGCGCTTGTGCACCACTTAGAATCCATCTTCAGCAGTTGCCAAGAATGACCCCCTCCCAGTCTCTCCAGCAGAAAGAAGCAGGAAGAGGGAAGTGGGGGGAGATGGAGAGGCAGAAAGAGAGAGAGTAAGCTGTGCACTTAGAAAGCCAACTTTTATTTTTAGAGATGTGAAGTAGTGCTCGAACACAGCTTGTTTTTCCCCCAAACAGAAAAAGATTAAAAAATTAATTAAAAAAAGAAAATCAGATGGCAGGTTGGCATTAAGCAGGTACCCAAAAATGCCCCTGGATGATGTAAGAGCCTAGCTGAGGCAAGAAATAGAATTAAAAATTTCTAATGAGCAGAGATCAGGACACGCAAGCCCCCTTGCAGGTGCCTAAGTGGATGTTCCTGTGCACACACACACACCCCCCGCCCACATCCAGCCTGCCTGCTCTGCACCAGCCCATTCACAAAGCAGCTCACCCAGCAAACAGGCAGGCTGGCTGCTGTGGCAGAGGTTGTGGGAAAGACCACTCGGTTTAACTCCTTACAGGCACTGTGATGCTATCTCAGATTGCCATTTGGACCTGGATTTAGTGAGTGCTGCAGCCCTACCAGAAGGAGGAAGAAGTGTGTTGAACTGCACCATCTGAAGAGAAGAGGAAGCAGAGATGAGCAGAGGGAGCAGGGAGAACAAGCTCAGTGCAAGATGCTGGCCTCAACACTTGACCAATACCAGCTGCTAGCAAAGCCTGATTGTCAAAGGATGGGACACTAATGATTAGAGATTAACTAGAAAAAGTACATCTGAAACTTGCCGGGTAGGAAACAGGATTGTGTCA
Source organism: Promerops cafer (assembly GCA_013398275.1). NCBI lineage: Eukaryota > Metazoa > Chordata > Aves > Passeriformes > Nectariniidae > Promerops > Promerops cafer. The sequence goes on from VZSE01013675.1 coordinate 953,530, forward strand.
TCATTGTCTGAGTACACTTAGCTGTAATTTTTTTTGCTTTTACTTACACATATTCTTGACACAAGGGAACATGCAAAAAAAGCTATTCTGACTGAGATAAAAAATACTTCAAGCCAAGCCTAGTTCAATCCTAGTTAGTTCTCCATCTCTTGGAAAAACATGTTTGAGTGGTTTCAAAGATTATTTGGGGGAATTCTGAGACTTTTTTGTCTCACCCTAAAAGAACATGGTCTGGAAAACAACACTAAAAAAAGGAATACATATATCTCCAACTGCTCTTCAGACGTCACATACTGCAATAGCCTCCAGTTCTGGTAACACAGAATGAGTTCGTGTAAATCATGAGGGGCAAGGTGACGCTCACGTCTAGCAAGGTAGCAAAAGAGAAGGTTCCACTGCAGAGGTGGTGCCCCTGCACATCATGGATCATTTGGCAGAACATGAAGGTGAAATGGCATCCATCTCTGACTTGGGGGTGCAGCTCTGAAAGACAACTTTCAATTTCCAACTCCCGCCTTGAATTGCTGGCTGGCACAAATGAAGTAGGGCATCAGGAGCTTATTAAAGATGATTGACTAGATGCATCATGATATCTAGTACAGCAATTCCTGTCTTTATCAGAAAGATGTATTTTCCTGAAATATCACACTTTTTTTTTTTTTTTAAATCCTCAATTGTAAGCAGAAGAAAATGAAGATCTGCAATGAAGTGAGCAAGTCCATGTTTGGACGGCAAGTCAGACTGGGCTACACTTTTTCACTGACAGGAACATTAAAAAGACCATGGGTTCATGTTTGGAGAAGTCCTTAAGAATTTTAACCTCTCATTTGTAAAATGGCACTGCCCACAAGTTTATCACTGTCAAAAGCTATTAGCAAGTACAAATATCCTCCAGGTGAAAAGCCTTTATATTTTTCTCTTAAAAAATGCCTGTGGTTTTATATTGACAGTGTTCACGTGTGTGTTGATTAGCAACACAATTCCAGCTGTACTAAAAATGTCTTCACAATATAGGGAGCAAAGCAACTTCAATGCATCATTACCAGCCAGAAAAGCCATAATTATATTTCACTTACTCAAGCTTCCCCTTCCACCCCCAAATTATGTGAGGCTCATCCCATTCTGTTGCCAATTCCATCCTTAGCGTCACTTACCAAGGCCAACTCACATTCTACCACCAAGTTCCCCTCTTAGAAAGCTTCCTACTTGCAAGCAAAAAACAGAGCAAACAAAGATTAGTACTAACTCCAATCATTGTTTCTGATATATCACAATCATCTCCCACTCATTAGCGTGACTGCCTCCAGTTTTGGATAAAATAAGACATTCTTATATCTCTGAAAAAAACAGTTTCCCCGATTCATGGTGTTTATTCTGTCATATGTTTATTTTTAGACTGATTTGTTATAGCGGATAACAAATCACTCCTATCTATATCTGTCACTAATCCACTTAACTTGCAAGACTAACACCTGACTGGACAAACACATATTATTCTCCTGATTAGTCTCCAGCCTGGAATACATCACTGCTGTCACTCTGGTATTCATATCTCATGGCCAGTGATTCCTTACATGGAATCAGACCATCTATTTAAATAGTCCTGTATTCTCCTGGAAGCTGACAGCATAAATATAATAAAGTGTATTGTCATCCTCCTGCTGAAGCTGGTTTTCTTAGTGACTATTTCTGTGAAAATCCCACCTGAAGATTTAACCACTGAAATCACAAGAAAAAGGAGGAACATGAAGAGTAGTTTACTGACTATGCTCTCTCTCAGATGTTATTAGTTTCTAGACCTTCTGAACTTTCTCAACAGCAGTGCATAATATTTTGACATTGGCACTGCACGAAAGAATATACCAAAATATTGGTTCAAGTATGCAGATGCAAATTTTTTTTTTTTTTTTTTAATACTGACTGTCAAAAACAGAGTTCTAAAGATTTTCAGGAGAGTGAAAAAAGAAGGGAGGTTGACCAGTGCCAGAGTACTTTTGGTCTCTGTCCCCAGAGTTCCAAAAATCAGACACAAGTGTTGCATTGTCTGCTCTCAACAGTAGAAACTCATCTGGCAAGTCAGCCTGATTTGTTAAAACAAAATCCATATTGTGTCATTGCTTTTTAAACAACCCCCCCCACCCCACCCCCCATCTAAATTTCAGTGGCAATAGGAGGGGAGTTCAGCTCTAAAACTGACTGCAGGATACAGCCTGTGGGGTTCTCCAAAATGTCTGAAGGTTATACAGAATGGGAAACATTCAGACAAATCGATGAGGAAAACTGGCAACACAGATAAGGTTTTATTTCCGAGTGCATGACTAGACATTTTAGAAGATGCTGGGGATTAAAGAAAAAAAAAAAAACAAAACCAAACACAAAAACCAAAAAGCAATCATTTATTGAGACATGAATGAGATATGCCCATCATAGTCTGCACAGGAGTAGACATTGCTCTGCCTCTTTCTTTCAAGAGTTCTCTGAGGTGAACTGAAGCACACCCTTGCATGTTTTAATAAATAAAGAAAAAACTTAGGGCTGACATGACGAACTGGAATAGTCTTTTTTGCATGCATGTGACAGCCTGGAGCAGCATGGGGTTAGTGCCCCTGAGAAGTCACAATCCCCTTACAGCCCCAGTGGAGGCAACAAGCTCTAGGAAATGATGCAAGCACGTTTCTGCAACTCAGACCTGATCACACAACAGCAAAGCCATGTTTAAGAAAGTAACTTCAATGCAAACCAGCTTACGCTTGTTCTGGTGCCACTAGAAATACAGCAAAGCACCAGCCAGAGGGGAGGGGAGTAGGGTGAGGCAGTCTGAAATGCCATGATGAAAAGAACCCAGAGAGGAAGCCAGGCTCTCTGAGGATGCTGGCCCCACCAGTTGCCTCGACTGCCTGGCCGACACTGTGCCTCGCGTTTCTGGCTGAGCATTTAGGAAAGCAAGGGGGCCACATCCCATTACGGTCCCTGACAGCCACTGTTTAGCAGAACCACCGTGAAGACCTGGGGTGGACGACAAACTGGTGTTTTAGAAGCAAATAGCAAACTTTTTTATGAGAGGAACACCTACTGTATAAGGGAAACAGAGGACTAATAGATCATGGGCCTACTGGTGAGCAAAACCAGCACTCAAATTTTAAATTAGACACTGCGAGAAATAATCACTCTTCCCTATATTAGACTTTACTTCCCTTGGTCTTTAAATGTCAATAATAAAGCACTACAGTTGTAGTTGCTGAGCATTATCAATGTATTGATATATATTTGTATTCTTTAATACTTTTTAAACACTACAGTATCAATTTATTTGACATCTTCTCATGGCAGAACCACAAATGGATGAATTTTTAGTTCAAAATGGATGATAATGGGGGAAAAGAACAGAATGCAAAACATGAGGCAATTGTGTAGCCTGACAATTTATAACACTACCTGCCTTCTGCTGCCTCGTTATTTATGTCTGGGTGGGGAGATAAAGAAAAGAAAGATAGTTGCAGGGAGGACAGCTTAATTTAAAACACTGTCACTTGCACCAGCTGAAGTCAGGAGTCAGGTTCTCAATATATGTAACAGGTGCACTGCCGCTGAGCAGATCCACTAATAACAAAATCAATTTAAAATAAAGTCTTCCTAAAACAAAGATGAATGAAAAGGGAACAAAAAAGCCCCAAATCAGAATGCTTTTTAAGTGTAAGCTGTGACATTTCAGCTGTTTTCTACTGGCCATCAAGACAGAAATTAAAAACACTCCCAGATTACAGTCTGTGGCAGAGCAGGGGTTTTCTATCTCGGCTCTCCTAAGTGTCCTCACACAGTAAACAATTCTTCTAACTTCCTATGTCAAAAGTCTGTGCCCAGCATTATGGGTTCATATTCCATACTTGGACTCAGATCCAGGCTTCAGCCTGTTAGGTCTGCTGTCCACCAACACAAGCAAGAGCTGCTGGAGGCAGCAGGATGCTTCCAGGATCACCCAGCAGACAGGCAGCATAGCCAGTTAGAGATCATCTCTCCATCAGATTTACAACACACCAAGCCAAAATGCCTCGAATGACAGAAAGCAATTACACCTTAAGCCCAGGGGTTAGAGAGAATAAAGGCATATAATTGTTTGGATAAAATTATGTGAAATACAGATCTCCCAGGCTGGCTTTTTATCTTTTTCTGTCCTTTCCTCTCCACACCCACTCGATGATTCCTGCACAAGATAGGTAGGTGTCGCATTGCCCTTGGCTACAATAGTTTGCAAAGTGTGCTAATGCTCTAAGTATGAATGTTTCAGTATCGTCCACCCACAAATGCACAGAAGCAGATCAAAACTGACATTTATTATGAATCTAACATGGGTAAATATCATCATTTTCATTTCAGACAAAAATGCAGTACCTTCCATGGCTATGTGCTGTCTTCATGAATAAGAATTCACAAAGTCTGCTCACATTAACATAAAAAAAATAAGAGACTGTAGAAGAAATGTGTAAAACATCTACTGAAAGCAGACAGATTTTGTTCAATTCTTTACTGTCATTAATATCAGTCAGGTTCAGCTGGGCTGAAGTGAGAAGAATTGTACAAATATAAAAAAGAAAAGCAGTCCCCTCACTTTTAACTAGTCACACAGCCATCTATCTATTGGGAGGAAAAAGGAATGCACACTAAGTCACAGTCCAGACTGTTATAAAGGTAATAAGTTCTGCAAGCTCAAAACTAGAATTCATAAATCCACCATGCATGTACATTTGAAGCTTTCAGTTTCACATCAAATCTCAAAAAGGGAGAATGCCAGAGCATCAGTACAATTTGCCACAAGAACAGAAAGCTTCTAAAATCCCCTAAGTGTTCCTACCAAGCACATTGTCACGACAATGAACAGCATAAAGACAGCAAGCATCCACTGTCATCAAAAGTGTTCTCAAAATAAAGCATAGCAACAGATTAATTTGCAGGTCAAAAATTATCATTACATTGGGTAATGTTACTGCGTGACTGTCCTGATGACAAGGATTACAACTAGAACAGAAAATTATATGGATGATACCCACGTGAACACCACCAACAGTTTTAGAAAGAATTATTTCTGCAACTGAGGAAAGTCAGCAAAGCAGCATTTTGCTGATTTATTAGTGCAGAGCAATAATGGGATTATATCCTTATCCTTTGGCATCCTTATTGTAATAGTGACAGATCTTTTGCTGACCAAAAAGCATTTTGATGGGACATAAAAACTTTCAACACTCTTGGACTGTTGGCTTTTTTATTTTTTTCCCCTCTCTTTCGCTGAAGTAATCACCACACTAAATAAGAGAAAGCATAATTGAAATAATTTCATTTTTGTCTTCCGTTTTTGGATTTTGTGTCTATTGCCTATTTAAACACTTGCTTCCTATCCTTTCTCTCAAATTTAGTTAGAACTGGTTTTGCACAGGAATCTTTTTCTAACTCACCCAAAGCAGCACAGCCCTTTTCAGAGGGCTCTGGTGCTGATTCATTTTGCTGTCAGCTACCAGCCCTCCCTTACTATGCACATGCAGCCAAAGGAGGCTGCAGGCAAGCTGTATCTGCTACAGAGCCCTAAAACTCTTCTTTCTATACTGACTATGAATTGAAATAAGCAGAGCTGCCTCTCTTCTCTAAATTTGAGCCATCTTTTTCTTCTGCCATGCTCTCCTGTCTCTGCCCTACTCCTCTCTATTTTTTGGAATAATTTTCTTTTTCACTAAGTGTCTCCTCCACCACTCTGTTCAACAGTACCACTCAACGCATTTGCAGGATCTCGCTTCAATTTTACAACAGTATGCTTGATAGGATGGTCCCAAATTATGTTGATAGCTGGTAGTCCAAACACCTTGTAAATGTGGCAAATCCATTCACCAGCAAACCAGGGATCCAGGACCCAAAATGCCCTTGTTAACATTTAAGCAAGAAAACCACTATAGACATAGTGGAATAGCATGTCAGATGGGAGCCCAAGGGGTTAAAAGAAGAAAATCTCAACTATTTAAGTACATCTCCCTATAAATTGCATGAACACCTTCCTTTTTTTTTTTTTTTTTTTTTTTTGACACTTGTCTTTTAAAAATATATTTCTGTTTTGACATCCTGGTTCTGAACATATTTCACTCCTGCCAACCCACTGTTTGTGTTTTGAATAACTTGGAACAGATGAAGTGCTGGTCCAGAGACAAGAAATCCTCCGAACATCTGTCAACCGCTTCAGCAGGGAGAGCTGAAAGCACGCTCTGCCAGTAGCTCTGCCCGTCCTGCTGCACTCGGAGGCTGGGGGAGTTGTTAGGATGCCTTCACAGCCAGGCAGGCAGTGGAGGATGAAGGAAACAGCATGACTCGAAGCTGCAGTGGTATAGCTGTGGTCTGACGCTCCCTGGGATGTGTGGAATGAGGTAGGGGGGATGTTATAAATAAGAAAAAAAAAAATCCTACAGTGGCACTGAAAAGCAGGAGTAGTGCCTCCTTTGTCACAGGTAGAGAAAGGAGAAAAGAAGGAAAATTCATTCCCTCACAGAAAGCACACCAGTGATTTAGCTGTGATTTTAATGAGATGAAAAGCCTTATGCTGGCAAACTGCACAGATCCTTTACCATGTCCCTTCAAGGGTCTTAATCTCTCCTAACCAACCCCTAAGCCCTCATGGAACAAAAAAGAGGCTTGGCAAAAATAGCAGCTAAACAAATCCTGAGGAAAGAGAAAGAATCTAGAGTTGAAAAATGGAAAGGACCTATCTGGTTGATGGTGGGGAGAGCACCCTGGCATGTCCCATGCTCATCTTCAGGGAGTTGGTGAACCCTGACCAGCGGTGCTGCGCCTGGAAGAAGGAGTGAGGAGGAAGCGAAAGCAGGGCTCATGCTGCTTGGTGTCTCCCTCTCAGGCTGCCTCCTCCTGGTGTGGTGCATAGCCAGTGGAGCTGGAGAGGGAGGGTCTGTGACATGATGAGCTCATGGGCCTGCTCTTTCACAGGAATGAGCTCGTGAGCTGTGAAACTACAGGCAGGGACTCATGTTTAGGGATCTGAACATGGCACCACAACCAAATATAACGCTCATTCAACAGGTTTTTGTACCCATTTCTGTAGCCCAAGATGCTCCATAGTTTCTGAGGTTATGCTCAAAGACAGAACCCCGCTGCAGGGCTGACAGGGCAGATGTGCAACTCAGGTGCACTCTCATTCTTAGATGTGCAAAATCACTGGTGACATCTGGAGCTGCTGATTTCCAAAAAGCCAAGAAGCAATGCTCAATGTCAAGCTTTAGCTGGATATCTCTAAAGTTTTGTCATACTCTTCTTTTAAATCAGCCCTGTGCAGCAGCAAATCTGTTTAGCATCTAAAACTCAAGGATATCAGTTTTTGTGGTTGGCTCAATGGGTCCCACCACCGATCACCTCCTTTCCTCATGCCCTTTTCCAATGCCAAAACTTCACAGTGACATCAACAGGGGTCACCCGCATCCTCACAGTCTTACACTCTCTCTCACACACACAGGCTTCAAAAAATCCACCCTTAGGTATTGATGTAATATGCCTGTGTATATCATTAACCTTCCCTCATGCACACCCAAGCTGAGAAATCATATCTAAAGACCAGGAGATATACAGACATTTCGTGAAGGCATTGCTTTCTGAGGATGAGGTTAAGGCAGTGTCATGTGACTCAGTGCCTGTGTCAGAGGGCTGGCACAGCAGACAGGAATCCTGACCTGAACTCATCAAATGGCATTTCTTACCAAAAAATGCATGGACAGTAGTGCTCTTCCAACAAAATGGAATTTGCTTTCTTTTCCATGTATTGTATTTTGACATCAACTCTCCATGAGGAAAAAAGCCTCCAGAAGGTTTCCTGGCCTCTCAGGAGATGCTAAAAGACTTAAGCAAATTTAGAGTTTTCTGTGAATGACAGGTAGAGTCCATATAATCACAAAGCTCTGATAAAAGCCTTGAAAGACCATTTAGAGTTACAGCCTTGGAAAAAATTGAGTAGGCAGGATAGAGAATGTTCTCCTGGAAGATAAAGTGATTCCCAAGTACTTTAGCTACATTAGTTTGCTTGTTTGTTCACAGGAACAGCTAAGGTGTCTCACTGAGTGAAACACATTTTGTCCCTGAAAATAGTCACTATCTGATCCCTGTTGCTTAAGAAGTGAGACAGCAGAGAGCAGCAGGAGACATAGATAAAATCATGACACTCAATATTTAAATTCATCAGAAATCTGAAATTAATGAGTAATGCTCCAACCACATTAGGCTTGGAAAGAAGAGACAGACTTCAAATTTTATCATCTCTAACACTGTTTTATCTGCATCTTAGTTATCACAGAAACTTTCCCAAAATCTTCACAGAAATTAACCAATTATGTGGTATTTCTGTGTGCAAAAGATTTCAATTAGGACAATTAAAATAATATATTAAATAACTTGAAAGGCAAGTAGCACAGCTTCATACCTTCATGAAGCAAAAACCTAAACTTTGATAAAAGTAAATAGAACATTCAGTAGTGAAGTTAAACTAAGGGAAACACAAACAATTAAAACCTGAAAAGAGATCCTTGGATTTAATGCCTATTTAAAAAGGCAACAATAGTTAGAAGGCTGTTTTGCTTAGTTTCTTGAATCAAATAAACATGTCTCAATGTCGGTGAAAAAAAAAAGCCAAATTAAAATGTAGCTATCCCCGAGTTAAAATAATTAAACAATTAACAACAAAGAAAAAAATTGGGCTGGGGTGTCAGTGTGACTCTGAACCAGATGCATTTTGGGAAGAACCAATAATCCAGTGTAAAGTATCATAGAAGCATAGAATCATGAAGGCTGGAAAAGACCTCTAAGATCATTGAGTCCAACCATTAACCCAGCAGCACCGTATTCACCACTAAACCATATCCCCAGGTGCTGCATTCACATACCTTTTGAACACTTCCACGGATTGCTATTCCACTGCTTCCCTAAGCAGCTTGTTCCAATGCCTGACCAGTCTTTCAGTGAAGGAAAGTTTCCTAATATCTAATCTAAACCTTCCCTGAAACAACTTGAGGCACCTTTCATCCTGTCACTTGTTACCTGGGAGAAGAGATCAACCTCACTACAACCTCCTTTTAGGAAGCTGTAAAGATCAATAAGGTCCCCCTTCAACTTCCTTTTCTCCAGGNTAAGATCATTGAGTCCAACCATTAACCCAGCAGCACCGTATTCACCACTAAACCATATCCCCAGGTGCTGCATTCACATACCTTTTGAACACTTCCACGGATTGCTATTCCACTGCTTCCCTAAGCAGCTTGTTCCAATGCCTGACCAGTCTTTCAGTGAAGGAAAGTTTCCTAATATCTAATCTAAACCTTCCCTGAAACAACTTGAGGCACCTTTCATCCTGTCACTTGTTACCTGGGAGAAGAGATCAACCTCACTACAACCTCCTTTTAGGAAGCTGTAAAGATCAATAAGGTCCCCCTTCAACTTCCTTTTCTCCAGGATAAACAACCTCAGCTCACTGAGCTGCTCCTTATCACCTATAGGGTGCTACAGACTCTAGATCATGATAAGGCAGGAACTGAATGCTACTCTGGATTCTNTGACCAGTCTTTCAGTGAAGGAAAGTTTCCTAATATCTAATCTAAACCTTCCCTGAAACAACTTGAGGCACCTTTCATCCTGTCACTTGTTACCTGGGAGAAGAGATCAACCTCACTACAACCTCCTTTTAGGAAGCTGTAAAGATCAATAAGGTCCCCCTTCAACTTCCTTTTCTCCAGGATAAACAACCTCAGCTCACTGAGCTGCTCCTTATCACCTATAGGGTGCTACAGACTCTAGATCATGATAAGGCAGGAACTGAATGCTACTCTGGATTCTATCACAGACTCACCATCAGTCCTTAAATAGGACATATTCTTTGTGACTCAGTTTCCCCAGCTGTGCAGTAGGAAAGATAGACCTTTGATTCTGTAAAGTCTTCAGGCTTATGAATGCATATTTTAATGTTAAGCTAAGCACTTCCTGAACTCAAATAACTTCTGCTATCCAAAGTGGAAGCTGTTGGCATGTGGAAGAGTACAGCACTGGGCTCTGAAAGACCAGTGAGAGCCCCCATTCAGTTTTCATGCACCCTGTGCTCCGGTAACCAGTGTGCAAGCTCCTCCAACCCGTATTTAATGAACAGAGATTACTATTCTTTTTCATGTAATTTTTTTCTTGTCACTGAAAGACCCACTGACTTTTCCTTCTAAGTACCAGCTCTTTGGTCCTCTTCTGCTTCGGAGATTTAGCTTTCCATGTGTGGTGTTAATTCAAAGCTGTGGTCTAGAGGAGAAAACTGCACTTAAGACAGTGGTTTGACTGCTGTAGCTTGTTGAGGAATCAAAATGCAGATGAGCCACATGGCTTATCACAACTTGCAATGCTCTGGTATTTAAAGACAAAACAGGGGAGTTGTTCAAAGTGTTGTTTGAGGACGTGGCTGAGTAATTCCCTTCATCCTTGCAGATGTCATTGGGTGCGTGACACTAGAAGGACATACAGACCAGAGGAAGCTTAGTTGACTGTTTTGGAAGGCCTAAGAGGTGACTTAAAATACTCCTAAATTCAAGGCCTCTCACAGGCATAGATCTCAATTTTGATCACAAGGTAAGTGGTGGACAAATGGTCTACCTGCACAGTATCCTCTCTCTTTACCCTGGGAAGGAAGCTACACTGAACTGGAGGTGATCTCCTTGGGAGGAGCTGACTGGGTCCCAGCAACAGAATGACACGTTCAGCATGAAATGTTTAAGTCAGCAAAACCCACCAACTTAAGCCTGGACCCATGTTGCAAGAGAGTGCCCAGCAATCAGCAACACTGCAGAAACTCGTATTTTTCAACCCTTTGTATCCTTCTAGTCCCCACTGATGTTGCACAGCAATTCACATGTGCAGGAATATTTATTATCCAAGTTCTTTTATTGTCCCTGCTTTTTCTTGCCCGGTTACTACTCTGCTTTCATCAGCTGAAGTGTTTGAGACTTCTCAGAGGCCCACTGCTGCATGCACCTGTCAGCTCTCTAACCTGTCATTGTTTTGACATACTCTAAGAAAGACTTTATGAGGGCATCTGGATGAATATAATTCTTTCCACACCTCTGGGAAAGTGGGAGCCTTCCTTGGGCCTTCTGTGGGAAATGAAGGGTGCATGAGTTTTCAAGCAGAAGATAAGTGTACGTGTAAAGAACAGTGCTCCAGGAAGTGGGAAGGCTAGAAACTGTTCTTCCAGTGGCACTAGAAGTACATACATTTATGCATACAATCAGTTTGCAGGAATGTTAAATCATTCACTGCATTATTTTTTATGTGAAACTTCTGGGTTACATATTATGTTCCATATTCCTGAAAGTAGTTTCTGATAGGACAAGAATTACTTTAGGCAAACACTCAGCAGGAAAAGCAGAAAACATACCATTGTTTCAGATCTTGATTATGCAGATTGGCTTCTCTAGTAAGGAAATTAACTCTATGCCACAGCTGTGGGGACTAAAATTACAGAACAATCGATATTTTGAAAACTTTGAAAATCTGCCAAAGGAGAAAATTACATGATTGAACAACAGCTTTTATAGAATCAAAGTTAAATATTTCACTAATGAATTTGTTCAGTGTTTTGTTTAAAAATTTAATTATTGACTTTATTGTGACATCCGCAACAATTTGTCCAACCACATATAGTTTAGGAATTCCTGTTAAAAACAAATAAAAGACAGTAATTCTTCACTTTCTAGACCTAATACACAAAGCAACCTCTTACTACATAATTTAAAATGTTCTTTTAAATTTTTTCCTGATAATGTTGAGTTCTATAATACATTTGTTCTGGAAAAAAAACCAAACCAAACCAAACAAAAGACCAGACACAAGGAGGAAACAGAGGAACCTTAGCAAAAAGTAGAACCAAAAGTGTAAAAACTACTTTGAACATTTTTGAAGTATTTGGGATCCTTACAGACTCCATCTATTATAAAAATGACTGTTACTAATAGCCCCAGGATTGTGCCTTGGTATGGTAAGAAATTCCTATGCTTCAAATCCCTGAAAAGGATGGCAGCACGATGGGATGACTAATGGTGAGCAGTTAGAGCAGAACAGCCAGATGAAAAGCGGTCTGTAAGCCCATCCCCAGACACCCTGGGGACTGAGCAACCACCAACAACCCAGAAGCTACAGAGACACAACTCGATAAAGAGTTTTGGTAAACTGGCTTCCAGATATCAAATCTGCTGATATGGGTATGATTCACACCCATTATACTTGAATTATTCTGAGCCCCTCCAAACTGCCGTCTCAAATGTCATTTCTGTCGGCTTGGTCACTCATTTTTAGCATTATTCCTTCACTTCCTCCGAGCCCAACGACACAATGAAGTAAATGTGCTGCATCCAGCATATTCAGGTTACAAAAGTAACTGACGCCAGCAAGGTCAGTCATATAAATTCACCACAAGACTGCTTTGAAAGAGACTCATGCTAAAGGATTCAATAGCTAGGTAATCACCTTCTGCCAGTAAAGGGAAAAGAGAAGGAAATAATTATTTCATTTTCCATTACCACTTCTTCTCTCTTATTTGTGGGAGGAAGATAGGAAGTTTTTGCTGTTCACGGTGACACAGAAATTAAGCAAAAATAGCGTTACGTTTTATAAAGCAGAGAAGTTGTCAACTTATATCATTTATTTATTCATTACTGCAGCTACCATAACCAGAAACCAGCACTATACAATCTAGGACAGCTGTGCTCTCTTTGCTGCTAATACTACAGGCAGTGCCTCATACCATAAACCCATCATTCATTACAGGGAACAACTGACAGATTCTTCCCCTAAGGAGGCCAAGATTACTTAAATCTGAAATGCCATACCCTGTCAACACAGGTGTACAAGAGAGAAGCTCATTTAGTGGCAGGCTGGGTAATACATAAAAATAGTCACTATCCAAAGTTGATATTCAGTTAAAAAAAAAATAAACACAAAAAAAAACAACAAACAAGGTTTGGTGCTCAGTTGATAAAAAGTTAATAATAATTCTCCATTTGTTTCGTGAAGGCTATGCTATTTAAGTCCTTTAGAAGATAAATTGCTTTATGCATAGCTTGCAGACCATTTAGCATGTGGACTCTACAGCCACAGAAAAGCATTTGTAGGAGGCTCTTGCTGTGCTGTTGCCAGTCTCTCCTCCCGTGATTGAAATACAGCACTTGGCACAGAGGTGCAGGGAGGCAGGAGGTCCAACATACAGCAAGCATCTGGAATGACTGACTTCAGCTGTACAGAGGTTTCACCTACCACTGAACTCAGACTAATTATGTGCATTTATTCTTCATACTAACAGATCCCTTTAGCATTGAACCTTTCAAGTGTTGGTGTCAAGCACATCGTTTAAGACAGAATTTGCTGGAAGACAAGCAGGTTTATTTTATAATGCCACTCTGTACAAGGAAGAAATGAGACTGGAACTGGAAATACCTGTATTTCTGTGCACTGAATTTTGTCCTGATTCAATTTCTTTTTTACCCCTCTTTTTCCCCACTCAGAGAAATATAAAAAATGTACAGAACACCTGTTTAGTTACTTGCACTTTGTCCATTTTCAGTCAAAGCAGAAAAACACTTGCTGACCCAGACATATAAATTACACCATTGTCTAATGAACTGTTGCAAAACTCGTTTGAATGTAGCTGACTTTGTGAAGAGCATGAATCTTCCAGTCATTTAGACAGGAGTTGTTCAGGATAGACAATATTAATTTAGGATGAGTCATTATGTTCAATACCAGTCTGGGGCCTAATGATTTGATTCAAATTAATATAAATCACTGGGGAGAAAAAAAAAATACTAAAATTACACATATAGCAGAATATCAAAACAATCTTTCCCAGCATCCAAAGCACTTATGAGCTGTCATTGCTAGGCTGAAATTTCCTTTTTCACATCACACTGTATGTGCACAATCTTGCTCAAGTGCAATGGTGCAGAATTCATTGGCTAGAGCATCCCCATAGCTCCTCTGAGACAGACAGGTCTGGGGTTCAGAAAGCTTTAAAGCTGTATAGAGAAAGATTTCTGCCACTCCCTGATGCAGGTGATATTTTGGAGTAGGCAAAAAGAAAGAAAGGACTGGCAGAGAGTCAAATGTCTAGCTGAGCCCAGATATTAGAGAAGGGAGGATGGATGGGAATAAAACAAGAATGAGAGGGGGTTTTTTGGGTTTGGTTTGGGTTTTTTTTTTTTTTTTTTTTTTTTTTTTGGCTAACACGAGGGAGAATTTATTTTTAACATTTCACTATAGAAACATGATAGCCTTGGATTGTCTTCACATCCATCAGGCCAAACAGAGCTGGGATGTGCTACTCAGTTATATTTGCTCCATTTGCACATTTGTGGATAGCTCATTAGGAAGCCTGAAAGTGAGGTAAAACTTTCCATGCTTGAAAGCTGAACTAAAATCAGCAGATTACTTATTTCCAGATGTAGCCCTGTAGTGGGTAAAAGGAAAGAAAGTGCTGGGTTATACTTCTTTGTAATGGTTTTTTTTCACCTTTGGTGTTAGGGCAAAGTCAGCCATGTATTGGCATCCAGCAAGCCAGGGAGCAGAGCAGGATCAGAGCAGTGCATTGGGTTTATAACAACATTCTGGGCAAGGGTTGATCTAACCCTTGTGAAACAACTACAAGGAACCATGTCATGTGATGCTCACCTATAGTAAACGTTCAGTAACACAGCCTGTTTTTGAGAAGTTGTCTCATGGATGCTTTGAGCCTAAGCTGATGAATACTTTATTCTCCTCTCCTTCAGAATACCTTGAGGAAGAATTACTTCTCTGTTTAGCTCTTAAAAGATTTTTGATAATAATTTAGATGGAGCTGCAACAGGGAAATGCTTTATGGTTCTGCTTTTGCAAATTATAAAGGAGCCTTTAATTACAAGCTTGCTCACTTGCATTTGAAGTACAGGATTAAATGCACACCAACCCAGTGAACTTTGCATGCTGAGCCCCATGGACTGCCACACTCCTGGATTCTTGAGCAACCTCCTGATACAGGAGATAAAGCCTTTGTTCCCCATGCTATAGCAACCTGGACTCAAAACCCAAAATAACAAAATTAGGGGACTAAAATGACCTATAGCTATATCAACTGGACTTTAGAAAGGAACACAGGGTTGTAATCAACAGATTTGCTTTTGTTGCTGATTCTGTCAGCTGGTTGGGGAGTGAGGGCAATTACTAACTCAGTCACT
The DNA here is from genome assembly GCA_013398275.1 of Promerops cafer. Classification (NCBI taxonomy): domain Eukaryota; kingdom Metazoa; phylum Chordata; class Aves; order Passeriformes; family Nectariniidae; genus Promerops; species Promerops cafer. The sequence goes on from VZSE01013675.1 coordinate 968,793, forward strand.
TTCCTGAATCTCTGCTGCACTCTGCGTAAACTGGAGCTCATGATATTAATTTATTTTGCAAAAGACTGATAAGAAATGTCATGTAAAATCTTCTCTGCCTAAAGAAGAGACATAATTTAACTCACATTCAAGCTAACTGGTGACCAAATACAGTATTTTAACAAAAGTCTCCAAAGATAAACATCCACAAAATAAATTTACTGCAGCATATATTCCCCTACAAAAAGCTGACTTTGAAATGCTTGCTTACACTTCACTGACTGCACTGGCTCCTTCACTTGGGAAATTTGATTTTTGACACTAGCTCCGCTGCATGACTTTCAACCCTTCAGGTTCCTTCTTTGCTGCAAGCTGGTCATCACATCCAGCCTTAGCTTGTGCAAAGTACAAACGGTTTGCATGCCTCAATGTGCTCATTGAGGCTTCACAGCTCTGATTGCAACAATTTCCCAGGAAAAGAAGAACTGCCTAAGCCTGAAACTCTAGGTCTGTCCACCTCCACAGAAAAAATGCTACTGCACAAACACTGTCAGTGGCTGCATGATCCACGGCAGACAGCGCAAGCGATTTCATAACCATCTGACTTTTGTTTTCAGTAGCCTATATCCAATTCATTAGAAGAAGCTGGTAAATGTCAGCTCTACAAACAGGACAAAAAATGATTCAGTCTTCTCTATATAATCTGTCTAACAAATTCAATAGGTGTCACTTTTGTGGAAGGGTCTATATACCTCAGCAGTAATTTGTCACCATGAAACAGTTTCAGGGCGTTTCACAGTTGTGTGTCAGTGTTCATTTCAGGCCTTATCTTCAATGAACATTTCTTGCTAAGAGCAATTAATTCCTTGCATCTGTCACTATAGGAACAAAGCAAATGCACTTTATGCAGAAGGCCCATTATTCAGTACATTAGGCACTGATATGACAGTTCTCCTCATCCCACAGTCACATACAACAATAAGTCACCTTACTTATCACTAAATTTTTCAAGATTTCATGTTAAGAGAATATGCATCTTCTTTCTTTTTTTTAAATTTTATTTTTGGTATAAAAAATAAAATTTCAAGTATTATAAACCTGATTAAAAATAAAACACAAAACCACAACCCCAAAACAAAAAAAGTCCCACCCCTTCAGTAAATGCTGCATCAGCATTTCAATTCAGGCAAATTTGAAATGAAATGGTAAGATAAAAAAAAATTTAAAATTTTTTTAAAAGTGCATAAGGTTTATTAAGGGAATAAGACATCTAAACTACACCAAAGTGTATTGGAAATTATTTGAAATTAGCAGATCTGTCTGCAGCATGACTTTTGCTCCACTCTGACCCCTCAATCCCAGCCCTCCTTCAAATATAATGGCCTAAATATATTCCAAAATCAATATAAGTTGTTGTGGACTTTTCAAAGGAAATGATTCGATATTAAAAGTCCAGTTATAACACCTCAAGATATCATTCAGAATGAAGGAAAAAGGAAATTCTAGAAATGCCAGAAAAGAAAAGCAGACAATTATTTGCCCATTTGATGTTTGCTGCAATGAGGAAGAACCAGGGAGATTCACATACAGCATATTTTCAACCAACTGGAGGAAAATAAAAAATGGAGGAGGAAGAAAAAGAAAAATTATTCTTTGTGATGTGAGTTACTGGTTTCCTGAAATATTACCATACTGTACAAACTGCTAGGGGATGAAATTAAACAACCACAATAACTACATTATGCACCCTGAATATTTGGAAAAAAATATGTATGCACAGAGCAGTCACTGAAGTAAGAGAGGCAGTTTATTCAAGCTGCATGTTGCATTCATTTTTCTCAGTGATTCCAGAAAATATATTAATTCTTAAAACCTGCTTGCTAATCATTTTAAGCAAACACTGGAGAAAATTCAATTGGGATGCATTTAAGCAGGCACCACAGGAAGCTTATTCTGGGACAAGCTCACAAACAGAGTTATTTTCATCCGTTTTGAGACAGAAAAAACAACACATGACGCAAAAGTCCAGTCAGAGGCAATCAACATAATATAAATTGCAGATCATCTCAGTGTGAAAGATCTCCTTTGCCATAAAGACACCAGCTGCTAACACTAGAAATGTGATGCAGGACAAGCTATTCCACACACCTTAGAATTAAGGATGCTCCTTTTCTTACAGGTTTGTGCCATACATTTGAGGTGCTGCTCCATACTTTCCTTAACAGTTGAAACCTGTCTTCCATGTCTCCTGCTCCATGGTTACACATTCTCCCTTTCCCTCCTCCATGTCCTGTAAACTCTGTGTTGTTCCCCAGATCTCTCCTACACCTCTCAGCTAAGGATTATGCTTCAATATACAATGTTATGACCAGATTCAGACTTTGCTTGTGTGTGGCAGGCATAACGGTTTAGGTTTTTTCCCTCTTATTAGGCACTAATAAGACCTTTTCTCCTTTCTTAGCATCAAGTTTCACTCAATACCTAGAAAACTATATATTTGAGACATCCCTATGTTTATTAAAGGTAGTGGAAGCTTAAAAGAGTTTCAGAAAAAAACAATGGTTCTAATTGGAAAACCATGCAAAAATGAGCTATAAAACATCAGTGAGCTACAGCCATTTCTAGCTTAGTTCTTGGATCAAAACAGGAAGATATAGTAAGTGAAAATTGATCTTATATCATTAATTTCATCTCAGTATCTGCAACCAGGCTGGGCATACATACATATGGCTTAAACTGTTCCACAGTTTTCATGAATTAAACTGGCTTGTTTTTCCTTCCATACAAGGTCTTAGAAGAGCCCAGACTTTGTTCTGTAGAAATTTGTTCTAGTAGAAATTTACTAGTTGAATGTAACTGTTTATTCATCTGCAACTGTGGGGGGTAGTTGTAACATTTTTTCAGTAACAGAACTCAGCTCTGAATCAGCAAGGGCCACTGAGTTTTTTTCCTAATGACTAACATTTCATCCCTGAAGCACTGTGCTCATGTTTTTCTCCCTCTTATTTAAGTTTCTAAAAAATATTGAACTCTAAATGAAGGAGGAATTGCTGGGGGGTTTGCTGAATTTCCACTGGTTTTTAGCTGCCTCTATTTCTTTAGCTAGCTCTTGAGTCACTCCTGAAATATCCCATGTCAGGAGTCTTTTGGACCACATGATCACAGCTGCAAAGTGAGATATTCCATTTTCAGAGAGGTTTCATCCATTCCAGGTTCAGGAAGTACTGTTATTTCCTCTGTCTTTATACTTTCTCATACATTCATATATGCTTCTCAGTCCTTGCCTCTCCAGTGCCATAATCCCATGAGTTCTTCAGCACAGGCTGCATCACATTTTGGGCATGAGCCTCTTGCCTGATACCAAGGAATCAACTCAGCTGGCATCTCTAGGTGTTAGTGCCATGGACAGCACCCAAAGGAGCACGGATGCAGAAGTGCAGCCACTATCATTTAGAAGAGAACTTTTTAAGGGCACAGAGACTATGGTGGCATTTCAGCTATTTGGAAACCAACATATTATTAGCTTAATTTAATTGGAATTTCCTGCTAAATGAATATGCTAGTTTCTAAGTGTCTGAAAGAAAAGGATTATTTTCCAAGCCAGTCAGAATACTTCTATTCATCACATTAATTCATGTTTTCTTTGCTGAGTTAATATCTTGTGATTCTTAAATGTTCTAAAGTTTAAAAATCATTTGTCCCCCACTTCAACTGCTGCTAAATGAGATTTCTAGTAGCTTTAAAAGCCAGAAAAGGGTTGTTGTTTCACCAGTACTTTACTGTCTATTGTTTAAATCCAATTATTTAGTATTCCTGGAACAAAGATAATAGATTTATACATATAGTAGTTGCTTTATATTTATCATCTTAAACCTATTTTCATTATCGCCTTAGCATTAAACAGTCAGTGTAAAGCCATTATCCAGTCACAGGTTCACAACACATAATTTGATTAAACATATTACAAAAATAACAAAAGGGTTTTTTCCATCGTGCTTTACCAGAACCATAAAGAGATGCCACGCACAACAATTCCCTCAAAACAATTCGCACAGAAACGTTCTTTGTTTGCAAAGCTTCTTTGTCCTGTGATGCTTAATTAAGGATATAATGGAGAATATTATAGTCATTTTAGGATCATTTGGAAGTAATGATGCCTGAGGCCAAGCATGGAGTTCTGTTTAACTCAGCTAAATATAGAAGTGTTGGCAATGGCCATTAAAAATGGACCCCATTGCTACCCCAGTTTTTGGAAAATACTTGCTGTTCCCTTCTCCTCCTGTCTCCCCCTGTAGCAACACTTTTTAATTTCTTAGGTGCCATGCCTCTCAGCAGCATAAAGTTGCACTTTGTAAGAGCTTATCTTTCTCCTTTATTAAACAGCATGCCTTGAAATCATTTCATGTTAGCTCAAAGTTCCCAGAGGCATGTAACCCCCATACAGGTTGTAGCCACATCTGTTGAGTTTGTTACGTGGCTCACAGAAGCACCATAGCTGTTTATGCTAAATAAAAAGATCTAGAGGTGAATTTTATCCAGAATCAAACAGCTAATTTCCATGAAGACTTACTGCAGTTTTATGGGTTTTCAAGAGGAGCTCTCACCAGCTCAGTCTGGTATCGAGAAAGATCAGGGTGGGGTTGTTACACTTCAAGCTCTAGTGAGGCTAAGAGGAATTATTTTTGATATGCACAGTCTTACTATAAAGGTTTCGAACACATACACTTTCCACTTAAAGCATGCTTTCATGAACAGTATTTGGACTGTAGTAAAATAATGATTTATCATTACTGTTTTACAGAGACACTATGCACCACAGATTAACGTGTGGAAAATAACGTACTTCTTCCAATGGAGATTTTGAATTTGTCTCAAAATCAGTTTTATCAGTCTTCTTAACAATGTATGGAATCAGAAGAAAAACCTTAAATATGCAAGTCTGTTCCCACAGGAGAATGAGTCCTGGACTGTGGTAAGCCAGGTTAGATGCTGGATGAAAGACAGTCCACACTGCAAAACATTTGCTTAAACCCAAGGGAGATCTCTCCAGTGTAGCTCATGTTTCACACTCATTTAGCTTTTCTATTGAAACTGGTAAATTTTGATGCATAAATCTGTGCACTGTGAGCTGGACTGTTGCCTTAAACTCACATTCCCCAAGGCAAGGCTGCCAGGCATAGAACAAGTTTCACTCTCTTATTTTCTGCTCCAAGAGTTAGTAACTCCTGAAATCTTTTGTTAGGGAAAGAGTACCTGCAATAGGCCCATTTGAAACCTTAAATCTAGAGGGATAGGGGAGTTAGAAAATTTGTCCAAATTATTTTCCACAGATAGGACAGTAAATGAAAATTATCAGCAGCTCAGTGAAACCAGCAGGAAGGCCTCTAGAAGTCTTTTTTCACGTAAATCCTTAAACCTCTCAACATTTTTTGCTGTGCAGAAGCGAAAATGTGTTATTTATCTGTCACTCCCAAGCACAAATTTCTAGATGAATATCCCCAGCCTTCTGGACATGCCAACATGAGGTGAGCTTCTACCCAGCACAGCTAAGGCTCAAAGTGAATGATGCAAAAGGAACAAATTTCATCATCTGGCTGCTGTGTATTTTTCTACCTGCCCTTATTGATCAGCTTTGAAGTACTCCCCCACAAAACCATGTATTCATTTCAATTTTATATCTTTTTTTTTTTTTTTTTTCCCCCACAGACTAGAATCTTTCTTCTAAGACTAAAGAAATAACAAAAAAAAATTAATTTTGGAGCCATGCACTCCAGGACACTTCACATTAAACTGTAGACACTAAAGGCAACTAGATAACACTAATAGCACCTGAGGCAATTTCCCTTCCTATGTTTCTTCTCAGTTGCCAGCTGGAGTCTGGGCTAAAAATAGCCTTGTCATGACAGAATAATGAATCCCATCAATAAGTGTATTTCGCAGAAATGCAATGAGGTCATTATCTGAGCCTTAATGGATGAACAGGGTGGCAAAGAGAGGGAAGGTGTTATTGGGTGGTACAATAAAAATGCAGAATGAATGAAAGAAATGCGAACAAATGTTACTCAAAAGGCTCTGAAAATCATAGCCTGCTTTCCTGTTTATGTTAGTGTAGGAAAAATTTACATGACATTAAAAATTGAAAATACTCATAAGAAATTCTTAGCTGGTAATTTGTCTGCATAAACAATTACTGCTTTCCAGGGTCTGTGAAATTATTCTGTTTTATCTATAGGACATTTCAATAATTGTACCATATATCTGTTGGTTACAGTACCACTAATAGGAAGGGAAGCATATTCCAAAGATAATCTACTTCAAAAGAAAAACCAAACCAACCAACCACGAAGTCATCCAAATCCAAGACCTCTGAATTAGTTGTTGCCTGAAGTATTTTGCCCCTTAAAAGTACAAGTAAATAAACAAAGAACAGTATATCTACATTCTCATTATTATGATCTGTGTTGAAGCTGTAAATCTGCAGCTAGATACAGCTGACTTAGAGAGGGCATGAATTTCAGACTAAGATTACTTAATGGAAAAAAATAAAAATCTTATTGCTGCTGTAATACCTAATATTACTATGCCCCCCAAAAAAATCAGTCATTTTACCTCCCAGACTGCCGCTTATCATCATTTGACATAATTTGCCTACTGGCAATTTCAGCATTTCCTCTCTTTAGAATCCATCTGATTGTATCTTTCTTCATTGTCTTTAAAGACAGCACTAAGTCAGAGAAAGTATATTTTAATACTCATATTTTAAGCCAACCCTCCTTCCTCTTCAGTGAGAAGACAGCAGAAGGGTAGGTTTCCACTTAGGAAAAACACCCTCCTTCCACCTGAGGGACACATCGTGTGGCACAGCCTGAGAGAGACAGGATGTGTAGATAAACTATACATGCCAAAGACCAAGAAAGCTGCTGAGAGTGGTTAATGAATAAAATAGTTAGTCCAACAGGTAGAGGAGGGGAATTTGCACCAGAGCATTCACAGGGAGCCCTCAATCCAGGAAACCACAAAACCTGCTAAGTTTAAATTGAACCACCTGCTCGGGCCCAGCAGCAAAGCTTAATTGCTTATTGTACAACACCATCAGAACTCAGATTTGCTTGGTTAGAACATTTAATACAGCATGACTTAATGTTCTGGACTCCCATGCATTAGGAGAGAAAAGCACAGCAATAGGTCGTGTATAAAAGTTTGATACATTAAAAGCAATATAAAAATATTTTTGAGGCAGACCAATTATCAGTAACACACACTGTTGTAATGACAACACTTCAGACTAAAGAACAGAGACAGCCCCTGATCCTGCAAGCCTTTATTGGCCTGCACTTCCCTACCATGAGTAATTTCTTCAGGATTCCATGAGGCTGCATAATAGAAAAATTAAACCATGTATCATCATTTCAAAAGCACACATCTGAAACGAATACCATCTACAGTCTCCACTCTATTTGCTGAGCAGAAGAGAGAAAAGGAAAAAACAAAGTGGAAAACTGACAAAGGTCTTGCTTTTCTCTCTGGCTGAGGAGAAAAGAAGACATTATCACCAGAAAAATTGCATAAATATTAACAGTCCAATGATCACAACATTTTCAAGTTGGAGAGGTCAGGATAGATTGATCTAATAGAACTGGTAGGTCCAGACTCTTCCTGTTTTGTCTCAGTTCACTTTCTTTTGAGGGAGGCCAGGACAATGAGTCTTCTTACACGAGTCCCAAAGGTAAACCCCTAAAATGGACTTGAATCACAGCATTTGTGCACACGTAATGGCTACTTGCAGCTTCTGAAGTCTGGTTTCCAGTACAACTATTTAAGTCTGCATTGACATTTCCTATTGCTTATATCTACTCCAGATCTGGGTCTGGGTCTTCTGATTTGCCTTTTTTTTTTTTTTTTTTTTGAGAAAATTCCTTCTGCATATTTCTTCAAGTAAAGGGTTTGCCCCACACAAACTGATAGAGCAGGCTGTAATCTTTCTGTCCATCTACACTGTGCACTTGCTGGGGCTTCAGGTAATATGACACAGGCTCAGCTGGGAAGTCTGAGTCTCAGACTGGGGTCTTGGCAAGTCTGCTTGTAGTGGTCTATGACCCAGCCAGTATCTCAGAGACAGCAACCACAGGGAGGATGATGGAAATGGCCACAAGCTCTGCCCCTCACTTTGGATGTGCCATTTCAAGAGATACAGTGACTATGAAATGGAATGCACAGGTAGTGCCTATCATAGCCCAACACTATCAGAGGTGCCTAAGAAAGGAATGGCTGGAGGATTAGGTATGAAATAGACTGGCAATAGAGATTAATCTTTTTAAATTCTATGTGTACACCAATTTGGTAGTTCCACAGCCAGGCTTCTCAGTCTTCCCAGCCTTCCTGGCTAAGATGGGATCTTAATGCTGCTTTTTCATCTGTGATCTTGGTGCTTTCATCCACTCCTTTTTTTTCTCCTGCAGTATTGGGTTACTAAATACATTATGGTGGGAATGGAAGCACCAGTAGTGAACAAGAACAATTACTAAAACTTGATGGCTAAGGAGTTTCTCCTTATACAAAAGTTTTACAAGTTTTAAACTTATACAAGTTTTTAAATAGTTGGCCCACACGTTGTAGCCACAGTATCAGGAGGGACAGATCACCAACACACAATGTAAGCATACATTTATAAATCACACTATAAACAAGACCTGAGATGCAAACCTTTAACAGCAAAAATTAATTAAATTTTCATGCATTTAAGCATGAATTAATATTTATTAACTGTTTCCAGATATTTGTTTAGCATCTTCAAACCAGCCTGGGTTTTTAGATTTTTAAATAAGTAGCAAAATATAAATTAGAAGAACTTGCTAGCAAGCTAAATTGCTGGCAAGCTGGCAAACCTCTCAAAGATATTAATACTCAAACATTCTTTCTTCAAATAATTTGGGGACAAAAAACCCCCAACAACCTAGACTTAAGTTTAATATTTTCTAGGTAAATGTTTTAAGTAACAACAAAGCAGTTTCGAACTGGAGAAACAGCTCCTGAAAAGAAAGAAAAAGTTTTGAATTTGTAACAGCTGAGAAGTGGTTAACTAGAAATTTACTGAAACACAATTGAATTGATGCTGTGCACAATGCAGCATGAAATAAGAGACTGAGAGGAAGGAAGCATATTAAGGAATTAAGAGTTTTCATTACAAGCTCGTATCAGCACATATCAAGGATTTATCTTCCTTCAGAAATTTTGCTCTCAAGTATATTCACATTGTTTAGCACAAAAACAAAAACAAAACAAAAAGAAAACCAAACAAACCCTGCTTCAAAAATACTTAGTTTAATATTTTCTCTCCCATACGTATCTCAGGCAACAGTAGATATGATCAAGCTACATTAGTCTAGTACAGCAAACATATTGCATGTAGAACTGTCATTGCTGCTAAAGTACCAGAGATGTAGGATCGGGCATTAGTGTTGTTAAACAGAGAGTTTCAATACTTCCTTTCCTAGCACTCCTTCAGAATGCAGCTGCCACTTCCCAGCTTGGTTTTCTGACATCTATGTCTCCTCTACCCTCTGTTCTACACGTAAAATAGTTTCAGGGTTGGCTCTGGACCAAGACACATGCCAGCCCATCCCTCCACTATCTCAGATAATAAACATCAGCTCCTTTATCTTAGTTTCTCCAGCAACAACACAGAAACAGAAAGAACCAAGAATACTATCACTGGGCTAGGCAGCATTAACTATAAGGTACAACACCTGCTAAGAGGAAGGAAGCACATTCCAGAGAGAACCCAAATATGCTTCATAACTGGAATAAACACAGCATATCCCAAAGCTATTTGCAAATGGAGACAAATCTGAACATAAAAAGTACATCCATTCAGCAGCATGCGATTTCTTTTTCAATTTAAGGATTGTGTCCCTACTGATCAAATTTTCTACTTCAAGCTCCTAGATTAAAATTCTGTGGCTAATACATGCTTAGATTAGCAGCTCAGCTGCATGCAAGGTACTCTTTGAAGCAGATTTGGATAGATGTATCTATATTGCATTATAGATGTTGTTTCCAGACACTAGCAATAGCTCCCATTTTGAGCTTGCACGTCACTCAAGTGCTTATTAAAAGGTGAGACAGTTTGGGAAATTTTTCTTCAGCAACAACATACCAGTCCACTTTCAATTTCTCCAAACAGGCTTATTTTCCCAGTTAAACTCTGTGACTTTATTGCTTCAGAAAATATAATATTCTCCAGTGTCTCTACAAAAGATACCGCATATCCCACCTGCTCCCACAGGCACTGAAGCCTGATGTACAGACCAACTGAAAAATGTCAGGAAAGCAAGACAAACTGAAGAGACCTCACATCACTGCCTGATATGTTGCCCATATCAAAAAGGCACATGTGGCAACTGCTGGTGGGGCTTCCCTGCAGTACCAAATTCTGATGGTTATAGAAAAGCACAGGTAAAGCACAGCCAATACAGGCACTGTCAGAAGCATACTCAGATCTTACCATGAGGGTAGATGGATGAGATGAAAACCTGCATAAATAGATTCATTCCCTGTGTATTGCACGTACACAAATTCCTTTCTTCCCTCTTAAACTGGCATAAGGCATAGAAATTAGGGCAATCCTGGAGACAGAGCATTTTCTGACACAAAGCTTCTCGTAGCAGACACAAAGTAATCCTCTGTCACTGGCAGGCTCTCATCCAGTTTAGCTCACCATGTATTTCTGAAAGAGGTGCATTACCACTTGCTGAAAGAGACCACTCACAGGGGCATTTTTCCCCACAGTCTGTGTAGATTGTGATGTAAAATTGGATAGATCATCATGACATTAGGTTGTGACAGCTGCTCCAACATTCCTTTCTACACCATGAAGACAAAATGCTTTGAACCAAGAGCTCCAGGTCTGATCTGAAGATGGTGCCACGCAGCCTTCAAAAACTGTATCAGACTCACAATAACCCTGACTCAACTTTTGTCTCACATACCTGGTGCTTAGGGTCTGCTACTGCAAACCTCCACAACCAGTGACATGCTGTTTGTAATCTGCTTCTTAGGTAAACATTAATGTGCCAAAAAAAAGATACATAGCACATGGAAGAAGCTTTTGGTCTACACCTGTAAGATTTATTTTTTAAAATACAGAGAAAGAGAGAGAACGTGAGAGAGTGTGACTTGTAGCATCAGCTGAGCATTATGAATCCAAATCCACTGTCATTTTTGAGAATATCTGATTAAAATCAAGAAGTCTATAATAGCAGTCATTACTTCAACGTGGAAATTAGGGGTATTGTTAATTCTTTTCATCATGTATCAGCCCCCTTCTAATTGGTCCTATATTCATTACTGAAATTGAAATTAAAGAACAGCTATGAAAGGCTTTTGATGTCAGCTGTATATATCATGCCCTGAATTAAGTTACAAAAATGGTTAATACATTATGTGACTCTTCGAGTACCTATTTCACTCCATTTAGTTGCACAGGTCCTGAGTACTGGCTGAGGTACTGCACTAACACAGCAAACTTTTAGGATGGGTAAAAAAACTCATTCCATTTGAATTGCTGAAAAATGCATAGATCATGGCACCAAACCTCCCTAAAGTCTGTTGGTTTACAATTGATTTGTCTGCCAGATGCAGGATCTGCTCAGTAAATGAGGTGTAGAACAGGGAAGAAATAGACCCTTTGAGTTACTTCCCACCAGAAATGCCACAAGAATACCAAGTAAAAGCTGTCTGAACTTAAGTAAATGTACTATGCCATGGCCACTGCAAACATTTTTTTTCCTAAATAAACTGTGGAAGAAAAGAAGAAGAAGAAGAAGAAAGAAACAGCTTGTGCTCAGTTTTAGAAGGCTTTTGTCAGAACTTCCCCTTCTGTCTCACAGTTTAATTTTTTCTTTTATTTTGTACTGGATCAAAAGGAAGGGGAAAAGAAAGAAGTGTATTGTACCAGTCTCTCAAACAGTTAAAATTTTCTTTCTCCTACTTTTTACCATAGAGGAGTAGTACATTTATTCTTATCCCTTCAAAACCTAAACCTCATAGCACTCTTCCTGCTTGTTCTGCGTGGCACAAAATCACATGGGAATAGTTTTCCTTACCTTAACTAATCCAGACTGGAGAGGCGGAGGAGGGAAGAACAGGTTGCCCTAACATTTTGATTTGCTCTCTTTTGAATGCAATCCTGTTTTCCAGGTATCCACAACAAACATTTCAACTAACTGGAGAAAAGGGATGAGCTCTTTGTACCTCATGAAGATACGAGAACATAAGGGAAGACAATGCAACAGCTGTTACAGGTTGCAAGTTTGCTGCACTCTGAGCTACAACAGAGCAAAAGCTGGCAGGAAAACAGGGGGTGCAGTCCAGAGATCTGTTTCTGTCTTTGGGTTGTAAACCAGTATTTGCCAGCAGAGACAGAGCAAAGACCTCGTACTTGAATGAACACTCCTTTTTCTTTAGGTCAGGACCTTTAGCTAGTGCTGACAGGCCTCTGAGAGAGGCTCTTCAGGGCTAAGCATGTTGATACATGTTACACTTCAATTCCTGAATGTGGAATTACTAGAGAAGGCTGTCTCTCTGGAAAGGACTATTAAGGTCCTTAATCAAAAGAGGATCTGTTTTGTACAGGTACATTCTCAGAGAAGGCTGGGGCAGACCAGCCTTCACTGGACTTTAAAACAACTTTAAAATAGCAACACACTTCTTACAAAGAGTTTATTTAAAAAAGGAAAGTCTGTACTCCCCCAGCAAGCCTGAGATATCCACTAGTAAAAAAAAAAGGAGCATAATTTCCAAAATGAGCATCATTTCCTTCCAGAAAGCTATGTCCCATTTTCTGTGTGAATTCTGCCTGTCCTTATCTGGACTACTGCAGATTTACGCTTTCTGCCTTCTCAAAACAGCACACCTGACACTTGCTCACCCTTTCAGAAAAGAAGCAGACAAGCCACTCAAATTTTATTTGACCAGAACAAAACCTTGAAGGAATTAATGTAAGGTAGAGTAAGGGATACCTGGCTAAAGAATAGGTATATTCCATTTACTCCAATTATCCTGGCTACAGTTCACCAGTTTGCAGTGATCAAAAGCCATTAATGAGCTTTGTCACTGATAGCATTACTTTCTAATCTTAATTCTTTTAGGATTATTAGCTTTAAAGGCACTTCAAAGAAGGTAAGTTAATTTATACTAAAATGAAATTGAGAAGTAATGCTTAGATGCAGCAGTATCTACACAATAAAGCAGCTTTACAAACATTCACTTGAATAAACATCACTAATTCACTTGTTATTCACAAAGTCTTAAAAAAAACTGTTTAGAGGAAACAAATTTTGCATAAATCACACTAACACATAAGGAAGTAAAAAAAAGCCATAAAAGTTAATCACAGCCTCCAATTTTTTATTGAGTTTTAAGTTTGCCCGAGCTCTCTTTGTTTTCGCTATCATGTTGAGCATTTTTCCTTGGTTAGTCATTGTGCTTCTCATGATAGTTTTTAGAAATTCCTCTTCCTAACTCTGCAGGCCCTCTTGGGTTAGGGATTCCCATAGGGGGAAAAGCCTAAACCACCTTTTTTCTCCAAGAAACTCATGACAGAAATAGTTCTAATAGGAAGAGCTGGTTAGAGATATAATTGAGATCATGAAGCAAGTAGCTGCTGTAGGCACTAATGCAGGACATTTAAATCAGTTTTTTTTCTTGGCTGCTATTTGAATATTTTTATTAAATGAGAAATGTCATCACTCCTAACAACAGGGGCTTCTCTGGAGTACACCTGATGAACTTGAGGGATATTCTATCCTTATTAGCAGCAGTAATACCACTAAAGGCTCTATCCAAGAAAAGCATGCAGAGTTGCTCACCAATCCCACAGTAAATTAGACTTCAGACCACTGAAGCAAAATCCAGAAGAGAGACAGAAATCTCCACAGTGGGATCCATATGTCTATATTTAAGGATCCACCATCATTTTAGACATCCCTGGGCTTGAGAGGCATCCATACATAGTCAGCAGATATAAAATGTGAGCTCTACTTGGCAAGACACTTTAAGTAATTGCATTATTTTAGGTATCTTAAGATAGTCCATGAGTCCACTTACATTTACACTCTTGATTTTTGCTCTCTACCACCTCCTTGCTCACTACACATAGAGAAATAGATATTTAAGAATAAGATTCAAACCACATAAACTGCACAGAGAGATTTTAAGCAGTACCCCCTGCTCCCAAATAAGGCGAGTACAGGGAAGAACAGAAACAAGTACCTTAATCAGGCTTTAAGCTCTATACTTGTGTATTAATAAGCTACAGTACAGCATCTTTGCTTGGGATTTACCTGGCTGCCGGCTTCATAAAGAAGGTGTTCACATTCCTGTAGGATCTCCTGGCTTTAAGTCAAAGAGAGTTGCTCTCCAGGTCTTCCTTTCTTGTAGAAGATCACCTGTGCACACATAGCTCCAGCTGTGTTGTGGGACCAGCTTTAACTTGTTATTCACTCAGGAGCTGCCTCCCACATCAAGCTCCCTATGATCCTGCAATCTGGCAGGACATCCCTAATCAGTGCTTGGTCACAGCAAGCCTTGGAAAATTCACATTAAACATGAGGGGCTTGGAGAGCTCAGGTACATTCAAAATTACATGGCACCATTGATGGAGAGTTCGCTGTGAAAATGTCTTGCTAAACTAATGAGTGAAATTATTTAGGTTAGAAAGACCTGCTTGGAAACTTCTCTACTGCAGGGAAAGTGAGGACTTGTAAGCAAGTACACAAGAAAGAGTCTTTCTATCCCCTTCCCCACCAAAAAAAAAAAAAAAAAAGGAAAAAAGGAGAGAAAAATGCAATAACAACACATGTAATGCTGACCAGAATCCTAGCTGGACTGGTTGGCACAATTTCTCACTTTCACAGCTGGAAGCACAGGTGCTGTGGATGGTGAGAGAAAAGGGGGAGACAGGAATGTGTTGAGAAGCCAGGTGGTTCCTTTTCTAGCCCATCATCTGGAGTTCATGTACTCCAGCAGAAAGGAAAGAGCTGTCTTCAGGTCCTAATTCCACTGCAGTAAATACATTCCTAACTCACAAATGTGCACTTAATTCATGATGTTGTAGAAGGTTTCACTGGCTATGTTAGAAGAGCCCTGCTGGTTCCAGGCACCACTGCAGAGGCACAGCACCCTTCTAAAGGCATCTGGATAATAGAGAGGGATTGTAAATTCTGCCCAAAAGAATCACTATCAATCTTTTGCTGATAGTTATGTTTGGTAACTTGCAGAGAAAAGCGGATTTGGGGGTTGGAGGAATTTTCCTAAGCAAATGTCTTGCAGATTTTCGCTTATTAATATTCAATACTGAAAGAGAATAAAGTATTAATAAGTAAGTGGATTAAAGGGGAAATGGGTATATTTGCTGCTGATATGTCTTGATCAACAAATCACTCCCACAGTGAGAGCTACAGGGCCAGTTCCCTCTACTTCCCGCTAGCAGAAATCCCATGACTTCAAGGATATAAAACTGAAATAAAACCAGGAGAGGTTAAAGCCTTAGTCGGGATTAGGGAAATATTCAGAACTCTATCCACATGGGTTTTGCTGTAGTATATTCTTAGAGCTTCTGGCCAGAAGAATTTCACTGCTTCCTTCTCTACATGTACAGGTAACACAGGGATGGGGTTGATAAGGGATGGAGCTTTCAAGACTGTCCAGTTCAACTACAGCCTTTGGCATCAGCAACCCTTCTTAGCTGTTAGAGGGAGCAGAGCTGGGACAGCGCTTAGCACTTCTGCAATTCCCATCTTCCCAGGAGAGGGCGTGGAAACAGGAAGGGATGCAAGGATTGACCCCTCTGTCAGGAAATAAAGGATTTCAGGCTCCAGAAATGTCAGATAAAAGGTCTACCAAATTTGCCTCCTAAAGACCAGGGAAGGAAAGAAAAGCTCCTTTAGAAGTTTGCAGCTATATGTGGGATGATGCTAGATGCAAGGGAGCTCTTTTTCAGAGTACATTAAAAGTATGTAATTAAAAGCTCTTAAGACCCATCATTTATCTAGAAAAATATTCAAAACAAAACACCACAACACAGAAAATAATGAAAAACAAAATTCTGACTATAGAAAAATAAACATTTTTTATTCTTTATTGTACTTCATAAATATGGGTAATTATTTGTCTTTAATATTTATGAAAATTTATTTATTTATTTCTTACAATACTGCATCAAGCTGTTCAGCTTTGCTTTTATCTTTGTCTGGACATAGAAGATATGGTTTGATCACAAACTTTGTACAAAATCTACAGGAAATATTGAAAATTCTTTCTTTTCTCAAATTCCTTGTCATAAGTAAATACAAAGTGCAGCTAAAAATTAATTTTTGACAAAAGGTATAATTAATTGAATCGGTACTTTTAATTGCCTAGTTTTCCCTCTACTCTTTTTTTTTTAAAAGCCTCTTTTTAAAGAAAGAAAAGCTTCATCAATCTCTGTCTGCTCTTCACTAACTGGATGCAAATTTGACAAAGTAGCAGAAATCATAACAGTAGTTATTGTCTTGAAAATTTCATACAAATTATGACTGGATGGATTGAGTAGAGAGCTAAGTGAGTTCTTCCCAGGAGGAAAAGGGCTTCAGCATGAACTGAACCATCATCTGCTGTGCGTGACCTCCCAATATCCACACAGTGGTTTACCTACTAAGTGACTTGTCAGCATTTGCATCTCTCAGCTCTGATCCCTGTACCTACAGCCTTCCTTGCTCAGTGGGTGCTCAGGGGACATGAGACTGAACCAAGAGAGAGCAGAGCCATGAGAAGCTGGGGAGGAGCCCCTGCAGTGTAAAGGAGCACAGGGCTTAGTGAGTAAAAGCACAGAAAAGGTGGCATTCCCAGTTTTGCTCCTCAGGAACTAACCTAATTGTTGTTCAGGAGGTTTTTCCTGCTGCTTAAAAAGATATTTCTGTCCTATTTGAGGGCTCTCACTCCTTTCTAAGTAAGTGGTGCAGGACACTGTGGAATTTGTGTACATGTGTGCTATTCATTGGCTGTTCAACACAGTGGGACAAAATAAAATGCTTGCTTCTGTGCATGGCTTATATGTTGCTTACACCAACTCTACCACTGGTACTAACCCAAAGTGTTCAAAAAATAGCAGCCTGGGAGCCACAGGTATGGCTTTAGTGGAGAACTAAAGCTAGTAGTAGCTAACTACTACCAACAGTAGTAGTTAGTCCTGATTCTCTAATGCGGGCTCAAGTCTTCTGTAAAACCAGGGAAACCGATCTAGGAAACATCATGTGCCAGGACTACCTTGGTTGCATCTGCCCTACAAGTAAACAGAGAAATTTATCTCTAGAGACATCAACAACCTGGCAATTTTCACTAAACTTTAGCTCAAGATAAATCTTTTGGCTAGAAACTTGGCTAGAAAATGAGAACAAATGCACTTTGATTCAAAGCTGAACAGTCTCTTCAGTCAGCTGCATCAGAGCTTTTTCTTCTCTCTGGCCACAGAACAAACCTGAAACTGCACAAAGATTATTTTCTTTTCCTTGAGGGAAGAAGTCTAAGATTAAGTAATAATCAATAGTAGACAGTAAATAAACCAATCTCTCAATGGATTGCAAAGGGACTTCAGACGTCTTTGTGCTGCATGGCAGCCGCTACCAAAAGAGCAGGCAATCGTCTTTAAAGAGTGGAGACAAAGTGTCTGTGCCAAAGAAAGGTCACACTCAACAGCAAGAATGCATGCTAATCCTTAGAAAGCCTAAAAGCAGCTGAGGTAGTATGATGGATCATTCTCTCTCTAACTGGACAAGGCATCTTGAAGAATGTTTATCACTGCTCTGCTGTACAAAAAACATTGCAATTCCTAAAGTCAGACCTAAAGAAAGTAACAGCGGTCAACAATAACACGGAGATCCATATGCTACAGCTTAACATTTTTTAGGAAGATCCTAGATGATTCAGAAAGAAACTTTCTGCTGGTGAAAAGCAGTCTGAGGCAGTGCTGATGATCTGATGCAATGCTGATGATTTAATGCAATGCAGACTTATCTGAATTTGCAGAATAGAAACAGTTGTCAAAGAAACAAAGGATTAGTGACCAATTGCATCAAAACATAATCTAATCACAAATGTCTAATATTCATAGCACTAAAATTCTTAAAATTGTATCCCAGTCAGATCAGATCACATGGTTTGCTACCCTTTATATTCTCTTTTTACCCCTTCGTTCCCTCCCAAGCTCTTCTCCCTTGCCACCTTCACTCCTTACCTAATAAACAGCCAGTGTCTCTTTGCACTTTCCAATGGGCCCAGTTTGGTTGATTTTATACTCTTATTTGATGTTTGTGACACGGTAGTGTTACAGTAATTTCAGTCTTGGTCAACAGTTCTGTTATAAGCTGCTACCCCACATTTTGTTTTACATGCAGTATCTCTCTTGGCTTCTGCTTCTCAGTAGTTGCAAGCCATGTCTGGCCTTTTGTCAGCACAACTCAATAACTTCAGTCTTTAGTTCTTGATCTGTAATATGGATTAATCTTTCCTAATGCCATTTTCCTGCCTTGTCCATTTAGACAAATGGACTGTGGACTTGATTTCAGATGAAATATTCATTCAAGTAATACTGATATAAAATTAGGCAAGCAGACAAATAACAACATAACCACACATCCCCTCTAAACACTTCTCTTAACCTTTCTCTACTTACCAAAACACAGATTCCACAGAAAGTGGAGTTCCTGTTATGCCCCAAAGTGAAATAGAGAATAAATCTCAAGATCATTGCACCATGCAGTTATAATCTTGCTCAACTTACTGCATCAAGTTCTTCTTCTTAGAAATTCCCTACTTTTCACATTCCTAGACTATTTAGTCAAAAATAAACTGAGGCAAAGATAGCTGGAGTCCACAGGAAACAGAAAGTATATTCCTATCCCCTCTATTCTTATAACAGTTTTGCTGTTGTGGTTCCAGGGAAAACAGTCATAGGGTTCCTGTGGCTGCCTATATTCATATAACAACATTCAGCAGCTGCTGTCCACCTCTGCCAAATACCCAATGTAACCATACCTTCTTAGAAAATAAAAAGGAAATGCATTCAAGAAGAGAAACAGCAGGAGATCCCATCTCTGGACCTGGACTGAAGAGTTGCAAGAACAGGTAATAGTTTGAAAGCCAATAAGCTATAAAGGTATTTTTCTCTTTGGTTTTAGCTGTTTCATTTTCTCCTTGCAACAGTCTACCTGAAGCAAACAACTGTTTTTCTTGATTAAACTGGAGTAGGTTGAGTTTTTATTCGTGAGTACCTATCTCATGCCCTAAATAGACTATCATTCAAGCCTGGAGATTTTATTCTGATGAATTACACTTCGGATGTGAAAAATGGAAAGTAACAGTCAGGAACTGCTTTCCCATTATATCTTGTTGAGTTGCACTGATTGGTTGCTCAAAAGTAAAACCTGTTTAAGAAATCAAAACAAAATAGTGCAAATGAAAGAATCTGAGGAGAGGCAAGAGGAGCTTAAAATCCACAGTCCAGCCATTCTGCATACTTTGGATTCAAATGTTAAAAGAAATAAAAACCACTTCTGGCTACAAGTGATACATGACTAGATGTGCTCTAAATTAAAAGCTTTGGATTTGATAAAATGTATAACCATGTCATGAATATTTAGAAGTACTACCACTTTTAGCAGGGGGAAGAAATCTCCATGATACCATACCCTTCAGCTCTCACAGTGCTAAACCAAAAAATCGCGGATTACAAAACTATTCATTAAGCTTAGGATAAAACTGAAATCTCTAAGTTAGGCACTTTTTCTTTTGCAGTGTTTTGGGGCTTTTTGTTGGTTTTGGGGGGTGTTTTGTTTTATTTTGGTTTTTTTGCTGATGTTCTGCTCCATTACCTGTCTGAGAAAGTAGCAGATGGTTGTAAAAGATTCAGATAAGTATCTTGCTAGGGAGAGAGCAAATCCAGCTGGATGATTTTAGCATCTGTACAGCTTCCAAGAATACAGAGAAATGCACTGAAGTGGTTAAAAAAGGAGCTGGAAGGTTGGAACAAGGGCAGGCATGGTGTGGAGCAGGTCCATTTGAAAGCAGCCTGAAGATCAGTTGAAATTCCTCACATTATTCTGGATTTCTGAAAATTTCTTCACATAATTCTGACTGTTTCTTTGCTAGGTTTACTAGTAGGACAGTGCTTTCTTGGTGATACTGGTGCCCTAAGGGCTTTGGTTCTACATGCTATTTAGAGCCTTATCACCAGTATGGGCTCTTTGAATTTTAATGCAGACACCAAACTCTCAGAGTAACATACAGCTTTAGGACTTAATTTAAAATGTGACAAGCGCATGGGAAGCTAAAAGTTGAAGACTATAGTTGATGTAGCAATGTGTTTTACTGTGTACATTACTCTGTAATGCTTCAGCTTTAAAACCAGAAGCATTTTATTTCTTTTAGCAGGAACATTGAATCTGATAAGGTTAAATCAGGCAAGTTACCAGTGTTGAAGGATTGCCACTAAAAGCTAACTGATAGGTTTGATAGGGAAGTTGGAGGCTGAGTTTGCCTGACCTTCAGAAGCAGTGAAAGACACTGAGAAATGCGGGAGGCAGCTCCACCAAAGCCAAGTGATCTGCTCACAAGCACCAGGGTGTCAGGGCACATTAAACTGGCGAAACAAAAAGCACAGAGGATGGATATATTAGCAAAAGAAAACAAACTTTGACAGGAAAGTTCTGGTTCATAAAAGGTAAAGACAGCAGGGGGCTGCAGTTTAAAAAGCAGGCAAGGAAGCCAGCATTAATTAAGGTCTGTTGAATAGGCATCAGAAATGTGATGAGAGAGGTCAGGAGGCTATGGACATCTATACTGAGCTGGTGGAGAGAAGACAAAGGAGAGCTGTAAATCCAGTCCTCTGCAGCAGGGAGGGAGACTTTGTGAGGACAAAGTGGGTATGACTTCAGGTGACTGGAATCTTCCCTGGAGCTGCCATTCCCCTCGTGACTCATTTACATTTATTTCTTTTACTGATACTCCTTTTCTTGCTCTCCTGTTGATTTCTACCATAATGTTCTCATTTGTGCCTTGCTGATTTAAGCACTTGTGAGTTCTGAGAGGACAAAAGAAGATGTATTGATGAGACCCCCTGCTTCAGGAGGAGAAGAAATATACATGAAAATCACAGTTCACTTATGATGACTTAGAGCTTTCTAAGTGCATGCATATCTGCAAATGGTGGGCAAAGGCTCTCTGTCTTTCTCCTATAGGAAGCACTGTACATGAACATTAAGAGAGGAACCACTTAGAAGTCACATCCTTTGAGACGACTAAGAAACAGCTGGGAGAACAAAGAATATGACAAAAATTTATTGTGTAAAACTACACAATAAATCAACAGGAAGTAGCAGTCAGGCGTGCAATAAGCCATGACAAATGCAGGTATGAGAAATAAAGTCATAGAGAGACAGACATCTGGTGTGTATCTCAGCAGGTTTTTTTACAGAATAAAGAGCAAAGAAATGTAAATAAATAGCTCATTTGTGATCTAGTTTAACAAATAAAAAGCATAATAACAATTACATTTCCAGATGCCAGTAACTATGTCTCTAGCAGCTTAAGTCAGGAAACTCAGCAGCTTTCTATCTATAAGCAGCTTGTTTTACATGACTGCGTTATTTTTAAAATATTATTCAATTGATTTTCATGGGGAATAACTTTAACATACACTTTTCCCTAAAAAGTAATTGTAAGTGTTTGGCATTTGCATGGCACAGTTTTTGCTCTCTGAATATAATGAAATAAGAAGAAAGAAATTACAGTTAGATCATTGGGCCTTTAATTTGCCTTCAGAGAAGGCAAAAGTGGTCTGTGCTCTTCAAGCTGAAAATAAGAAATCTGTGCATCTTACACCATTTCCCTTCTGTGTTCCTGGAACTAGACATTGCATCAGATGGGTGCTGTTAAAATAATACACAAAATATATGAAAAGGTGTTGCTTGGGTTTTTTTTCTTTCTTTTGGAAAGAGGAGTTCATGATTTCAGGGGCTTACACTGCTGAGATTTTGGTATAGAAAGAATAGTAACCAGTGAGGGAGAGTAATGACAACTCTGAACATAAGGTCCCTTCTGTGAGCATGCAACAGGACAGACTCATTTCATTCAACTAACATAGCACCCATACTCCAAACCCTGTAGGATAAGCTCCATGAGAAGCAGGTATGTTGTATCTCCATCCATAATCCTTAAAATCCCACCTAACAAAACAGATACCAGAAGAATCCTAGATGCAATGAAGAAGACCTAAAAAGACTGGACTGCTCTAGGAGTGAGTGAGCTACTTCCTGAGTGAGGTTCTTCCTTCCTGTCTCCCCCAAAATGGGACTCCCTGTTGAACTGGCAGCTCCCCAGGTTTTGTCAGCTGTCAGGCTTAGTATCTTCACAGGGACTGCTGTTCAGGATGTTGGCTGTTGAACAGAACCATCTGTTTAACCTGCTGACACAGGCCTTAAGTTAAAGGGTCTCTCTGGGAGACTCTGAGCAGCCCACTGATCATTCCTGTCCTGCAAGAAGGGAGTCATCTGGCAGGAGCATCAGCATGTGCTTTAAGCAACGATGAGTGTCAAATATTGGCATTTTGAAAGAGCCCAGGCTGAAGAACTGCACAGAGACATAGACCACCAGCCTGTCTGGTAGAGCCATGACTGATAGGGATTGACTTATCCGAAGTACACTGTGCTCTCTCCTTACTCATGGGAGTTTCCAAAGCAATAAATATGTATCTTTTAATTTGGGTAATTATTTTGGCATGCATGAAATCTCTGCTGATATCATATTGCCAAAGTACAAAGAACAGGTGAAAGCTTGTTGTAAAATAGAGTGCAATAATCAGTAACTAGACAGAGACAAGCTTCTTTAATTAAATATTGAAGGAGACACATTATTTGATCTTCTATCCTATATAGAATTGTCCTGACATCAGGATTACAGAATTTCCTAATGAAATTAATTGAATCCACATTTGAATGACGCATATGTTTGGGTTTTTTTTTTCTTTTCTGAAAAACAGGTTCCCAAGAGATGGGAAGCCTGAGCAGTGGCAGGAGTGGAGACATGAAAAGCACCTCCTGATAAGCTATCATTGATTTTAAGTTTCGCCCTTAGGTATGACAGCTGGAAAAGTTTACTGTCTTGAAATTGAATATAAACTCACAGCAGAGGATTGTCGACACCTTCTACAAATAGAAAGAGAAAAATAAGAGAAATGGAACAGACAGAATTCAAGCACAAGTCTTTCTGAGTTTCTTTCAAAACTGTCCTGTGTGTTGAATGTATCTAAAGAGACCCTCATGTAACTGATTTTCCCAGGCATGTAGTGTACCATAAAAAAAAAAAGAAAAAAAAAAGACTACAGGTATCTCTGGAAACTAATATTTCTTGAAAACATTTACCTCTGGTTCTCCTCTTACAAAAATCAATTAAACGCATGTCTTTAACTACTTTCCCCCACATCGTTGCAAACCAGGGTTCCCAGATTTCCTCTCTCTCCCTCCAAACCATATTGAAAACAACAGCCAGAGGAAGAAATGTATCATGCCTTTCCTATATGAAAAGAAACCTTGTCAGGCTGGGCAAGAAGCTCATTTCCTGGCAGTTTTTGCTCCAACCTGTCTCCTCTTTTTTGTTCTAGAAAGACAGAGCTGTGAACATTTTTTTCAGCAAGTCATTTATTAATGGTTTCAGCCCTTCTTCCTGGTTGTAAATGATCCATAGATTCCTTTTGATTTTCATTAATTTGGTGGATATTCAAATAAACCGAATGAATGGTTTATGCAAATTTGACTGTTGCTTTGAGGGATTTCTCATTATTCATGCTGTGTGATTGATTGTCTAAGTCTCAGGGTATTGTTTCTGTTCCAGAAGTGGAGAAGTCCTACAACCAAAAGGAGATTTCAAGATGGCCAAATGCCATCAGGGCTGTTCTTCATACAAACATCAGTTATTACCAGTGTCTAAAATATTCCCCCTTTCCGCAAAAGAAAAAATTGATACATAAACAAAGCCAAGGCTTTTTACATACAAAGCAAAGGGAAAATGATAATTTAATGAGCCTGCTACCTCTCCCCTGTAGAAATTTTCACAACTATGTGGCACTCACCCAGGAACAACCTTTGAAATTATTTGACAGTCATTTGCAAATACATAAAATAATTTGTCATATAGGAGATCTTCAGAGGAAATATCTTTAAGACTTGGTCAGTGGTTTTGCTCAGCTGATAAACTAAGCTACCTTAAATTCATGTTCTTTTGTAGGTTATTTCCTTTATAAACAATTTAGTTAGTATTGCTATTGTTCACAAGGTATTGACAGCTAGTCACTGACAGTGGCATGCACTGAAATCAGAAGCTCTTGAGAAAAACTGGTCAGAACAACCAAGTATATCTTTTGCGAAGAAGTCCATTACTTAAACTCAAGATCATACATAAGGGATCTGAATGCCAAATGGAAGATACTTCAGCCTGTTCTTCCTCACTGTTCCCTCTTCTTAACCCTTACAAACTTGCTACACTTGTGTAGGTTTTCTGTAAAAAAAGGAAAAGCATCTAAAGCCCATTTTATCATGCAGATTAATAGAAAAAGAACTCACAAGAGGCAGTATTCTGTATATTAGTATGTATAGAGACAGAGTCCTGGGTCAGACAAACACTTAGCACACACTATAAAGTAATTATTTTTGTTCACTCTGTGTTTCCCTCTGTAATGGTGATTTAGGTTATTTTTCTTTCACAGGTTTCCTTTCTTTAAATACTAGATGTTATTCCCACACATCCCTTTTTACAGGGCCCTTACATTATACCAGCATGACAGCACAGGAAAACAGTCTCAAACAACACAGCTACCAGAAATCTGGCATTTCCCAATCATCTATCACTCAGCCCTTTTTTTTCCCCTGCAAATAATCATCTCATAGCAAGTGCTGATATAACACTCTTATAGTCAAATGCACTGAAGGTCCTCTTAAAGACATGTGGATACTGCCCTTCAGCAGGAGACTTGCCCTTCCTATTACCTCTGTTCTGCCCCGTTTTTGAACTCTTCCTGCCCTTTTATCACAAACCCAAAAAGTCACCTTGTCGCACCCTTCTGCAGTCCCTCTCTGCATCAGCTGGCCCTTACTGATTTGTCTTGAAGCTTCCTTTGTCCTTTTTTCCTGCTTCAAAATCATTTTTATGCTCTGCTGCCTTTATAGGAAAATATATTGATTCGAATAGAAAATCCATGTTGTTACTTCCTCCCTCTGACCCCTGTTTATTGACGATATTTGGAGGGATGGGAACTTTGTACATCTGGAAAGCACCTACAGCAGAGATTCTCAGCAACAAAATCTCCACAATAAAAACGAGACCTGAATAGTGTTTCAAGAAAACATTCTGGTTTCTGTGAGCCAGCACTGCACCTTCAACAGCTATTTCACTCCTTCTCTAAGAGAAAATTTTTACCCTCACATGTGAAATGTGTTTTCTAATGTGTTTTCTCTTGTACACTGGATAACCTTGGTCTTTAATCTTTAATCTAGATCTGAAAATGCTGTACCTGTGGCATTGCAGCTCTTTACTTCACCTAATGACTGAACTTTCTGATCTCAGACATTTAATCTCTGTGTGTAAGCATGTCGAGCTGGCTTGGAAAATGAGAATTGCAAATTACATTCTCCAGAAGAAAAGTCAAATTCTCCCATTACCTGAGCAACATGATTGTTTTATCTAAAAGGACAGATACAAAGCAACATCTAAAGACCTGACACCAATTAATATTGCCCCTGAATTTCTCAAAAGAAAATTAGTACACATAATTCTTCACACATTTACCCAAAAAAGGTCAGACATTACCTGGTATTTTCTGGCACAACCCAGTTGAATAAATTAGGGCCATGTTGATTTATACTAGCTAAGGATTTTGATCCCATGTTTGCTAACACTGCTCTGGCAGTTTTCTTCTTCTGTCTGTTGGCTTTTTCATTAGTTAACTAATATGTGATTTATTTTGATGAATAGGACAATTGTCTTCAATTTGCTCTTGCAATTAAGGTACATGATCAACCACTTGTTATTCAAAAGTATGATGAACTGTTAAGGTCTGTTTAAAGAAAAAAAATGGTACTTTGCCTCTACAGTAGCATGTGGAGTCCTTTAAAAAGCTGTAGAGATTTAGAGAAAACAATTTTGAAGTCCTTACAAGCTAAGTACTTTGCACAGACACATTATAAAGCTCTTTTCCATTTCTCAACAAGACTTTTCTATGACTTTGTAATAGAAATAAAAGCATAAAAACATTAAAGTTATGGTGGCCATGGAGCACACATTCACTGCACAAATATGCCCTATATTAATTAAAATTTATTGACTGTAAAAATATTAACCCTATTCTTAGGTAGGTAGAGAGTAGAACACTGAATTAAATTACACTAATGATTTATTTCTTTTACTGGTATATTGCATCTTATTCCCACTGAATTCCAGCCTGCATGAATAACTGAAATCCTCACATGTCAGGAACAGGCTGGTTTTGTGGCATTTCCACCTAGGTCTCTAGCAGGAGAGATTACCTCATGAGGGAGCCTGTTCCTAAGTATACTGCAGGTAGATAAGATATTCAGGAGACTTATCTCTGTTCCTGAACTTCTCTGTGCTTCACTCCACTGCAGTAGCTTCCAAATTTTGTACTGCATTGTTACATTACAGCAGCACAAGGAGAATGGCCTTGACATGTGTGTGATAAGTTTGCTTTCAGATATGGGCAAAAGATAACCAAAGATATACCAGGGTTTACCCTGCTCAAATACTTATGGGAAAGAGCAAACTCTTTAAAAGGAAAATGTAAATAACAGGAGAAAATGATTTTTTGCGTTTTTATCTTGTGAGCTAAAGCATGAAAGAATTCAGCAACTTGCTTAGAGACCTGATTCTTGATCTGATGCTACCTGCCACCAGACCAGTGCTTTAATCAATGTTAAATGATGTTTACATCCATGTAAAGCTCAGTCTTTTCTTTCTTATTCTTTCACTAGAAAGTGTTGAGAGAAGCTATTGGAAAACTGGCAACAAAAAATCACAGAGAACCCATTTCAAAATGACTAAGTTACCCATAACAGTGACCTTCACTGTACTGACACAATTTGCTAAAATCCTATTGAAAGAACAAGCGTTCTTCATTTGAAAAGGAAAAAACATAAGAAATTCTTTCATGGTACAAAAAGATGTGAAAATTTGCAGCTTCCAAAACGTGAGGTTCTGGCCCACAGTGAAGTACATACCAGGCACATACACAAAAAGTTCTAGAATAAATACTTCTAGTAGAGGAGCTTACATGAGCAGCAGAAGCCACAGGAGAGCACAAACTAGAGATAAAGTGAAGGTAATGGACTGAAAAAGGAGTGCAGCTCTGAAGAATAGCCTAAAAGAGAAACATCTGGGCAGAATTATGTCTAAAAGATGTTGGCAATGAAATATGCCCTATTCCATTCCTTGTGGGTTTAGGAAAATGGGATTTTTTTTTCACTTTTTAAAATAAAGATTTTTTGCATTTTTTGTTCTCCACCAATAAGCAGAACCTCAAATCTGACTTTTCTAAAAGAGGATAATGGATCCTGTTTACTAGACAAGCATGGTTTGTTTATATCAAAAACGTTGTAAAAATAAATAAAGGTTTTTTACATGATTTTTTGATAGAGTTTTAGAAGTATGTTGAACTGGTGATAAATTTTGTCCTGCAGAAGACCAAAATTCAGATATTAGACATATATTAAAACAGATAAATAAGCTGAGTCATTTAGGAATAACTCAGTATTTCTAATTTAACATCCGTTCAAATGTTTAACACTGGGCTCTGACATCTAAAATGTCAGTTTCCTTCCTCAAGAAAGAATATCCTTTTCAAGGAGTGGCATATCTTTGTCAGACTCACTATTAAAGTTATGCCAGAACTTTCTAGGTAAATATGACTGCTCTGTGATGAAAGAAGTTCTCTCACAGGGCCATTTCAAACTGGCACTCAGATCACCTGAGGAATGGTATGGAAGATGCAAACACCTTGAGATATTGGGTAACACTGATCTTGGCATATCAGACTTGCTACCTTAATATTGGCTAGTAGACTTTCTGCTAAGTACACTGATCTCAGCCTTCAAAGAATTTTTCCAGCTTAATTTTTAGGGTTCAATGAATCTGGGTAAGGCCAGGGTAAGGATTACTTGAGGTGCACCTTTGAAGAAGTACAAATCTTCTCAAACTCAAAAACAGTACTGATTTTGTACCTCATTCCCTTTAAAGAATTTATTAAAGAAAGGTCAGACTAAGACTATAACCAGTGACTCATTAGAGCAGCAGGAAATATGGATTCACTCCATCAAAACTAAAAGCCAGTATATTTCTTTTCCACTTGACACAAACATTGTCTCACAAGCATATTCTCAAAACCTGACGTTGTCAGTTCTGAACCACCCAGGTTTACCTACAGTTTATTATTCACAAATATTCATACATCTTTGATGTCCAAAATAAAGAACCTGTCTTCCATTTTTACCCCTTGCTCACTTTGAAGTTGTCAGCAAAACTCAGGTAATGCCACCATGATAATGTTAAGGACACAGTTTCTCTCCAAATAATTTTCCATAACCATCCACTTCTTGTTATCATCTTTTCCCTTACTGTCAATCCATTCATATGCTTTCTCTCATACCTTTAATTATTTCCTCTTTTCCACCCTAATTGCTATTTCTTTTTTTTTTTAATTTTGCTCATTTTTCTGTATTGCTTAATGCTTTGCATTGTTTGCTCTCTACATTTTTGTTCGTTGTTTTTTTCTTCAGTCTTTCAAAGTATTTTAGCCATCTTTCAAATGGTCTTTTATCCTACAACTAGCTCATTTTTCGACTCTGTTCCTTTCAACTTATTTATTTCTGTTTTGTTACCCATTTTCTTTATATTTCTTTTCAACAGATCTGACTTTCTCAAAATGTTTCCCTGAAAATACCTCTGACATACTGGCAGTGTTTGAACCAGGATGATTTCCTCTCCATAGGTGAAAATAGCATGAAAGAATGGACTTGACATCAAAGGCCCCAAAAGACGCAGCCTCTGTTAATAGCCCATCTAAATGTCCAGAGGAATTCCTAATTAAAATAAGAACTGATAGAACTGATTTTTTGCACATATAGTGCTATGCCCTGTTAATATATGTTAGGCTGTCTGTGAGAAATAAAATAGAACATGAGACAGAAGTTGAAATACTCCAGGGAAACACAATTTAGGAGACTATCTAAACTGATGTTTTCCACAGATTTGAATACAAAATGCCACATGAGCATCAACTACAATCCTACTGAAAGAAAAAAATGGATAAACCCAGCACTAATAATGCCTAAACTTTGAATTTCTTCAGCACATCCAGACAAATAGCAGTTTTACTGTGAAAACAACAGTGTATATATGCATGCATATAAGTTTGGTCTGGCTGTTATGGAATACAATATTTAATGGTCCACAGGAGGCACGGTGTACATGTTGTACTAATTACACTTTGAAGACATACTCTCTGGTTTCTGTCAGGAGCACAGAACACAGCATGTGCATATTGTTTCCTACCTGCTTTGTTCAATACATGGGCTTTTAAGCCATAAGGTCTCTAATTTAGCATGGGCAGTCCTTACGGTTGCAAATGTGGGACTCAATATTGTCAACAGTGGCTTTAAAAAGATATGATAATAATATGGAAACTGACTTACCTTTTTGTGTGTCATATGAATTGGAGTCATTACAAAAGGACTCTTCATCACAGTCATAATTAACATGCATGGAAATGCTTCAGTCTGGCTTAACCTGGCTTGAAAACATTTTGGCAGAGCCTTTAGCCACTGGCTTAAGTTTAGAAGCCTGAAGATCCCTCTAGATCTGGGTGTGAAAGGCTACCTCCAACATCGCGACCTGACATTTCACTTTGTCTCGTCACCTCGTTCTGCTCTTTGCTGCTGTTTAACCTTTACAGCCACCTCAGCTTCTCCTCTTCAGACTTGCAGAACCTCCAACAGCATGGCAGTGAGTGGCCAAAGCACAGGAAAAGTGCAGGGTCACTGATTTCAGCTCCAGTTTGGGAGAGTGTTTCAGCACAAGTTTAGTCCTGATAAAGTGACTTTGCTAGGCAAGAGAAAAATGTGACCTAATCCATTAGGTGCTTCTACTGATTCTGATGGACTCATCATTAGGACCAGGTCCCTCCACAACAGAGGTTGTCATATACTGGATTTTCTCAGTAAAATACTTGATTTTTTTTAACTATTCTATTTTTAGAAAACTTATATCTTTTAAAACTATGACAAAAGTGTTCTGAGAAGAACATAAGTGGAAATGGGTTAAGATATTGGATGTCTAAATTATTTGGGACTTCTCTGGGTATCACTTTTAACTGGCAATACATGCATGGTGACTATATCCTCATGAGATAGATATAACAGGCTAAAGAAAAGTGTGCTTAAGTATGCTTAAGACCAGCACACATTTTACGTAGCCAAGAGGAAAGGAAATGCAACCTATTTTCTAGAAAACCTGAAGTGGCCTCACATTAAACAAAAAGAGAAATAATCGATCCATGTTTACAGTTCCAGTGATGAGCAATTTTGTGCTAGCAAACAATGATATTTTCACCCCTCTCTTCATGCTGCTTCTCTCTTAGGAATAGCTAGCACTTATTGATTACTATTAGAGAGCACGAAAGGAACACATGGCTAAAAGAGCAACAGTAGCAACAGGCAAGGCTTTGCCTGTTATTTTTTTCTTAAAGACACTGAAAACAGTGTATGAAGAGTCAGCTGTGGAGTCCATGATTTTTCCTACTCAAGGCTACTTAGGAAGGAGTACTAGGTATGGGGATTGCAGACACTGGGGCATGAAGCAAGGGGGCTCGCATCAGTGAGGCAGACCATGGAGGAGGAGGTAACGCCCATGACCGAGGGGTGCACCTGTGAGGTGCACATGCTGATACCACTGGCAGCCACCAAACACAGGAGCCACAAGGCAGGAGCAGGGCCCAGCCCCAGGCAGTGTTCAACTGGAGATGGTTCCAGCCTGTGCCTAAGCCCCAGAGCAAAGCTAGCACACTGCAGCAGGTGGTGGAACCAAACAGAGTTGTGGCAGAGCAGGTGGGCATGGCATTGCTCCCAAAAGAGACACCACACATCATCTCTGATCTTTCCAAGGAGAGGGAAGACAAGCCTTGTGAGGCCAGACAAAGAGGACCTGGCACCAGCAGTTGGCTTGACGGCCTAAGAAAAAGCTTACTTATTTATAAAGTGTGTTTATAAATGTGCAGTACAGAAAGGTCCTCAGATATTCAAAACACAGAGGCAAGGGAACTACAGGAGGTCAAGAGAAAGAAACATTTGGTTACACTTCTGCTATAATTAAGGCAGCTCCTTTACCTTCATAAAATGTGCATTAGTGCAACTTTCTTTACAAGGGCAAGTCTCTATATACTCTTTTCACTGCTGTTGTCTGTAGGCATTTTAGAAGACACAGGAAGACATTAGAACTACCGATTTAAAAACCTCTGGTTCTGAGATATGGACAGCTCACAATTTTCACTCCATTCATGCCCTTCTCCCCTCCTATCCATTCAGCAATAAACACCAGCAAGATGTGTCAGCTGCCCTGGGACTGGGGGCAGATGTTATGTTCATGTGTTTAATCTACACACCATATCTCCACTGAGTGACGACAGAGTTGCTGAGACCAAATGACTTAAAAAAAAAAAATGGGACATGGGGCTGTTAGGGGTGGGTGGATGAGTTGTCTAAAAAGCCATTGCAATCTTAAAACTTTAAATCACTGATTCTTGTGTAGCTGGCATCCAGGAGAGAGCTGGAATGTAACAGAACACATGGGGATCTTTGTCCAGATCTGCAGGGTCAAGATAAAGTACATCCCTATATACTCGTGGGTTAGCACCTATAACCCTGATATGGCTATGAACCATGCAAAAAAAGAGCAGTGAAAATGTTAACCCCTTGATAATAGCATTAAACCTAACAGTTCACAGGCAATCAGATGGGGAAAGTACAAGGGAGCAGTGAACATAGGAATAATCAGAGGCCAGAAGACACCAGAGCCTAACAAGTAACAAAGATTTTTGTGGGCACCACAGTTGAGATGTTCTCAAAAGATACATTTTTATAAAGATCTGCATAGAAAACTTCCAATTTTGCCCTTCCTGTGTGTAATGGAGGATGTGTGACACTGTTTTTCAACAAATTGTCAAGTGGGCAGTGTCACCGAACCATGGGTCAAGCCTTGTAGGTAAGTGCAGAAGCTGACTGTCAGTTCCCTCATGGGAAATACAAAATTCAGGATATGGATAGGCTCCTCACTGGAATCTGCTCTTTGCTTCACCAGGTGGACAAGGATGCTTTATCCCTAAGGTGCTGCTCATTAATTGTTTACCTAAGTGCTCAACATGATTGCCCTTGTTTTGCCTTTAGCTTTCCAAAGAAAGGAGAGGGGGAAAAATTAAAAAGGTCAGAAACAAGAAACTGTGTCCCTAACTCAAACACCTCTCTCATGAATGTAGTAAAGGTTCTTAGGAATAAATCCTCGATGAGGAGCTTGTAAAGATATAATGTTTTGTCAGTTGAGCGTGGGATGAAATGTTAGAGCTCTTCTTAAAAAAATCTAAGCAAAAACAAACAAACACTAACAAAAAGCCAAACTGTTTGAACATCTTGTAACTTTATAAACTTCAGTAACTTTGGGGCCTATTTTACCCACGAAATAAGTACAAACTTCTTCCAGCTTTGCCTTAATGTGATTTAAGGGTGATTTCAAGGTAGCTAGTTGACAGAATGGACATTGGCCTCTACCATAGCGTGGTCTGTAAAACTAAGATAAAACTTTTACTGGGTGCTTAGCATCCAAATACCTCTCTCAAGATATAACCAGTGTACAGTAGAGCAAAAAATGCACACACTAAAGTGTGTTCCTCCATTAAGATGCACAAGCTGGTCATGCACAAGCTGTATTCAAGTGTCTCCGGGTAATACTTGTTGGCTGTGTAAGGTTCAGGGCTTGCTTAGGTTAGGAAGAAGAGTGTGCATGGAACCTGAAGGGCCAATGCTCTAGCTTGTGCTGTTCTTTGCCTCCTCACCAAACTCATATTCCATTTCTGAATTTACCCACAAAAACTTTGAAAACATATTAGGAATTCTTGTGATTATTTCAGATAAAGAAATGAAGTTGCAGAAATTATGAACAGTATTCTTTCAGCTAATCATGTGCCTTATTTTGAAGAAAAAATCAGAATAATAAAGATATTTAGAAAAGTATTTTGCTTGGTCTAACCAAGTAGTTTTGAACATTTAGATTAAAAAAGCAGCAATCATCAGTTTAGGACAGTGTGGCACTGTCTCCTGCGGAGTAATGACTGCAAAGTTAGCTAAATTAGATATGATGAACCAGCCTGAAGCTTTCAGTGAGTTCATTTAAGCACACCATGCAAAACCCAGCCTAGCCAGAAGAGCTGATGTGGCTGGAAAAAAAAATGCATAACCAGTTCAGCTTGACCAGAAATAAAAAAGTCTGTTGGGACAAAATCTGCTTTGGGCACATCTGGCAACCTGGACCTTCCTGTCCGTATCTTGTAGCTGCACAGCATGAGATGCTGGAAGAAAACGCAGAGAAAGAGGAGCTTGAAGCCACTTTAAGGAATCAGAGGCAACTCAGTGCTGAAAAAGCATCTGAATATGAGCACAAGAGCCTGCTGCAATTGTGGAGACAGGAAAAAGCAGCTGGAACAAGACAGCAAGAGAGAAGCCAAGCAAGGGCAGAAAACTGTGCTGCTGAAGAGGCAGAGGCAGAATCCAAAATCCCAGGCTCTGCTTGCTCACCACACTTTACACCTTTGAGAGATGTGTACTCACCTTCTCCAAGAGATCTCTTTTTCTGGGGAGACTCTCCCGTGTTACATACTAACAGAGGTAGGAGAAAAAACATTACATACCCATTCTGATTTTTAAGTATGAATGAGGAGGACAGGAGGGAGTATGCTATTTATTCTCAGGACTCCAAGTCCAGATGTTGTGACAGATGTCTGAAGAATTACTGTTGTTAAAATTTCAACAGATTTATCTGAAAGCAAAAGTTTTTGAAAAATATGTTCTGAAAAGAGAGAGGATAAAGAATGGAAGACACAAGAAGAAAATACCAAAATGCCTAAACAGAAAGACTGTGAAATTTTCAACTAAATACTTTCTCTGTGATTCACTGATTCACAGAAATGAAACTTTTCACAGCAGACTGTTTCTAATAATTTCTCAGGTAGAGGCCCACAGGCACAGTGCAGACCCCCTGAGCAGACAGGAGAAAGACTCATAGCACACAACTTAGTATTGAAGGCATAAAAATTACTTGAGTTCAGCTGATTTGCTCTGGGCTTATATTTCTCATTAAATACTCTCACTAGCAGACTACATAGCAAGAATTTTGCCACCATCTTTTCTTACAAGGTCTCTGTGTGTGCACAGACACACGCAGACACGAAAACCCCGAGAATGTATAATATTTTCCTTGTGTGGTATAGTAATACTCTTCTTAAATTCCAAGCACTTCAGAGGCTGAGGCAACCATTTGCTACCCAGCTTTACTAATAAGTTAAATAAAAATGATAATCATATCTATTAAACGCTAAACACCTATTTGCTTCTTCCAGCTAACTGGCCTGGAAACACATCTAAATTAAAGAAGGCTAGTGCAAGTATATTAATTCAATAGCAGCAATATGAACATCCTTGTAAATCAGAGCTGATCAGGTGCAAAGCGAGCTTGAAGATATTTTACAGCTTTCACCTTTGCTTTGCTCAAGTTAGTGTGAAAAAGAGAATTCATATGTTTGACCTTATGAAGCAGCTTTCATCCATAAATGTGATGATTTCTAAGCAGAGACAATAATCTTCACTAAGATGAATTTGCTGCTGATGGTATAAAAAATTCATCATATGGGTATTTCCTCAAGGGTGAAATATATTTTAAAACAGCATACATCAAAGAAAAACACTTGTAGATCTTCCCGTTTGGCATGGAATCTGGGACTTCTACAACCAAATGGAAAAAATATAATTGTGTGAAAAGGTTTGAAGAGTTATATGTATTTTAACACAATTCTCACACATACCTCCAAATGCTTTTAAGAAGTAAGAGTCATATTTTCATGACATTTTATAAGTGTATATACTGAGAAAAAATCAACATATTTCATATTTGCTTTTACATTTCGAGAAAAAAAAACCCACAATATCTCTGAAATTCCAGAAGCTTGAACAAGTTCAACATCCTAACACTGAAAACATAACTATGCTTACAGAAAAAAACCCTTATTATTTATTTTGCATCATATCTCCTTTGCATCTTAGGGAAGCTCAGAGTTGTTTTTTCATCCCACTCAATGACAAAAGGAGGTAGCACGTAGTGATTTAAGGTATTTAATATAAGCTTAACAACTTATCTTGTATTTGTAATATTGTTAATGAGTTGCCTGTCAGGATGTGGAAAAATATCTTTACAATTAGAGGCTTGACTTCAACTTAACTCTCTTCTGTAATATGTTGTAGATCTACACTGAAATTAATGGCATTATGATGTAATAATGAAAAATTTGGGTAAGAGAAAGTTTAAGCGAAATGTAGCCAGATTGCTTGAAGGAAGGGAAATACAGCAGTAGTAGACCAATTCAGTTTTCACTAGGTCATTTTAATGCTCACTTTGACAAAAACAGAAGTCCTGGGATGTTTTAAGGTGACTGAAACTAAATCATGAGAAAATTAGCTTAAGCACAGAAAGAATCTGGAAAGGAAAAGTAATTCTTTGTCTACATTACAAATCCAACCATGTGGAGAGAAGCCTAAATACAAACAGATGTATGTCCTGGCATAATATCCAGTTAGCCATCATATTCTTCTTCAGAAAAGACTGAGGACACTTAGACGAATGCCTTCATGTCTCAGACTTAAAAAGAATAAACATTCCTAAATTCTTTCATTTTCTTAAATGTGCTGTTTCTAGAGCTAGCTGAAAATTCCCAGATCAGGCCTCCCAAATACTTGAGTCCTGAAATCATACTTTCTTCCTTTCTCCTCTTTTATTCATTGCTTATGAACATTCACACTTGTAATTTTTTGTTTGCACATATGTTTAGAGAACATCTGCTCCTTGTTCCCATCTGGTTGAGATTATCTATGTATCTATGCATGAAGAAGGCAACTGCTTATCTGCTACTGTCACTTATTTTTATCTAACTTTATACGCGAGAGGGAGTAGGTACTGAATACAGCAGGAGACCCTCTGCCT
The DNA here is from genome assembly GCA_013398275.1 of Promerops cafer. NCBI lineage: Eukaryota > Metazoa > Chordata > Aves > Passeriformes > Nectariniidae > Promerops > Promerops cafer. Next base: position 1,005,159 of record VZSE01013675.1, read on the forward strand.
TGCATTAATTGCTGAAATGCATGACTTTCACGTAACTCATATCCTCAGCAAGGATATCAAGGAACTTTACTGAAGGAGGCCAGTATCATTATCATCAACTTGGAAACAAAACAAAAAAAAAAGACAAAGGACACCTGACTTGGCAGAGGTCACCAGATCAGTGGAAGATCTTAACCTAAGCACCAGTTAGGCATCCTAGCTCATGTCTCTCTCCTTTGCTGTACACCATCTTCTTATAATAAGGGCATGAAACACTTTTTTTTTCAAATAAATAGTTTGAAACAAGTAGAGAAAATAAGAAGGATGTTATTCGTAAAGGGATAAATTATATTGGATATACTTGGGGCAACAAATACTTTCATCAGCACAACCTGAATAGATGAGTCCTTTTGAATGATGATTGATAAAGAAATCTGGACATCAGTCAACATACAGGACCCTGCACCTGTTACATTTCTTCTTCCCGTCATTGAAGATGGCATTATTTCCTACAGGTTTAGTGTTTCAAAAAGACAGAATTTGGCTTCAACAATATATTCTTTAAAACTGTACAAGTTCTCACAGATGCCCATCATAAGTGAACTGCAATATACTTGGTAATAACATTTATTGGCTACAAGTCATGTCTGTGATTACCTCTCCTATCAGGCATAGTGTAAGAATATATTTAGCTACAGATTTGATGCAGGCAGCCAGGCTTCTATAATGAAGGGCTTTTTTAGTTCTGAAACCCTGTTTTTCAAACTGTCTAGTAATGTACAGCAGAAGCAATTGTGGCAGAATGAAAGTTCCTGCTTTTTATCCCCATTTCTGTTTACCTATCTCCAAAACAATCTAAATTTTCACTGCAATTCTCCTTGACATTTCCCTTATCTATTTTCCTTTCTCATTAGTTTGCCTCATGAGAAAATATGGCTGCAGAATACTAAATCAACTTTATGGTCAACACATCTGGTGCATATTGACAGACAGATTTTCCCTACATTAAAGTCTTGGGTTTGAGGATTTTTTTACCAGAAGCATAAGAACATGTTCTTCTTGAACTGGAATATGTTCAAGAAAAACCCTTGCAAATAAAAGACTGTTATTCACCTAAAGGAAGCAGGTGGCATCATTATAAAGAAGCAATGCAAGCATACAAATGAGAGGAGAAAGATGTGTTTTCTCTCCTTTGTCTGAAGATTTGGTTGGCTGAATCTTTTGGTTTACTTTTTGATTATATAAATGAAGAGATTTTCATTAAGAGGCATCCCAGGAGGAACTGGTCTATGTCCAAGCACTTGCAAATTTTTTTTAAATCTTGATACGGCAGAATACAGTATTGCCAGGGGTCAAGACCAAGCATCGGGATTTGTGATTTCAGTTCCTAGGGACTGAGTCCCTTGATCTTTCTGTTCGGTAGGATGGGATTCTGATCTCAGCTGCAGATCACAGGCATTTCCATGATACAGATAAACAAAATATTAAATTGAATGTTTTTACACAATGTGTTTCACTATGGGTGTTCATGATCCACCTGTGGGGCAGAGAGGTTCAGCTCCTTGTTTGTCATCTGCAGAACAGAAACCATATGACTTGTCTGTAGTCACACAGAAAGTAAGAAGGACAGGACAGGCCTTTCCCTACTGTAGATACTCAGCCAACCCGTGGCTTTGACAAGAGCATCATTTCTATTCAAACAGAAGATTCAACCAAAATTGGTGGCACCCACCAAATATGACTGCTGCTTCTCCACTGCTGGCAGTTTTCTGCGAGGGCAGTGTGATGTGCTGGACCACTCTTCAAAGTTCCTGCTAGCCACCAGCAAAAAGTATATTTGCAAATTTTTTGCAAAATACTTTTGCAAAATGCATTATAGACCTTTAGGTTTTNTTGGACCACTCTTCAAAGTTTTTACTAGCCACCAGCAAAAAGTATTTTTGCAAAAAGATGCATTATAGACCTTTAGGTTTTCACAATTCATCTGTATTGGGATGTAATGGGAAAATCCAGACAGCAACAATAAAATTACTGAAAAAATGAGAGAAGGGGAAAAAAGGCAGAGCAACTCAGTATTTCTAACACTCTATAATGTTTCTCTTTAGCACCTGTGAGTCTGAAATTTTAGTTAACTCTCTCCAAAAACTTACAAATACAAACATGGCATGAGATACAAGTGAATATGGGTATCTTAACTAGATCATGCTCTTCTCTCACTTGTAAAGGCCCAATGTAATTATTAGAACTCTATGGAAAATCCACACAAAAGCACAAAATTGCTGAGGTTGAAGGGAGCTCTCAAGGTCACCTTGTCCATCACCCAGCCTAAGCAGGATCACCTACAATTTGGTGGCTTATGATCAAGTCCAGGTGGCTTTTTGAATATGAGATGGAGATACCCTCACAGTAAAAATGTGTATCCTAATATTCAGTGGGAGCTGCCTGTGTTTCAGTGTGTGTCCATCACCTCTGGTCCTGTCACTGGTACCACCAGCAAGAGCCTGGCTCCATCCCTTGTGCACCCTCCCCTTCAGGTATTTATACATATTAATTAGGTCCCCGTGAGACTTCTCCAGGCTGCACAGGCCCATCTCTCTCATTCTTTCCTCACAGGAAAGGTAGTCCAGACCCTTAAACAGCTTTGTGACGTTTGCTGGACTTCAGTGCATCCATCTCTCTCTTGTACTGGGGAGTCCAAAACTGGACACAGCTTTCCAGGACTGACCTCACCAGGGCTGAATGAAGGGGAAGGATCATCTCCTCCAACCTGCTAGCAACATTCCAACGCTCCTAATACAGCCCCAGACACCATTTCCCTTGTTTTTTGAAATGCAGCTATGCTGGTTCATGTTTAATTTGGTGTCTTCTGAGACCCCCAGCAGTAAATCTAGGCTTTAAATCTAACCTTAGTAGAAAATCTACACTCTAATATAATCAGCATTTCAGAAACAAATATTGACTTAATTTTGCCTGACACCATCCAAAATTTAGATACCCATTTATTTTAATAAGTTCAAAGACTCTATAAAGATATTTATTATGCTACGTATTCTTTGTTCCACAAAAATACTAATTTATCAAGATTTAAAGATGAAAAATATTACCTTATATTTAATTTGACAGGACACAGATGAAGTAGTTTAATTTCAGCATTACGGTGCACAATTTTGTGATTCAAGACCAGAAACATCCTCTGTTATTGTCTGCAACTCTCTAAAAAGAGTATTTTTTACAAGAGTGCTAAAACAATTTGTTGATTTTCCCAAGCAGTGGACAAAAGTTTCTGATCCCAAGACTTGCCTTCCATGATTTTGATCTGGCTGTGAAATTCCAATGTGCACACATCTCCTTTCCCACCCACAAAGTAAAACCCTCAGTCCCTTCACCTCTTGTCCCCATGATGCTATTGACACCATTTCACAGCCTTGCTTCACTTCCAAATCTGACACAAAACGCTAGGAAGCACTCAAAGAGTTCAGAAGCCAAGCTGTAGTTATCTGTCATCTTAACAGTCTCTTTCTCACTTTAAAATCAATCTTTGGTTGGATGTAACTTGTGCAAGCAGTAATCACAGCCTTCTTTCAGTGTTTACTGCTTGCTGTCGACTCACTGTGGAGCCAGATTGAGAAACAGAAGAAGAATGCCAGTGAAGTATGTTGGAAGAATGTAAAACAGAAGTGGAGAAGAAAACATGCATCTTATTATTGAATACATTCTTTTAAACTGAAGTCAAACATATCCAAAAATCACCTGCTATTTTAATTTCCTACAAAGAGTACTCCAAAGTTCACAGCCTTTTTTTTTTAAACAAACAAATACAAAGACACCTACAGATGCATTATGATTAAATGTGACAGATATACTGGAGTTGATAAGAGTGTCATTTCATACATCACCCTGGTTAGGACCAGAAGGGGATTTGGGGGGACTTTCCGATATTCTGTGTGTCTTCTTCAGCACTGATGGGATTAGGTAATGATAGCACCTTGGAGGAGATGTTCAGCACTTTGCAGACTTTGAGACTTTGCAGACACTGCAAATAGGTGTGGCTGTTCTCAGAACACATCAGAGCTGTACAGATACTCACCACTCTGAGTAAATGCAGTTGTTCAGATTATGGAAATGGCACTGGGTTTAGCATACAAGTGGGCATGTTCTAGCAGCACAAGGGGGGAACAGAGAAGAATAAGGAGAGGATGAGGTTAAGGAAGATGGGGAAAAAGGAGAAGACAAAGAAAAGAGAGAAAGAATATTCTCATAGGCTCAAATAGAAAATATGCAAAAGATGTAAAGAAGAAGATGAAGAGAAAAAAAATAATTGTATCATGACAGCTTTGTAAGACCATGAATATATACCAACAACACTGCAAGCTAACATGCTTCTTTTTTAAGTCAAATCTTGCAAATCAGACTCATGCAAAAAAGTATATTACCTTAAATACTGAGTAGGATTTTCAGATTTCACCATTTCCAACAGAATTTATAGTTATCATTCTCTTCTGTTTTTCATTGACACTGAAATTCCATATGAAATCCTAGTTTAATTGAAATTGATGTCAAAACTCTCTTTTACTCTAACGACTCAGTATTTCTGCATCATTAGGTACTTCTACATATATTAAGTAGCTTACAGAAGTATAACATTACACTGAGACATATTTTCACTGGTCACAGTAAAAGAGCACAGGGTCAAAGAAAACACAGGTCTTTTTTATCTTTAATAATTATCCTAGTTAGCAAAACTATACCATATTTTCATGCACACTTTTGAGATGGTGCAGGTTTTGCTGCCCAAAAGAAGTCAAGCTAACCACTTCTAGTGGACAGTTTCTATTATGAATTTCTTGTCTAAATCAACTTGCTGAGTAAACTTTTGATGAAGAGGAGAGAGATGAGAGGGAGGGAGAAACACAAAGTCAGGAATGAGTGTCTGCTACTGTGCTGAGCAATAGGTCTCTTCAAGCCTCCACAATATTCAGGCCCCCACTGTGGAGACAGACACAAGTTTGCTCTGCCCAAGCAACTGCAAGTCTCTAACTGCAGATATTTATGAAGCAGAATCACATAGCTACATCCAGCCTTGCAAGCACCAAATGTACCTCTAAACATAAAATATATTAGCTCCTAATCCACTTGTAGCACAGTCAGAGCATGCTTATGTCTAGCTGCAAAAGGCAATGCAAATGTAGTTCTCTCTCTTTCTTCTGTCACTCATCACTGATCTGGTTTATTTGCACTGGTAGATCTCAGAGCAACATTCTCTTCCTCCCGATCTTGTTTGAACCCCTCAGTCCAGCACAGCACCAGCAAGAATTCTCCACTGTTCTCTCTTGTGAAAGAAATTTTTAATCTGACGTGTTTGAATAAGCCCACTGCAAAGATGCAGGCAGCAGATAATTCCCTCTCCAGCACCAGATTTAATTCCCAGTTTCCAGGGAGTGGAAGTTGAGGGTGAAAGCCACAGCAGGTAGGAAGAAGAAGTGCTGCTAATTATGAACTGGGGTGGGGGCACAGATTTTCTTGCTCTCAGTGCTGCACAGCACCATATTTTCTATGAAGCAGATCTGAATGGCAAAGCACAGTGATGTCTCTGGTGACTCTAATGGAGACAGGAGATCCCCAAGAACATTTCAATAGAGCTCCATTGATTTCAATAGGCTATAGAAAGAATTAGAGAAGTTCACCCACTGAGAAACTAATAATGGATAGGGCTCCTTTTCACTCCTCTTCCTATTCTACCTCTTAAGTAACTTAAATATAGATAAGAAGGTGTGCATGAATGTCAGAGAGGAAAAAAGTGGGATTTGGAGGAGAAAAAAAAATGGAGGAGTTGGAAGAAAGGAAGGACCTAGCAAATGAAATCTTGCCCTTATTATCTCATAGTTCTAATGATCTGAGAAGAGGGGTTGGAAAGAACAACAAAGAGAATAAGGAGCTTAGAGTAATGAATTAATTCATTGTTTAGATTGTCTTCTATTCTTCAGCACAGAAAAAGAAATCAAGATTAAAAACAAAAATGAAAGTTATTAGAATAATTAAGACATAATTATGATGTACTGATTTGGCTTTGTTCTAATTATGAAAAAAGAAGCCAAATGGATCCTACTTCATAAGGTTATATTATTTCAAAACCAATAAGGTTNCCCTGTTTATCTCATAGTTCTAATGATCTGAGAAGAGGGGTTGGAAAGAACAACAAAGAGAATAAGGAGCTTAGAGTAATGAATTAATTCATTGTTTAGATTGTCTTCTATTCTTCAGCACAGAAAAAGAAATCAAGATTAAAAACAAAAATGAAGGTTATTAGAATAATTAAGACATAATTATGGTGTTGTACTGATTTGGCTTTGTTCTAATTATGAAAAAAGAAGCCAAATGGATCCTACTTCATAAGGTTATATTATTTCAAAACCAATAAGGTTCTTATTTTTTCAAAGTAAAAGCTTTTGAAGTGTGAAATTAAATACCTTTTGAAAAATAAAGGAGTATTTGTACTCAAATTGAAAGATCAGCAAAAAAAAAAAATTATATCATGCTAAGAAATTATGAAAGTCTACTCAGTTTGGACTGCTCTATGCAAGGCATTGCATGGTAAGGGACACCTCTCTTTCTTCTCATAGCCCCTACAAGAGAGTATTCTCCTAACTGATTCAAAATTGGAAACATGNCTCTTATAGCCCCTACAAGAAAGTATTCTCCTAGGTATTCTCCTAAACTGATTCAAAATTGGAAACATGGCGTGCATCTGAATTTCCCAAAGCTAAAAACCACTGCTTCTGAAGGGTTGACATTTCCAGTGTGTGGTCATGGAAAGCCTCTGCTCTGGGTGACCTCTGCCAGTGCAGCTCCTCCAGCGTCACAAGTGAGAAGTGTGTGGTTCCAGCCCACCTCAGCACAATCACCCTGGACAATGCAGAAGTAGACCTGTTTAGCTGCTTCCTGCTGAAGAAGCAGAAGGGCAAAACAGTGATGGCCCCAGCTGACTTGGGAACCCCAGGCTGCTTCTTCTCACAAGTGCCCTGCTGGGGGCAAAGCTGTCAGGGACTACAGGTGGAGATCCACGCAGGCACCGATCCCGACAGGGAAACCACTCATGTGCAGCCGTGGACAGTTTTAAACCTGCTGGTGAATCTGAGGGAGGTCACCCCTGGGCCTTGCAGTGATTTGACAGCGTGTACAGTATGCATAATGTACGTGACTAGCACAAAGACAGGGAGGATGCAGTAAACAAATGAGTTCTGCAGTGGAAAATATATGCATCAGTTTGCATCGTCTAGATTAAAAACACACTGGAGCCACTGCTGAGCACACAATATACTGAGCTCCCTCGGCAGCAACTCAGAGGTGCATGATCTAGGGCAACAGCTAGTGCTGCTAATTCTCTGAAATACAAGGTGAACAAACTTATGAGGATAAAAATACTGTGGCCAGCCTGGCTAGCACAACCCGAAGAGAGTAGCAATATTATCAAATGAGGCTGATGTCTGCTAATGCAGTGATCAGCCCCACAAAAGTCCTATGCTGGCCATCCGGAATTTGGATTTTGTTTATTACATCTGGTTACATTACTTCTTTAATATCTTACTAGCTTTGTTGTTGTTTTGGCTATGTTACTTATGTTGGTATATATTTTAAATTATTATTATTATTATTGCTACTACTGTTATTGTAATTATCATTAGGATCATCACATACCCCCATAGCCCCTGCAAATATTGAAGCTAGTAAAATGTCTACTTTCAGAAACACTTTTAGAGAAAGTTGTTAGTCTGAATCATTGGTAAATTTTGACCTTTTAGTCTTTCTTATATGTAACTTACAATATGGAAATTTTTTACTCACAGTTATCCTGATTGTTGGGTATTTCATGTCATCAACAGACTACTCACTTGCCTAGGCTGCATTTTCCAGCACTGTGTCAAATTTGACTTGATGTGAGGATTTCAAGGAAATGGGAAAAGAAGACTTGAAAGGAAAGAGCTAACGACACCAGCTGAATGGTGTATGATACGGTTGGCCAAGATTTCAGATGATGTAAATAGTCATAATTTTGCCAAAACTAGCAGACCTGTGCTGGAAGGTAACAGAATATCTTATTAGACAGAAAGAGTATTTAAGAGGAAGTTTAATTTTCCAAATAATCTATCCTAGCTATCTTGTTTCGGGGATTTGAGACCTGATCACTTCAGAAGCAGAAAAAAAAGAAAAAAAAAAGGAAGAAAGAAAAAAAGAAAGGAAAAAACCCAACCCAAAATAGATGCTATATCATGGGAGTTTATGATCGTTAGTAGATTTGGCACATATTAAAAGTTGTTCCATAATGCAGTCATTTTCATTTCAGCTATTCCTCTGCACTCTTCAATTATTGAAGTTTAATGCTCAGAATTCCTCGGGGACTTTCACATTTATTAACAAAGCATTTTATGTGCTAACAGAAAATCCCAAAATTAGGAGAAATCATTTACAAGCAGACAACAGCTGTTAAGCATTAAAACTTTAATTGGCACCCCCTAACAGATCGTTGGGTATTTCAGTCATCCTCTTAAGGATGTGATAATCCTTATGATATTCAGAAAGAGAACAATTTGTAAGAACAGGGCTGCACATTAGCAAAGATTGAGCGTGTATGCAGATGCAATATATATCAATCCAAAATAAATGGTGCCCTGAGAAGACACTATGTGTGTCAGGCACCTGAATTCTGCCATTTACCCCTGATTTTATACAAACCATTTCTCTAATTTGCTTCCCTACCCACTGCTTGCCAGTACATCTTAAAAATTCTTCAGAACCAGGGTCAGTTGTCACTATTCCTCCCACTAGACAGAACCTTCCACTAACTTAATAATGACATTAATGAAAATAGTGGGTATTGTTTGTTAACACACGAGAATGCAAGAAGATGATTCCTTGAGTGCTGTGCAAGAGAGAAAGATGATTTCTGCTGACTAGCACTTGGAATCTGTACCAAAACAAATAAATCAGTCCTGACAATGCACCCAAACTCTTCTATTGTAAAAACAAATATTTGAACAATGAGGTTAGTGACTGAGAGACAGAGAACTTCATTGATGAAACTATTAGTGGTCTGGCTCAATGGCACATTTGGAAAAAAAATAAAATGAACAGGGTAATTGGTAGAGTAAATTATCTCTGTATTTCAACATCCATTTATCTAAAACCTGTATTGGAAAACAGTACAGGAATGAAACTTAAAACTCTTGTTGTGCTTCTCCTCAGGGATTTTTTTGCATCTGCAAACAACATTGTTACAAAGTTTTCTCTGTTTCCTTCTTTCCCAAGTACCGTAAATAAAACAGTAAATGAGAATTACAAAAATTATTAAAAACAGTATTTAAAAAAATGCCTTGGGATGGGTTCTCATATCATAAGCAGCTGCTTAAGTGTTTTGTTGATCTTGGGTCTTAGAGGAAGGTTTTTTCCTCCAATTGTTGATTCTAACTAAAAAAAAAAAAAAGGTAAAAGAGAGTAAACAGAGGTAAGAAAAACATATTCGTAAAGACTTGTCCTTATCTTGCGTGCATGGGCAATGCTCTTATTAGCTTGCGTGGTGTTATTTCATTATTGTATGTTTTTTCTGGTCAGAGCTAGTTTCCAGCTTCTGGCCAAAGAAGATAATCCTGTTTCTCTTGCAAAGCATAAATGCTAAAGGACTGAATGTGGACAAATATAGACCTAATTTAGCTCTAAGCAAGATCTACACTGAGGAACTTTTGACTCCACAGAGAGCTCGTAACAGACTTCCATGTATCTTTTGAAAGCCTATTCCGAATAAAGGAAAATCCTCCCTAAATTCCAGTCATCCCTTTCTAACCTGTACACAGTGGCCTAATACACTCTCAAGCCAGGTTTTCCAATATCCATCAATTTTTAAAAAACAAAATGTCTGGATTATGAAAACCACTCCTTATAATCATCTTAAATGAGTTAAGGAATTCATGTACACCTTGATGCACAAGGAGATCTTTCACTCAAAGAACACAGTTACAAATAACTGATATTTCTTTTTCTGCATTGTTAAGGAGATGCTGCAGAGACATTTGTATTTGGTGTCACTCTCACAGCTACAACTCAGCTGTGCTTATCAGCTGCAAAACAAGTCCATCAAGAATTGCTCAGAGAAGAAAGCTGACAAGAAAGGAAAAGGTATATCAAAACATGAGTGACAATCCTATTGGCTTAGCCTCAATCACTCTTAACATACTTTATTTTATATATATATAAATATGCCTGGAACAATGTTTGCAATTCAATAAAATAGAAAACAGGCAGGACTGATAAATTTTCAGTTTAGCCACAGAACAAATTATATTGTAAGAGTTTGTATTGAGTAAGACCATAGTACTCCAAAACTAGTATTCAGCATACATGGCAATCAATACCATAGATCGCAGATTATAACTCTTGTTTTAAAAGGTTTCTTCTGGCTTTCTGTATGCATTTATATACATGTTGCTGTCCATCTTCAGTATTATTTTAACAGTTTGGATGACATAACATGAACACCATAACCACATGACCTGAACCTCATCTACCTCGACAACATTTTTAATATGATATGCTCCCTGCTTGAGGTGACACTTGGCAGTCCCTCTCACACCTGTCTCTGCCAGGTCAAAGTAAGAAAGACTAAGAAGGAAGGGTTCAGGATTCAGATGCATTGGAAGGACCACACCATTGCTTCCCATTTACCTGACAACAAGGCAAGGAGCCAGACATTGCGTGCCAAAGCTTGCAGAGGTATTAATGAAAATAATGTGGATTAAACACATAAATTCACATAGTGGAAAGACTTACTTGTTGGATCCCCAATATGAATAAATGCCAAAGAAGAAGTAATCTAAATGGTTATTAGCATAATTTGAGTGTTGAGTGCTGTTCTGCTCCAGCTACAAATGTGATTGAGACATATGCTTGCTCTGATGGAGGAAATTAGCAGAGGATTACCGCTTTCCCTAAGAAGATTAAACTAAGAAGAAAAAATAATTTGCTTTCCATTGCACTGCTATACCATCTACCATTAAAAGAAAACAGACCCCATTAAAAAGGACCATCAGTTTAATGGAAAGATTATTCTGACAGTTGCCCGCTTTACAGCCTGTTTAGGCATGTAAGTCAAGCCCACATAAGAAGCAAGAGCAGAAGCTGTTGCCTTAACCCAGACAGTAGAAATGTAAAGAATTCATAATGACATCATTAAACAAAATTAGGATGTCAGGAGTTTGTTTTAGATTCCTGCCTTGTCAGCATCATAGCATTATCCTATGATCCCACCCCATCCCCACAGAGGAACTTATTCAAAACAGCCAGTTATGGGAACTAAGGACAAGCCTTCAAGACATATTACAGAGTTCAACATCTATGTGTTCTGATTGAAAGTTGAAGTTCATAGGAATAGTGGCTACAAAACAGTTCCTCTTAGTATCCTCAAATCCATATTTCATGTGCCACAGTCACGTGCCAGTCATGGGAAAGTGCACAGGATGCATGGTCCAAGTACACTGCTAATGAAGATGAAGGGAGTGGTATGTGCAAAAAGTCAAAGGATGTGGCAACGTTAACACAATGGGCCATAACACCTTCCCTCATTACATGACAAAAGACACCCTATCCACTCACCCATGATTGTACAATATTCTGTTACCAGTGCAGACAGAGAAAATTTAAGAGTTTTGCAGGTATTGTTAACTGTTTCACTAGCAGGATTTATAGTTTCCCCCTTCTCTGCAATAGCCATAGCTTAATAAAGATAAGCAGAAACCTTCTTGTATCCAGATGCTTCTTATAACTACCTGGCTATTTTCTTCAATAGAATGGTTTGGACTAGAAATTCCAGTGATACATCCTACTCATACCCTGTGCACATTGTTTCCCACTGCCTCATTCAAGCTCTTCAAGACACAGGAAATAACAAACATTTCGCCCAGGAGCTTACCTGGAATTTTGGTCTGGTGAATATGAACCCATTTCCCAGCTCTCTAAAGAGCCACAGTTTAGACACTAATTTATGATGCCTATTTGTATTAATTCCTGCATTTCTGTTCAGTTGAAGCAGTCAACTGCACTTAACCTTAGTCTACAATTTAAAGCAGTCATATCTAAACCGGTTGTATTACTATTGCCATATTAAGGAAAAGCCTCTTCACCTTGCCTTACACAGCCCACTCATTTGTAAAGCAGATAAAAGGAAGCATTAGGAGGCAAATATGCACTAAAGTTAATGTTGGGTCAGTCCCAAGCACAAACACAGGCTCCATGGAGAATGGATGGAGAGCAGCCCTAAGGAGATGGATTGGGGGTGTTTGTGGACAAGAAGCTAGACATGCAATGACAAGCAATGTGTACTCCCAGCCCAGAAAGCTAATTGTATCCTGGGCTGCTTCAAAAGAAGGGATTCTTCTCCTCTGCTCTCATGAGACCCAACCTGGTGCACTGCATCCAGTTCTGGGGACCCCAACATGAGCAGGACACAGACCAGCTGGAGTGAGTCCAAAGGAGGTCTGTGAAGATTTTTAGAGGACTGGAGCACATTTCCTATGGAAACAGGCTAAGGGAGTTTGGGTTGAGAAGAGCCTAGAGAAAAGAATGCCATGGGAAGACCTTAGAACAACCTTCCAGTATCTAATGGGGGCCTACAAGAAAGTTGGGCAGGGACTTTCCACAAGGACATGTAGCGACAGGACAAGTGGCAATGATTTGAAACTGAAAGAGGATAGGTTTAGATTAGACATTAGGAAGAAATTCTTTATTGTGAGGGTGACGAGACACTGAAAAAAGCTGACCAGAGAAGTTGAGAATGTCGCATCCATGGAAGTGTTCAAGGACAGGCTGGGCTTTCAGCAACCTGATCTAGTGTAAGGTGCTCCTGCCCACAACAGGTGGCTTGGAACTAAATAATCTATAAGGGTCCCTTCCAACCCAAATCATTCTATGATTTTAATCACAGCTCTGAAAAAGTGTTAGAAAAAACAAACCCCTAAACTCCTGCTCTATAATGGCATTTGCAGAGTGGATCCAGGAGGTGTTGTGATTCAGACACTCATGGCTGAGTCACTATTCTCCTGTGCTTCCTCACTGCGCCTGCCTGACAGTAGTTTATGGATGGTACATGTTATTTGGCAATTATTAGGCATCCCCTTTGCTTACCCTGTACCAGATTAGCTGTTCTTCCAACTGAGTGCTGACAAAGGGAATGATCTGAACATGTTGAACAATTCACTTCAATATTTCTGGATTACACACAGGGAATTTTCCTTCCCTCTAAGCCTGTTTTTTGGATATGTAACTCAAAACAAAAGATGGCCAGTTGCCACTTCATAAGTTCAGTGCAGAATCACAAAAAGCAACCAAAAGGTAAGTCTTATCCCCACCTCAGTAATGTAGATACCTGGTCTTGTTAGGCAGGTGTGAGACAAATGTTTGGGTTTAATTAATAGAATGTATCAAACAAATAGATGATTTTGAAGGCAAATGGGGGAGATACCTTTTGCAGCAGGAAAATGTCCTTTTCTAAAAGACGAAAAGAACTACCTACATTACATCCTCAGAATGGTCTTGTTTACCCATTAAATGCTTTGTCTTGTTCCAGTTTCAGCCTTTGTACAAGTGTTCAGAACCTGTCTTACTGGTTATCTATGTTTTCTCTTAATACTAATCTTTTACCTGTCAGTGTGCTGTCCACTGAATGCCAGCTGGGTTCCAGTGGCAATGTCAGGGAGCACAGGGCAGGATCAGGGGACAGGCCAAGACAGATTGCCTTCTGACCGAGGAAGTATTCATCATCTACAGACAGCATAAATAAAAAGGCTCCTGAGAAAAGCAAATCATTTGCTAGAGGTGACATTTAGCAGCTACTTCAACCCCAATTTTGATTTTAGCAGTCAGTTCATCCAAGCACAATCAAATTGTCCACAGCAAAATCCCCATTATCACTGAAATGAAGTTTCCTCCCCCAGACTGAAGATTCAGGTGCTACAGGTACCCAACACATGTCACATGCTGAGGGAATGTGAGTGCTCAGGACTGCCTGTTGGGATTCAGGAAAGGAACTGCCTATATAAACAGATGAAGATCATCACAGATCCAAGACCTGCAAAGAAGGGGAAATTGCAAGGGCACAAAAATCTCTTGCATGGGTGGCCGTTTTGGATGTAGTACAATGTGCATGGAGACAAGACTACCTCAGGGAGATAAAAATTATTTTCTTAAGGAAATGGTAACTGTCATGGCTATAAACTGAAATCTTTCATTAACAGAAAGAAAGAAAAATCGAAGCTACCTGGAAGATTTATAAGTCTACACATTAAAAATAAACAATACTTTGTTAGCATTGTCTTTCTCCTGATTTCTCCTGCCATTAGTTTAAATTGACCACAGTTATTTTCTTCTTGATAACATCTCAGAATTGCATGGTATCAACTTTTCCAGTGCCAAAACAGACTCTGACATAAGCAAACTAGATTTTGCTTTCAGAAAGGAATACCGTTAGATTTACACTACTTAGCAGACCAAAAGTTAACTTTTATCCAAAGACTGCTCAGACTAGGTAGTAGGTCTTTGCCCTCCTGATGAAATTAAACAGAAGTAATCAAAGACTCATTTTTACAACATGGAAGGCACTTTTTACACTGCTTTCAGTTCTGCCAATATGGATGTCATCCTGATACCATGGTCATTTTATTCTTGGTCTATCTGTTTGGTTTTTTTCCAGCAATCCTCCTCACCCTCCCTTGAAGGAATTCCATGTTGGGGACACATGTTTCAGTCCATTCAGGCTGAAGCAGTCCCTTCGGGCTGTCTAGACATTGTGACTGTGGATGCTAGATGATTTCAAGTGCAATTGTTAAGTGCCATCTTTCCAGCAGGTGAACAAACCCACCCATGACTGATCTCAGCCTGCACAGCTCACAACCTATGAACCAGCTGGTATGCTCAGTTCTCAAGTCTCTGAGTAAAGACCACAGGGCAGAGAAACATTCAGCTTCTCCTTGCATGTCTATCAACCCAAATGTCTGAAGCAATACTAATTAGAGAAAGAACAGCCATTCACTGTGTCTGGACAGAATATCATTTTAGCATGCTCCAACAGCAGCTGATATGACACAGGGGAAGCTGCCAGTCTGGATCTCAGCCAGGAGTACATCTCCTTCCCCTCTTTAAGTCAACAGGGATTTGACCACTGGCTGCAGTGGGAACAAGAATAAACCCTTAGTGCTGCTGTGCTTGCAGCAGTGCTCTCCATGCCACCCACTCTCTCTGCTTCCTCATTAACATCCTCTAATTGCAGTGGCTGTTTCAGGCTGGTTTACACTGCCCAAGGCAAATGAGAAAATGCCCACCTTTTCACCAGAGGGTCATCTGCATAAACAATTAATGAAGAGTTGTTGCCCTCAGCTAATGTCCTGTCTGTCAGGTTGATATAACCTAGGGCTAGTTAGATGTTCTGAACAATGATCAGTTGCTGTTAATGCTCCACTAGACTATTAAACTCCTGTTGGCAGGCTAAAGCATCAGGCAAACGCAGTGGGCTTCTTTATTAAAATATTGAAAAGACTGCATCCTGCTGTCAATAATGGTTTTGATCTCCTAAAAGAAGAAAAATACCTTGTGGCAGAAATGTAATTACAAGAGAAACACTGTACTTCCCTGGTTTAGAGCAGATGGAGAAAAGGTCAGCTATCAATTAAGATGTAGGATAAAATATTCTCATGTAAGGATAAGAAAAGAATGAATGGAAATAAACTCCTCTGTATGAGAATAAATGGGTTTTCTGTTTCACTTATACTGCAAGAAGGTGCCTACACAAATTTAGAAGAAAAAACTTCTAACAGCCCCATGACAACATTTTAAGATGCAAGCAAAATCACAGAATTTTAATGGTGGGGGTACAGAATCACCTCTAAATCTGTGCAGTGACTGGCCCTGGTAGAACAGAGAGGACGGCAAAATTTGTCATAGGCAGGTGGATCCCAGAAACAGAAGGATAGACACACTAGATGAAGTGGTTGCATTTAAATCAACAGGTTAGATTTGCCCTTGGTGCAAATCAGAGTATGCTTGGCTTATTGAACTAGGACAGGAAAAAGTCACTTACCGTAAATACACATGTGAAATTTTTTTCCCAAATGTACCACACTTTTGATTTCATTCCACATAGTCTTCAAAACCTGAGACCTGCATTTAAGCTAGACCTGCCCTGTACAAGGTTGCATTTTTTGTTTCATTTTAGCACTGCCTCAATTTAAAATAATGAGTTTTTTTTTTCTTTCTGGCAGAAAGAATATTTCTTGAACTATTATTATTAAGCCTGTCATTTTATGTTTAAAGTTTGATGTTGTTAACAGACAGAGCTGGGTCAAAGACAGGGAAACTCCTTGTGATGAAGGCTAATTGGAAGAAAAGATTATGATTTTAGCTGAACAATCCCAAAAGCACCAAATATTTCAAGAATTGTTCATTAAAATAAACAGTAGTTAGTTTGGTTTGGCTCTCATTAAAACAGCCTTTAAACATCATTTTTCTTGACCGAATTTTTTGAAAGATCACATTACAGGAGAGAAAGAACATTTCTTACTTTTCTTCCTCTTTTCTGTGTATGGGGAGAGGTGCCGTCCTAAAGTTTTCATACTGAAACAAGGCCTCTGCCTTAGATATATCCAAGTTCATTTAAAAAATAACTAGAAATTACCATGGTAAAAGTATTCTTCATCTTTACTCTTTAATAAACTCTTCAAAGTAAAATAATTTTTATGTTTTTCTGAAATACCCATGAGATTACAAGTTTCATTTCAAAGTATTTTTAACAGATGTTCTGGTCATCTTATACATTATAAACATGCATGTACAGCATGAGCCATTCAGAATTAATAAATTATAAATAATGATCAGTATTTACCAACTTTCTTTTCTTTTGTTCATGGAAATTTATCTTTGTGAGATTATTATAAAAATATATTAATAATAATAATAATAATAATCCTGTTTAAAGAATGAACTAGACAGTTCATTACTGATGAATCACAGTTTAACCTAAAAATTAAAATCATATGTTTACTTGAAGTCCTCATGTACTTGTCTCCAACTTCTATCATATTTATTTCCTTCACTTCTCACCCAATATATTTCTTTGATGGGTCCAAATAATGGCTAAGAGTCAGAAATATATCAGTGCCAAGCACAAATGACTGGTATGCACAGACAGGGCTGAACTCTTTTGTGTCATACAAGCTACAGTATCACCAATAGCAAAGTTTAAGTACAGGCAATTGTCAAGGGGAAAGAAATTAGGAAATGTGTCTACACTTTGAGGACATTAATTTCTTTCTTATTAATGATTGCTCTGTGACCTAAATCTAATTCAGATCTTAACATATAGCTGCACTCTATTTGTTTTGAAAGAAAGTCTCTCTTTTCCCTGGTTTCAGTAGAATATGAACAGATATTAATTGTTGTCAAAACATCAGAGTTGCAGAAGATCATTTTCCTGTTGCTTGTGCTGTGATTCAATAAGCTTGTAAGCTTTTGCTGATTTAATTTCACACGTGCCAATCACTTTCAAAATTTTGACTCAAGAAGTTAAAACCATGGTCCATCAATGCCTGCAAGCTGCTGAGGAATCAACTTGCAGCTACTACATGGTACATTCAGCACACAATAGACTTCTCCTTACTCTAAATAAACATTAATGATCATGCAAAGTGTATGTCTGAAAAAGTAACATATACGAAATGATGGAAAACTCTCCAATTTCCATTTCCAAGATTATTTCTTGTGTAAATAAGATAATTTTTTTTTCTTTAGTAAAACAAACTAGAAATTTAGTTTTAGGCTCGGTATAAAAAAGTATAAAAGGCATCCGGCTTAAAACCAGTGCTAAATATGATAAGCTTTGACCTAACATGCATTTTACTCCATCCTCCTCAACCACTGCCCAGTTTCTTCACAACACAACAGTGAATTAGATCCAAGACTTCCTTTTACATTGCCTAATAAACTTTTTTAAAATATTCACTGCTAAATCTGTCAGTAAATCCTCTTTCAAAGCTATTTCCTAGCCTTCATAAATTCAAGTTCAACACTTTGAGGTAAATTTACACATAGAAAATAGTTAAAGCTATTCTACTGAATTCTAAATCTACACATAGAGGATTGAGGATATACTACATTATAGGCGCGATTTATATTTGCACTGCACAGGCTGACTTACTCTACACACCATATTTATACAAAACATTTTAAAACTCTCATCTCAATTTCTCAGATACTAGATCTCTAAATTCCAGCTGCATCAGTTCAATCCTGAAAATACATAACCCAGCTTCATTTTTAGCAGAACAGAAGAAACATAACAAAAAATTCAAACCAATTGTAGCAGGGATTAATAAAATGCTTACAAGGAGAAGAACAGTATCTGAAACCTTTAGTTAATCAGATTTTCCTGGCACAAATTAACAACGTTTATTTGATAGTATTTTACTACTCATGATAAACCAGTGCAGTTTATAATACTGCATCTCTCACAATTGTTTGGATCTGCTATTGTTTGGTGACCTAAGTGTCTTGTTTTGCATATGTTTCTGAGCAGATGGAGGGTGAATTCTGATTTTAGTAATTAGTAGATGG
Organism: Promerops cafer; assembly: GCA_013398275.1. NCBI lineage: Eukaryota > Metazoa > Chordata > Aves > Passeriformes > Nectariniidae > Promerops > Promerops cafer. The sequence continues at coordinate 1,023,780 of VZSE01013675.1, forward strand.
GTCATTGAAAATAATTTTTAGTTAGTTCATATATTAGATTTTGAAAAATAGAGGCCTAATGAACTAATTTACATATAATTATTAATAATCATAACGACATTATTCTGAGTAGGCAAGTTGCATAACTCATGTACTCAGCAAATGGGTACATGCAGCTCTAGTCATGAAAAGCTCTTGCTTTATTCAGTAGAGAAAGAATCACCTACGTGTAGCAAATGCCAGCTTGTCCCTTCTGAAACAGCTTTGTATTTTAAGATGCAAAAATATTTAAGAAGAGTCTTATTCTGCCGTTCTCAGATCAGAAAGCCCTGCTTTAAATGGAACAGAAAGCTGCCAAAGGTCAGGAATCATTAGCAGAACGAAGAGCAGACCCTGTATTCCTGAGCTCAGCCAAGCCCAGGTCTCTCAAGCAGCACACTGCAGGATCAAGCCATAATAAGAAACCTTTGAGGTCACTGGCCATCAGTTCTGGTTCACAACAATAACAATGCAGCCACAATAAGGGAGGAAGATACATCTTTCTATTTATCCATTTTCATTTTCATTCCTTCCTCTATCTTTTCCTTCCTTCAATTCTACTTTGTGTAAGACAGACTGCTGTGCTTTTCCCCCACTACTAAACTCACCTCCAGGAGGAAGGGGAAGAGGGGGAGGGTGAGGCAGGGGGAACCGAAACAACAAATCAAAAATTTAGACATGCTGAAGCTGCTCTAAATTATTCTTTGGACCTGGATCATTCTTTATAGCACTTAGAACTACAGCAGGAGGTCACTCTTTTCCTCAGTCATTTTGGGGTACTGTGGGTCTAACACAGCTGAGGGTCTTGAAGAAAATCTCCAGGAAGGGTCAAGGAACTCTAAGCATCATAGACAAAAAGCAATTCAGAGGTGAACAGAGAGCAGGGAAGTCTCTGAACCAGGGTGGTGGTTTTGCCTGTTTTAAAGATGGATTTAGTTTCTGACAACCAGAAAATGTCCTTCAGTTTGGGTTATTTCTTGGGTCTAATTAAATTATCCTGGGTGTCTTTTTCTCTGTAATGCTCATCAGGAGGCTGACAGATTTGTTTCCTGCATCTCAGGAAAAATTGCATGCATATGTCAGTGGACAAATCACAGTCTTCAGTCATGGTTTCTAGCAGTATAATATAAATAAATAAAATCACGTAACTGTTTTCTGTGAGATCTCTCTCTTTTCTCCCTCTCATATTTACAGATTCCTCACTGGGCATGAGGCCTATGCAAATGCAAAAAGTGTCTTTAGGGATATAAAGTGCATCCTACTTGCTCTGAGGTTTTCAGACTGTCTTGAACAGATTATTCATGATTGTATGAAAGCCAAGAGAACAATATGGAAAGCAGATTGGCTATGCACCTACAGCCCGATGCCAGCTTGGCTGTGTTTAGAGGCTGACATCATTTCTTGAGAGAGCTGGAGCTACAAGTCAGTGTAGCTTGAAAAGAGGACATTCCACGAAGCTGTGGGCAGATCACATCATAGCATGCTCAGGCTTCATGGCACATTATTAAATACCTATGATCTGGAGGTGTGGGGGAGTTTACCTTCAAACCATTGGTATTACTTTGGCATCAAATGTATTCTGTTCTAGACAGTTGGTATTAATTCAAAGTCTAAAGCACCCATATAGAGAAGACAGACACAATGCAGCAAACAAAACAGAACTACAGAAAAGGGTTCCCACATGGAAAATGTTTTTTAAAATCAAAACTACAGAGATTTAGGATCTCTACATATTCAAATTTTCCCAAAAATTCATTTTTCCAAGGAGCAAATGTGAAGTTAAAATCCTGGAAACCAATAGGAAGTATTCCTATAGCTAAACAGCTGACAACTGCTGCAATGTATTTTAAGAAACATTCAAGATTACACAAGATTATCCCATTTATCCCCTCTTACTTTAAAAAACTAAGAAGAAATAAGAAAAAGGAAGAGTGAGTGAAGCAGCAAGCTGCGTGAATTGAGCACTCTGAAGCTGTTGTGGAAATAATTTCTGAGTATTAGGGAATCAGCCTGATGAAAAGGGATTCACCAGTTCATTATGGGATTCCAAGACTTCAGGAGTTCAGAGGAACCCTGGGGATGCTTTTAGATCCTGGACTCCAAGATGCCATTCCTACTGAAACCTGAGGATGACCTTGAATGCTCATGGATGGACTGAGAGATGAGGTTGCTACACAGCCTGCCTACAGTGACTTCATAGAGTCATAGAATTGCTTAAGTTGAAGAAGACCTCTAAGATCATTGAGCTCAACTGTAAATTTAACACTGCCAAGTCTCCCAAGAAACCATGTTCCGAGGTGCCACATCTACACATCCTTTAAATACCACCAGGCACAGTGACCCAACCACTTCCCTGGCAGACTATTGCAATGCTTGGCAACCCTTTCAGGGAAGACATTTTTTCTACTATCCAATCTAAATCTCCCCAGGCACATCTTCAGGTTGTTTCTTCTCATCATGTCACCTGGGAGAAGAGACTGACCCCCACCTGGCTACAGCCTTACTTCAGGGGGTTGTGGAGAGCGATAAGCTCCCCCCAAGCCTCCTTTTCTCCAGGCTAAACACCCCCAGCTCCCTCAGCCTCTCCTCATCAGCCTTGTGCTCCAGACCCTTCCCCAGCTCCACTGCCCTTCTCTGGACACGTTCCAGCACCTCAATGTCTCTCTTGTAGAGAGGGGCCCAAAACTGAACACAGTGTTTAAGGGTAGTCTCACCAGTGCCAAGTACAGAAGGACAATCACTGTCTCGGTCCTGCTGGCCACACTTGTGCTGACACAAGCCAGGATGCCATTAACCTTCGTGGCCACTGGGCACACGCTGGCTCGTGTCCAGCCAGCTGTCGACCAGCAGGCCCAATCCTTTTCCACCAGGCAGCTCTCCAGGCACAACTGCTAGTGAGAATCCATTAAAGAACAACTAGTTCATATGACGAAAGAACAACCTATACTTAGTACTAGAATGACGAAGACATTGACCTAATTGAGCAATCAACTAACGTATGCCAGCAGAAGCTAAAGATTCTTAGGCACTTGGACTTCTCATTCTCAATGTTTCATTCACCTTTCACGCGTAGGAAGACAGGCCAAGCACTGGTCTGCCACGTGCTGAAGCTCTCATCTCACCAAATTCCATAACAAAACTCCTGTTGGCTTGTTGGATCAAGTTTCCACTATCAAACTGAAATGACACATCACTTTTTGACCTGTCCTTGTCTTTTCTCTGAGGAGAAAAAGTCTCTTCTGCTTACCAACAGTTTCTGTACTGCAACAAATCTGAAGATAATGTTATTACAAATGTTATTAAAACAAGAATGAGTGAATGTTACCTATGAAGTAGCTCGCTGAGCTATTATTTTGACTCCACTTTTTCTCACGGATTCAGTACTAAGCTGGAACAATCTAGTTTCAAGGAGATCAGTCTACAATGCCATCCATAGGTACTGCAGTGATTTCTTCTGTCCTGCACTGAACTGTGTCCTAGGACTTTTGGGGCAGATATGGTAAAACTAGTGCCATAGTGACGTGAGCTACCCCATAAATCCTCTCCCAGTCTGTTGAAGGAGAATATTATTGCACCAATAGGTATAAATAATCTTGAACCAGCATCTCTTTTAGACAAAACACTTCCATATTCAGACATCTCAGGTTTCAATGCTGTGACTTTTTTTTGGTGGGAAGGTGTAGTTGCAGTCCAGACCAATGAAAAAAAACCCCAATTATTAGCACAGAGAAAGGCACAGAGGAATGGAAGAAAAATTCACAGTGACTATCCAGTGGCTGGATAATAAGAGAAAATAGAGACACCCTTTCCTGCAGAGATCTCACATGCTGGCATGAAGAGGTATGCGGGGAGAATGTTTACAGAGGTGCTGATGGATTTGACAATGATTAATTCTGGGATTGCATAGCAAACAGAAGAGTACCAGGATCACTTTATCTCAGGCCAACTAGCAACAACGTCAGATCTGTGTGAGGAAGGTCCCATTATGGAGATCTGTGAGAAATATGGTGGTGCAGACTTATCTCTGCAAGAGTGTGAGCCATCTGACCTCACTCCTGCCAAGGCACATGAAAGCAAGAAGCATTAATAGATTTCTACACATCTGTAACAACGCTGTTGAATCAAAATTACAGCAGTCAACACCCACAGACACACTAGCCAGAAAGGAAACACTGAGCAAAAGAGAATGAACAGAGCACTAAGGACCTTTTTGGTCCTTCTAGAGCTGCAAAAAGGCTGCCCTCCAAAGTACAGGAAGAAGGGCTGTTTTGTAAAAACTGCAAATAATTTCTATCCACCACTCCAAACTGCATATATTAAAATGCATATCAGAATTATAAAATCACAAGTACTTCTGTTTCCTATTTTTTTTAAATGTGGGATCCTATTGTGAGTCATATCAGAAATCTCAGTAAATACAAATTATATGCAATTTTCAAATAATCCCTACTTCTCAAATACCTAAAAAAGGCATTTATATGACAGGAAATAAAGTAGTAAATGCCATCTGATACTTACTTTAGCTGTAACTGGCAACAGAAATGCATATCGTATATGCACACACACGAACACATGCACACCTCTCAACTTTCCATCTCAGAGTTTATTATAGATTCTATGTAAGACATAGCCCTGTGTAACATATAAACAGCTGTGTTTCAGCAATATTTACAGCAAAGCTTTTATTTAAACTAAAATGATCCATCAAGGTTCATGTCACAGTTAATACAACAAAAGTAACAGGAAGTACTGTTCTCAATTTAAGACAAATACATATCTGTGAATTGATACATATTTCCCCAATAAACTCCTGAACGGAACTGTGTTTTCTTTCAAGCTGGATACAAACCTCAAATCTACTTAGAGACAGCTGCTGGGATAAACTGACTGCTTGCTTGAAAAAGAAAAATAATTAAGAAATTGAGTAAAACACATGCATCAAGCTAGAGATATCAAGCTACAGCATGCCCTAGTACAGACAAGCAAAAGTCATTCCAGAGGGAAATCATTGCAGATTCCACCAATAAGGAAATTTTGTCCCTGAAGCTGTTCTTCTAATACTTTTAAAAGGGAAAAGCATATTGCAACCTGTTTGTTGCCATCTTGCACTTTTGAACTACAGGGAATTGAATTGTTTGATTTTCTGTAAGTTCAGAAAGCTGTTGTGCAGCTGCAGCTAAATAGAAGCTTGAATAAATAAATTTCTGAGTCATCAATCAACCTCTCATTTACTCATTTAGTGGGAGGGCGAATGTCTTTTATGAGTCTGGTGGAGCAGCACAGAGGTTAAGAACATGCTCCATCTGTTTGTTCACTGCTCAGCAGCGCTCCCCGCTTCCCAGCGCAGGGAAGGGAGGAGATTCCTGCCCTGAGCAAGGAGGGAGTGTGCCAGCTTTCCGCTAGCACGGCTCCGTTTGACCTCTCGCTTCCCCGTTCTCGCAGCCTCCGAGCGGCGGCTGCCAATCACGCCGAACTGCAGAGTGGGCTTGCAACAGTCCATAATATCAGCATATTTCAAATGGCAGGCGGAGACATTTCTTTGTCAGCACAGCGAGCTGTGCGGGTTCTGGTACAAGCAGAAGTGATATAACACGCCTCCCTGTAAACTGCAACTCACAGGAAGCAATCAAACACTCAGGACCAGATTCTCATCTCCCTGAAATGAACCACTTTCCCTAAAAATGAACAGACTTACTGAAGCTAACAACACATTTTATGGATTACACTGAGAGCAAGCGTAGATCTGAACATGCTAATCCACATTTGAATTTACAAATTTGTGCTGACTTTGATTGTGTGTAGGCAGAAGATGGCCTCTTACCACTTACATTAGGTCTCAGTAACTCAACACCAGCAATGCAAAACAAGTGTCGTGACCGTAATTTACTTCTTAGGAAAGGGAATTTTCAAAAAAGATTAAAGGAAAAAAAGGCATCCATCTGTCAGACGTAGGCTTCTCATCTCTTGAAAGACTTGAGAGAAGAAATAAAACTATGAACTGAAATGGAAAGGAAGCATAGAGAACAAGGTGAAACCTTCCTTCACTGCTGCTTAGTATAGCTTCTTTGAAACCAGAGCATCGGCGTTGGTGTGCAGCACTTGAAAGGGCCAGAGCAGGATGAAGGGGAAAAAAAACCAACCCAATGATGGTTCAATGGATATCCTGAGATAACAGATGTTTCTGTGCCTTTTTCACTGACTAAAAGACAAGATCGCATGTTGTAATGGTCTTAAAAACTACTGAAGATTGCAAATAACAACAAAATATTTTCTTGCTATTACCTGCAATTTCAATGTTCTTTGACCAGTAGGGCACGACAGTGTGTCTACCTACAACACTCAGAAGCATAAAGAACAGCTACAAATGCCTTTATAGTTTCAAATGATTAATTAAGCTTGGACAAGTGATACCTAAATCATTCAGGATCCCTCTACTATACTGTACTGCATCCTTTTCTCTGGACAAAACTAATATAAAAATATGAATTTAGTATATCACAAAAAAAAAAAAAATCAACCAGGAATTCCAATATGTTAATTATTTGCAAAACCAACAAGCTTGGTAAAATCTTCCTTTGCAAAAGTACTAGGTACAGAAAGTGAGTTTTTATTCATATGCACTGCAGCTTCCAGGATTCAACTCTTATGCCCAGAAAAGTTGCTTGAAATCTCTGCCTCCACTCAGTAGTCTTGAAGTCCTTTGGCAAACTGTTTAGAGAAGATCACTGAGGGTGAAGAGTGGTAATGCCTAGCAGAATATAGCCTCAGATATATTTTATGCTTTTGTATAGCATAATGACATAGAGATACAGTAAAGTGCCAATCAAAAAAATGAGAAATTATCAGGCCCTGGTTTTAAAATCATTCAACATATAATTAATTCTTGTATTTGTATATTAAATAGGAATATTATTATAGGAAAATATATTTAGAAATTACATTTACATTTCCATTATAGAAAGATTAATAATCTGTTTTCAACAAGTATGTGAAATGTTAATTGGGAGAATGTGTGAAAGTAAAGATCTGGTTGCTAAAGGAATTTTGGAGACTGGGGGACCACTGGGTTTTAAGGAGAGAAAACCACTCCATTTTCTGTAACAGTTTTGTGATTTTTCAAATAGGCAAGTGAAATGAACATCTAGATTGCACTTAAAATACATACAGACACTTTCACTCACCCAACATATTTGGTTTTTGAAAAGGATAATGGACTTATAATACTACATGTAACATATTCCCTGGTATAACTCAGTCGTATTTGTGGGAGCTGTAAAAATTACTTCCAACATCTTTTTAACAAATAATTTTGCATGCTTTATTTTAGATTGTACTATCAGAGACAAATGCCTTCAAATGGATTTTCTCTGAATAGTTATCTATACAAAAACATTCTCATAAGAAGTTTTTAACCACATTTAATTGACAGAGAGAAAATGAGAAACTGAGAAAATGCTAGATTTGCCTGTCTGGATAAAAATCTGGAGGACAAAACAGTACAGTGCCTGATATATACTGATTGCCCAGAGGTCCCTGAAGATTTCAGAAAGTTTGACACATAATTGCATTCCCATGCACTCCAGAATGATTGCAATGTCAAATTGGTTCTGTCAAACAAATCTGACATGAATTGCTCAGAAGTGAGGTCACAAAGCTTCCTAGCTACAACATTTTAATTGAAATATCCACTGTATTTTAGACAGTGCAGAACAACAAGCTGAATCATCATGGAAGATCCTACTGGAACATCTATTCTGCTGAAAAGACAGGAAGTTGTACCATGTGTGCAGCTGATGTTATCAGTCTCAGTGTTGGAAAGCATGGAATTAAAAGAAAATGTTTATCTTAGAATGAGATATACCATGCAGAAGGATATATGGGACATCAGGATCAGGACTACAGAAAAAAGAAAAAACAGAATTTGATAGATCTACGACAATACACAGGTTTTATTTAGAAACAGTAACAATGAAAGAGTTGAATGAAAGAGTAGCAGATCACCAGGTTTTTAGAACTGAATTTTTGGCCCCACTCAGGTCAGTAGCAAAATTTTCATTAACTTTCATAGTATGAGGATTTCACCCAATATTAACAAAGGAAGCACAGCAACTACTCTTAATGAAAACTTCTAATCTCTTGCCCCTGTTCCTGTCAGTAACTACTCTCTAATGCCTAAAATCTAAAATGTAAATGGAAAAACAACATGATATAGCAGTTAATTTTTCATTTTGTTTGTGTAATAAATGACTGACACTTCTGTTTCCCTTTTTTGTCATCAATTACAAGCTATTTGCTAAGCTTTTTTTAGCTTAACTACCAAGCTGAAGCTTGAAACTGTGGACTTAGGTGATCCCATGGGGTAATCTAAAAAAAAAAAAAAAAACCAAAAAAACTGTGGAGACTGTGTCAGACGTGCTCTGGCTGCATTCTCAGAGCAGTTTCCTGCACGTACAGGCACAACTGCCATTATTTCTTTTAATCCTTAGCCTTTACTTCGGAGCATCTGGAATTAATACACAATGGTTAGTTTCAGCTCCTAGTATTTTTTGTAGCCTGGTTTGATCTTTCCTCACCACAATTTTTCACTCCAAAGGTATGTCTTCATTGCTGAGTTAATTCACACCAGTTAGTGTAGATCAAGGTGAAGGCAGATACATGTAACATAAATCTTGAGCAGCACAAGGCAACCAGATGACCACACAAAAAGATCAGATTTTTGTGGGGAGTATAAATATGTCAGGATCTGCTGAGCTTTAGCCTGGGCTTGTATTAAAAAATCCTCAGCTCACAGCTGAAGGGGTATTGGTGTGGATTTCTGATATAGATTGTCTTTAGTGAGTGACAGTGCTTGAGTTATAACTTGAGTTATATGCTTTAAGCTCACTGATCCCATACATTATTTGCCCACGATGACAAAACAAAGGCATGTCTGGGCTCTTCCCTCTGTGAGACTGGGGATTGGAGATACTTCTTCCCCTTTTGACTCACCTGGCTCCAGAAGACATCCCAGTCCACCTCTGCTGCCTTCCATCTCAAGGCAAAAAGATACTTCTTCAATTTGATATCATGAGCTAGTTTACACCCAAAATCTATGTTCCCTCATTATTGTAATTGCTCAGCTCAGCACCGTAATTTGAAATCTGCAGCTTCTGATAATAAAAGCACTGAAGTATGGAACTTGCTGTCACATCTTTTTCACTGCAGTCTAGATGCACACCAGATCACATCAGGGATCTGGCAGTTGCCATGCCTTAGCTGTCTTCTGATCCATCTGTCTTAGTCGCCTCCCATGGAAACTGGGGAGAAAGAGAACCAGGGAGGGAAAATGCTTGTGTGCTGTGCTCAAGGTGCCATGCTAGCACAAAATATTAATGCAGATGGAGCACGAACATGAACCTGACAGCTGGATAATTCACTCAGCAGCTTTGGGAACCTTATGGAATCACAGAACCAGCTGCTTTTTTTTTTTGCTTTTTTTTTTTCTTTTCTTTTTTTTTCTCCCAGGAATTGCCAGTTTGCGGACAGCTAAATGTAGAACAGAACCATGTTGATTTTGATTTTGAGGACATTTTGTTTTGATGCTTTCTGGGAAGGCATAGCTTTGATTATCCATTTTCAAACCAAATTTTCAGCTCAACTTCCATTTCCTTTAATACATCACACTAAAAAAAAAATCGAGAAAAAAACACTGCTCACAAGCTCCTCTCTACCGAGCTCCCCTTCTAAAATTTAATTTCTTTAGCTTCTCACCACTTTTTGCATTTATTCTCTCTGGGATTTTAAAGGGGAAAAGACAAAAATAAGCTCATAAAATTGGACTCATATACATTTGGATAAAAAACAACCAGTTTCCACCCATCTCTTCTTAAAAAGACTGCAGATTCATTATTGCATAAGAGACCCCCACATCATTTTTCAATTTTCTCTAACTCAGTTTTCAGTGTGGGGGCTTTTTTTCCGCACATTTTTGAGTTCCTTGACTGAAACACGTCACACATCGTAAACGCCAGCGCCATGTGCCTGAGGTTTGACAGGCTTTGCAATGCTGTAGGTTTCACTTCTTTTTGACATCCTAGCAATCCTTGCTGATGGTGACAGGAAAGGCCAGAGTGGAATATGAAACACAGCTGGGACCACACTGGAGTAAGGAGTCACTGAAGGCTTGTCCAGGCTCACTGATTTTGGTTTCACATTGAGGCCAGCCTTTGATCAATTCGTGGCTGCAATTTTCAAAAGAACATATGCATTTTTATTCAGACTTTTATTTTATTGTCAGATCTTTGGTATTTAAATTCCTCCCTGATTTTCTGGTCTCTGGTAAGGAGGGAACAGGCCAAGAGAAAAGAAAGCTGACCTGCTTCACTAGATACTTTGCTATGTTGTTGCAGATAGAGTGGCAGGACTGGTGCCAGTGGTATAAGGAGCCAGCTTTATTTAGTATCCAGTCTACTGTATCATTCAGACAGTAATTTGAGCTTGCTCAAGACACCTGCTCCGAGTCCTGCAGGACTCAAATCTCAGCAAGCAGGGACAGAGAATAAATGCCTGCCCAGTTTCTCTATTTGGTGAGCTATTTTTCAACTTCCTTCTTGCTTTTCAGGTCTTACAGGTCTATTCCTTGAAGCCAGGAAGGGTCTTGGACAAAGGAATATATACAATGAAAGATTGCAAGTTGGAAAGACAAGTATGTTCAGGGGCCTGAGTAAGGAAGTGTGCAGCAAACACTAGAAGAAAGCTAGAAGCAGCACTGCTATCTCTGACAGACCACTGCAAACCAAAGATGAGTCATGGGGAGTAAGTGTGCAATTCACACAGTCTGAACTGCTCCAGCAAATAACACACAAAAAATCAAAACCTTTTCCCTGCACCTTGGATGTAGAGAAGTAAACGGAGTGAAAGCATGTAGTAATGGACCTGGCAGTAGTCTGTAAATGGAAAGGCTGTTTCAAAGGGGATACATGATCTAAAAAATCAGAGAGAAGAAAATTAAGTTCAATTCCTCCACAAAAGTAAAGCAAGTCTAGATCAGTCACTGTTAACCCCATTGAGAAGAACAGCTCAGCAATACAGAACAGTGTGGGCAAGACCTCTGACCGTGTAAATGGAGCAAGTGCCTCTGTCTCTCTGTCCAAAAGTATTATAATCTCGCTTAAAGCTGGTGAATAATTTCTGCTGATTCACAGACACTTTCTAATTCCACCAGCATGAACAGTGAGCTCCTGACTTAAATATTGCAAAGGAAGCTTACAATTAGTCCAGGCTGTCAGCAGTCCCCCAGGAAACACACATTATTGCTACAGGTTCTGTAATAGGAAGCACATCTTAAATGTGCAAGGGAGTGTTGCATTGATCCACGGAAATTAGCTCAATATTGAAGTAGCATGTGTGAATTTCCTCATGGACTCAGAGCCAAGAAGGGCAGGAACATCCAGAGGAAAAGGGGTTCCCCTCTGTCCAATGCAATAGGGACTCACCAGTAGGGTAGACTCCAGCCACTATTCCCAAACTACCTTTTCCAACAGTCTGAGAGGTGTTTTGCCTCTCTGCTATGACATGTAATCCTTCCACAGGAAAGAATATACATGATACACTTAGAAGGCTATAATCATTCAATAATTAAACACAAAAGTACATTCCAATTCTGGATACAAATTAGTATTCCTGGGTAATAGTAGGGAAATGCTATAAAAATGGTTGTTTGAGGCACCAGACTTCTGCACAGCACAAAGCTGTAATGAAGCTGGACCCTGCAACTGCTCAACAAGAATAAAGGGAAGAAGTAGTATTAGAAAATTAAACAGATATCTTCCTCAAGAAAACATTTACTCTAGGTGGACTTTCATTTGTGAAAATCCTCTATTGCATAATTTGGCATAAACACTAATGCTGTCCTGCTTCAAACAAATGAGAATTTACTTATATTTTTCTGCACCATTACATACTGAGAATTACCTGAACAAAATCTACTGGTTTGGATCAATATTTCACTTTACGCCCACGAGAGTCACAATACTGTTTAGGAGAGCTGCAATTCCTGGATTCACATGCTCCTGTTGATTTACTTTCTTGGCAACCTACACCTTGCCCAATTCATTAATATTTCGGTAGACGTTTCACTCCCTATTCTGCAACTAGTTTTAAGATACAGACACTTCCTACAGATTTGAGATGATCTCTGCCCTCTATCTCTTCACACTATAATGAAAGAGGTGGTGTGGAAATTATTCAATAAGCTCCTCTATCCTTCCAAAATCCTACACATGGAATAAATTACTGCAGAGGAAAGGTACCACGTGGCCCAAAGACTATCTATAGTCTGACACTATAACAGTGCTTTTGAATAGCTCATTCCAGCAAATAGCAAAACATACATTAGCAGAAGAAATCTTCCCTTCCTCTGCAATAAGCAGGACAACATATTAGAAACACAAGCTTTAATTTGGGGTTTTTTTTCTCTTTCTTTCTGAAAGGTTTGGTGTTCCTCTTTAGTGTTTTTTTTTAATTGCTTCCTACACTAAAAATATGTCTCTCAATGATGCTGGAGCCTTTCTCTATGGGGTCTTCATTCCAAAACCGTTCAATTCTCTCCTCATTAATTAAAATGGCAGTTATAACTCCCGTTTCTTCCTAATCCAGATATTCATCCCTCACCCTTAAGGACTGCTGCTCTTTGTTTCCTCCCAGCTGCCGTTCTTGTCCATGTTCCTTTCCTGGGCTGGAGGCCATCAGGCTCACCCAGCAGACTCAGTTTTCCTATTAATTTTATCCTCTCTCAAAAAAAATCCATAGGCAAAGTAATTTCTGTGGTCAGAGATGGCCATCATTGGAGAAAAAGATATGGTTTCAGTTTATGTTATATTATTATATGACTTACCAACAAAAGCAAAAATCAAGGACATTGACTTCTTTCCATATTATGTAGCCTTTGCTTAGAGGAGAGGTATGCTCCAACATGCTGAGAGAAATTGCCTAAGGCCCTTACATATCCCGTAAGTGCTAGATTTTGTGTATGAGAAGTAGCAAGGGTGACTAACATTGGAAGCACTGTTAAATGTAAGCAATCATGAATGTAATAAAAAGTCCCCTTGGGGCCTTTTGGGGGAGTTAGCAATAAATACAGCAGATGTTAGCAGCTATCAGTAGACTCAGATTTTTTGTTGTAGCTGTAAACTGCTGGATATGATGTTTTAGTCTACAGCCAGGCACGCTTTTCTTAGTCCCCCTTTGCCAAAGAGTAGGAAGTAATTGGAAGATGCCACCAGAGATCCCTACTCAAGCTTTTGAAACACCTCACTTTTGCCTTTCTTTCCTTCCACATACTTAGCACAGGTAAAGAAGAAACTCCAAATTGTTTCCTTTAGGGAATTGTCTGATTGGCCAATTTCAGATGGCCTCCATTGCACTTAGGTGAGTTCCCCTTCTCTTGCTGTGCTTAGGAGAATGGCTGTTGCAGTGTAGCTCTAGCCCTGCACCTAGACACACACATTGAGCTGAAGGAAATATGCTGGACAGCACACAAAATAATCCTCATCTTGTCCTTCCTAGGCAAGACACATTTCAGGCAGCATCACCAACGTCTTTCACATTGTCAGTGCTGCATAACAGACCTCTCTGTATTTCCATGAAAATGGCATCAGGGTTTCTGTTTGACATTCAGAGTTACTCATTCCCATCAGTCTTGGTGTTTGGGGCCTCTACTTGATTTGTCCCACCGTAGCTTTGCTTTCCTTCCTTCAGGTCCTATTTTATAAGACATTAGCTACACAAAGAACCTCTTTCCACTAAGATTTCTGCTGTTCCAGTTGTCTGACTGCTTAGACTGGCAGAATACCTGCTACAACATACACCCATGAACACAATGCTGAGGAGCCTCTCTCTTTGTAGGACATGCAATAAGCTATCTGCTCCCCACTGATCAGCAGTTCAGAGTCAAGCTGCAAAATCAGGGCAACTTAACCAACAAGACCATTCCCTCTAATCTAGATGGTTTTAGAAATCTAATAACCATTATGTATGCAGCCACCTCCTTTCTTATCTTGTGATTTTAACTGTGGCTGGTTTAACATCACACACGACTCTAATTAATTAAATCTTCTGCACAGAGATATAAGATCACCAACACCAATGCTACCATTAATCAGTTCACCAAATACAATTGAAGAAATTCGAAGTAGAAAGTTGGAAACATCTTTACAAGTGATCTGCAACATTACACATCTCCTCTGTAGTACTGTAGACCTTATGTGTAAAAAATTTTCTCTTTCAAACTCCAGAAAAGAGAAGTTTTTTTCACGGGCTGAGCAGCAGCAGGAAAGTGACTCATGGCAAAACAAACAAATGAAATGGAGATAAGAAGTGAAAAAGCAATTCTGAAAATCAGGGCAAAGAAATGAAAGCGTTAGAAGGTTATGCAGTTTATTAATGAGTATCATAATTTTACCTCAGTCTCTTGTGTCTTACTGCTTTGCAAATGTGTGGCCATGAACAAGCCAGGGAGCAGCAGCACTCTTATTTCTGCTTGTGGGGCTGTCACCCTCAGGTAAGTGAAAAGGACAAACACCTGGGCACAGGTACTCCTGCTAATAGTGCCACCAAAGGATTTACAAGAGCTGGTTACCAGGTAACTGTTTATGACAACACTCAAAATAGCATCCTCCTGCTACTGCTCAGCCCTGAGAAGAGGCAGCCCGCACCGGCGGTGTCAGGCCGCTCCGGAGAGCATCCCCGCTGCCACAAACGGGTCTGCAGCAGCCACCCTCTGCTTTTCCTCAAGCTGCCCACTCTTAAGCTGTAAATTGGGTATATTAAGAAGGCAACTCTTAGAAAATGTGGATCACAGTGCATTAACTAACTAGGTGAATGTTTAAGGGGGCTTCTGGATCTATTCCCATTACCTTGATATTTATTTAATGGATTAGGCGCTCTCACACAATAGTGATAAGTGGCATTTATGGAGATGAGAGAGAAATAGTGCTCCAACTAGGCTGGTAGGAAGCAAACAGCGGCAATCCTATAATGCTTTTGAGAGCAGTGCTCCTCATGCTGGTGCTTTATCAAATAAAAAGATTCTTTTTTATTTTTCTCCAGGTAATTTTACTATAAAAATAAGTTTTTATTTTGGCACATTTGTTTGTTTTGGGTTTTTTTTTTTTTAGTTTCCAATGATAGAACACAATAAATATGCAGAGATTTATACACACAGTATATTTTTAAATATTGGCTTAAGATTTTAAGGATACCACAGAGGGCAGAGTTCAGGCCACAAAATAAAGGACAGCATATTGGCCTCTCCTCATAACAACCAGCAGCAGAAGCTAAAATGCATTAATCCCACACTCCATGAAGCTTCAAAGCATCCAACTAGATGTGCTATTTCTAAGTCTTATTCATCTTCTGACCCCACCATATGCAGAGTATTTGGCACTGTGTACATGGCGACACGTGGAGAGGAGACAGAGATGGAGGCTTCCCAGGTCTGCCTCCACCTTGAGTGTGATAGTCCAAAGAAATATGCCCAGAACTTTTTTTTTTTTTCCTTTATAAGGAGGATGTAACCTCAGGGATGCAAAATTAGCTTTAGAAGATTTCTTACAAAACTGATTAGACAGATAGATCTGTGTGGCTTCAAATGCTTTTGAGAGCTTTATTCACCCCCTCCTTCATTTCACCTTATTTAAAATTAACTTACATTCTCACCTATACTTAAGCAGAAACCGTTGCCATGGTAACACTGGAGGTCGTCTAAATCCAGCACATGATGTAAGCAACACAAATGAGTCCCTATAGAAAGGGAAACTGGCACCACACACAGTCAGTTCTGCAAGGATTTCATATGGGGGGAGCAGAGGTGGGAGCAGCTCCTGCTGCTGCCGCCCCAGGAGGCACCACAGCTCTCAACTGCAAGGCACCCCTCATCTTTCTTCCTTCTCAGGCACGCAAGGAGCTGAAAACAGAGAGACCAAAGCTCTGTAATGAGCTGGGAAAAGTGTGCCCTCAGAGCCGACCCCAGCACTGATGCGTCTGAAAATCTCAGCAGAAGCACAAGCCCTGTTAGTTCACCAGCAGCGTGAGGCAAAAGAGGGAGGGTGGTTCACATCATCTTCCCCCTCTCTGCATTTACTGCCCAATCACCCTGTTTGAAATGCCTGGCCCCTCCCCATTACTCCCACCCCGCTGATGTCCCACTGCCAGCTTGCTGGCCTGCCATGGGCAGAGTTGTGACTCAAGGGCCAAGGCAGCACCATCGTGACTTGCACAGTTGGTCATACCCAGAACCAGAGGTACCAGGAGGTTGAAGCAGGGTTTGCTATCATCACTTATCATCCCATGATTTTGATGTTTGTGGGATTTTCCAAATCATCAGCTCTCTGGGCTAAAATACCCAAGTCACCCACATAAGAACTGTAGTACTGGTCTATTCAGTTCCTACACTCCTCCTGACTCTGCCTGTACCTCTTAGCCCTGAAATGCAGGGTAAGAAGAGGTTCAGTCTTCACAATTACCTCCACCATTTCCTTTTTTCCTCAGTTCATTACTGCTTTCATGCAATGAAAAACTATTCATAAGACTGGAGTGAGACCTCCACATCATAACCCACAGACCACTTAGCTGCTATCAGAATAGCAACAATTGCTGATTTGGGCTGGAGCTGAAACAAAGAGACCATTCCTTCATTTATTGCCCAATGCATCTGATGAAAATTATTCCACGCGGCACCCTCACAGACAGAAATCCTCTTTAAAACACTTATTTCCCTTCCATCTATGTGACTTGCCTATGTATTCACAGGCTTTCCAGGATTTTAATTCTTCTCCCTGACTCTCTGAATCCCAGGTTTCGTGGAATTTCTGAGTGTTCATTAATCCCTACAAAGGGTTGATTTAACCATGGAAACAAGATCAGATCTGAAAAGAGAGAATTTAAATAATAGATACTAACCTGCCATTATCCTACAAAATAAGGTGAGGTTTTTACAGCTGATAAAGCCAAAATAAAGGCTGCATTTTTCTGTCCTTCTCCTCTAACAGAGAAATCTGACACACTGATACATAAACAGTCCCAGAGTTTACAGAGGAGATTTTTATGACAAGGGTATCAGAATCTAGCATAGGAATTTAAGGAGGGCAGAAGCTATTTTTGTACAACTGTCATTTGATCTTGGACTATTTCTATTCGAGTATTGTGAGGATACATATAGCAACATATAGCGTTTTTGACAAGAGCTCCTCTGCTTCCTATGTTGAAAATTTGCTGGTAGTTTTGGCTAAGCAAATAATCAAGGAATGGACTAAATAAAGCATTGCTGTTGACATTTAAATAAATGAATAAAATAAACAAAAGCAACAACAGCTACCAAAAAAAAAAAATGCCTACCAGTGATGACTTTCCAGTTTTTGCAGCTCTCATTTCAACCGTGATTGCCTCCTCCAGATATTTTTAAAATCCATATAGATGCACATATTGGACCAGATATTCTTCTACTTGTGATCTCTGGAGATTTCAGCTCTGTGGAAGCTCAAAAAATTTACTGCTTCTGCTCACCTCCTGTTAGCTTGGCAAACTGAATCACACCAGAACTATGCTTTTCACTTAAATTTCTGGTATTTTAACATTTTTATCTAGCTAAGCAATTAGTGACAATATACAATAGTTAATGGTTGTCTTCTAAATTTCAAAGTTTGTTCTTAATATTCCTACCTCCCTATTCACATGTGAACCTCCCAGCAGAAGCAGGTTTCTGCTGGTAGCTGAACTTAATTCACAGTGAAGTAAGTTAGACACAGTGACTTTTGAAAGTGTTCCTACTGTGCATAGTAGTAGGCAGTGATGGGCATAGTCAGACACATGGCTTCCAGTTCTCCACTGTCCCAAACCTTACACAATTTCATTAAAACCAGCTGAAATCAAATAAAAATTGGACCAAATCAGAATGCCACACCTTTCCAACCGCTTTATCCTGGTGTGAGTGACTGCATAATATGCCAGTCAATGGGAAATCAGCTTTACATTTTTACAGTTTAAGAGGAGATTTAAGAAATCCTCTGGGCTCCTGTTGAAATGGCCCACATAGGAGCCACACAGAAAGAGAATGAAACTTTCTGCCTCTGATTCAGGGCTTGCTATTAATTTATTTTAGGTTTTTTTTTTTCAGACTTTGAGAATATTCTCTATCCAGAAAGTTTAGGAGCCGTCAGAAAAAATTAACCTTTGGCCAGAGACAGTTCTGCTATCGGGGAGAAGCTGGAGTAGGAGAGAAGGTCATGGGATGCTGCCAAGTATGTTCAAGCTGTACTCAACAATTCTGTGACGCAAACGTCATCCTGTGCCCTTGTCAGACAGCATTCCTACCTGCACCAACAGATGCAGGAGCTCTGCTTTTGGGCTCTGCGCAATCATGCATCCTAATCCCAAATGGGTGCCCAACATGCCATCATTTCTCATCGTCCTATAGTCTTTAAAAGTATCCCTATCAATTTAGTCTCCAGCATGTTTTGCTGGCAATAACAAACCAAGGAATGAACTTACTTGGAAACTGCCTTTCGCCTTAATGACTAGGTAGCTTCAAGAAGTTCAGTAGTCAGGGGAGGAAATCAGAACTCCTTATCTGTAATGCCAAACATATTCTAGCCCCTTACAGCCCCAATGCCACATCCAATCAAAAAAGCCTTGGAAGGATCCCTGCTTTGCTACTGTGTGTACATTATGTCTTCTACAGATAAAAGAGTCAAATTTCCATATATCCATCAAATTCAGGAGAACTAAGCTTTTATTCACACAGAGGAAAAAAAAAAGAAAGCGGTGTGAAAGACTAGTCAGGGAAGACTCAGAATAGGGTGCACAGCAAGTACAGTATTCCAGCCCCTGACCCAGAATGTGTTTCTTTCATATACCACATTCACTTACCACCATACACATATTTAAATGTATATATTTACATATGAATGGTGCATGCATATATGTTTACGTATATATGAATATATTTCTTCCAAAAGAAATAGCACAATATAAGAAGTAATATTACCTGCAACTGGGAAAGATCTGAGTTTTTCAGTGGAAGATGGAGAGCCTGCATGCGAATGAAAGTAGTTGAGACCTTGCCTACCAGCTGAGACACATAAACCACAATAATGAGTATGCTGTGAACCACATCGAGAGAGAAGACATTCTGCTTCACAGCTCAGATGAAAAGCATGCATGCAATCAGTTTAAGAGACCAGCTTTACTCTGCAACTGGTCAGTAACTGAATATGCCCAATTGCCACACATCAGAGGAGAAGAAATAAATTGAGAAGCACAGGTCACTCAGTCACCTTTGCCCATTCATCCACAGGCTAAGTGAAAGAACTGACCATGCTTGCTACCAACTTCCTTTCCTAAAATGGCCACCTGTGAAAAAAAATGTGGAATCAGATGCAATGTTTAGCTTGCTTATTTACAGAACCAAGCATGTCTCATTTAACTCTTAGCCTTAGCAGCTATATTAAATAGGGTGAGACATGATGAATGACATTTCTGGCAAAACCTGAAGCATGTTGCCAGACAAGATGATTTCTTTACTGAAAACGTGAATAATAACTGATGATGCTAAAAGTGGCCAAAGTTCATTTTTTATTTTTTTTGGTATAGTATTCATGTGATGATTTTTCCAAGCACTTTACTGAACAAAGCTCTATGGGAAGCAAGACGGGGAGATACAAAGTGTGTGGCATACTGTATAACAAGGCTAAAAGACTGGGCTGAAAATAGCTGGGAGGTCCCTACTTACTCCCTCCGTGCAGCTGCAGTTGAATGCCAATGCAGAGGTCATGTAGGAGATTCTTGAAATCACCTAAGGAGCTGGTAAAAGAAAGTGGGACTTGTTTAATGAGCTATTAAATAAGGTAAAGGCTTCTATTGCATATTGATCTGACAAGGTGGCTCCAGTTACTAGGAAGATGTGCACACAGGCTGCTAAAGTGAGTCTATCTGGGTCTAGCTATAGACCTTCTTTGCCATTTAGGTGGTATTTGAAGTGAGACAGGAATAAAAGCAGTTTCTGAGGCATTTGAAAGCGTATTTCTGACACCTCAGGTCAACTGTCATTTTATTTCCAGAGCAGACTTATAACTACTCTATGTGGAATTTATTTAGTAAAAAAGCAAGTCCCAGACAGGGTATCCGTGCTTGGTTTCTCATACAGCCTCCATCAGAATAGCATTGCCATTTTCAAGCCACATGGATAACTTCTTACCTGTGGGCTTACCTCAGCTGCCTGAACTCCACTGGGAAGACAAAAAGCAGGGAAGAAATTAACTGCCAATTATTTCTGAAGCTAGCTGCAGTACTTTTATGATGAATATATTTTTTCTTGGCCCAGAACACTTGAAATTAGCAGTTTTTCCTCTTCAGTTTATGGCATAGAAAAACAAGGCTGTTCTTGAGGGAATGTTAAACTTCCTTATATATTCCAACAACATCTCCAAAGGAGCACACAAAACCTATGGCAAAACCTGGAGCTGAAGTCCTATTCCCTGAAACTTCATCAGTACACAACAACAAAACCCTACCAAATCTCTTTAGGAAATTATGGTATGTAGATAATATTTCTTTTTCCTTTATTTCTCATGGCTTTTTTTCCCATGTCTTCAGTACACTGAGACTATTAGCAAATTTTGAGAGAGAAGCACAAGGCAAGAACATAATATTTATTGGTCCACTGTTTCCATAAGAACCTAAATTATTTCTCAAGAAGACCACCATGTCAAATATTATTTACATCTCCAGGAACAGACCTCCCCATTTCTTTAATACATTGAATGAAAGAAAAGATGGAAGATGTAGTATGAATATTAGAAAAAGCCCAGCTGTCTACTACCTTGTGAAAAAAATTCCTGGAGAATATTACAGGTCTGTCACTAGAACATCTAAGGTGTAGCAGGGAATGCATTAAGAGAGGTGCAGCAGAAAAATATCTTAATCTCACTGATGGGCCAGATGACCTAAAAAGGTTTTATCCTCTAATACATAGGATTCTGTGTTACATGTTTTTTTCTCAATATTTGTCTTCTCTTTCTGATTGCAAATCCCATTCAAATGCACATTGCTCCTGCATAATGCAACCTATAAAATGGCACTCACCAATTATCTTAGCCATTTAATACCTACAGAGTCTGTCCCTTTGGAATGGTGTAAGCCTATTTTTTCCCTGGATATGTCATTAGAATGGAACTGTCACTATGCTTCTGATGACTTGCACAAAATAAGAAGACAGGACTGATTGGAAATGTGTTAATTATATTTTAACTTTGCAATGCAAGTCAGAAAATATTAATAAGACTGAAATTTCAATTATTAATTACATAACGAGTAACATAATGCAGTTTTACAGTCTAATTCAGACACATTCCTGAATAATTTAATTCTGAAAATGGTGTGACACAAAGGGCTTGGATCAGAGTGAAATCAAGCAGTAGTGGGAATGTAATAGTCTCAGGGCTAAGAAAGCAAAATTATTTTCTCTCCTCCACCTACCAATTCAAATGTTCTTCCATGATAAAAATTATATTGGAAAACATAATCTCAGCATAATATCTCATCAAACAATAGGGCACCAACCAGTTATTTCTTACATTCATATCAATGGCAAAAACCTGAATGCCAGAAATGTGCAGTTCCAAGTGTTTGACTGATGGTGTTTGTTTCCTGATTATTCATCATAGGTTCTAGCTGCTCTCTGCTAGATCTTTCACAAGATCTGTTTGTGTAAACGGACATATTTACTATTATGGTATAGGATAGTTCGCAGGGCTAAGATGTGAAATAAGTTGTAGAATACAGAAAGTCTTCAGAGGTTTTTTACTGTGATGAAGCAAAAAGTAGACATCTTTCAAAAATATTTGTGAACAAAATTGTTTCCCATTTCTCCCTGCCCACCCCCCCCAGTCCAAATGCACATATGCCTACATTTTACTGAAAATCTGACAGACAAAGGATTTGAAAGAATTACTCCCACGCCTGAAAAAATCGCATGCTGGCTACTGCAAGGTGAAGGAACGTGATCTCCGGATACCAGCCCCTGTTGTCTGTCACCCTTTAATCTCTCTGTCTGCCCCCTCATCAGGCTCCTTTCACTGCCCTCTGCAAATTAAAACACCTTGCACACGAAGGGCTGAATTGCACTTCTGCAAAACCTTATAGTTTGGGCAAACTGGCGTTTTCTGACAGCAGTGAGCACCCACGTAGCTTTTCGTTCGACACCCTGTCAGGGGCTGTGAGGATGCTAGAGGTGGAAGAGTGCAGGGAGCCTAACCAGGGAACATTTTGATAGGGCTTCTTATCAGTTTTCAGTGGGCTGCCACAACCTTGCAAGCACATCTCAAAGCAAGGAGCTAAAACGGTGACCCTGGTGCCACCCACACATCAGAGTATTAAACAGAAGGAAAAGGTGGTGACCATTATTCTT
This sequence comes from Promerops cafer, assembly GCA_013398275.1. Classification (NCBI taxonomy): domain Eukaryota; kingdom Metazoa; phylum Chordata; class Aves; order Passeriformes; family Nectariniidae; genus Promerops; species Promerops cafer. Next base: position 1,046,239 of record VZSE01013675.1, read on the forward strand.
TTGTTGAAATCTATCCTGGATTCGCACTGCCACGAGAAGGAGTACAGATACTGGAGCCAGATGGAGCAAACGCTGGTGTCTTTCAAATGCCACTACCACAGGGAAAGGCGTGCATGCATTCACACACACAAATAAAGGGAGGGAGCAGCAGCCTGAAGTGAGAAGAAATAAGGTTGCTGTGGGCAGGAGGGCTGGGGAAGGGAACAGATTGCTGCTCTGCTTCTTGCACCTGAGCGCCCTGCCAAATTGTCACTCAGGCCAGAAGTGGCAGCATAGCTGCAGCCAGTTAATCCCTGCCAAGTTGTCCCCAGCCAGCCTGAAGGGAGCCAACATGACCTCCCGCTCACCTCGTATGCCGGCCAGCTTCCAGGTAGCCAATGTCATCAGGAAAGGATTGCTTCTCTGCATGTGCTTTTGTCTTTCTGACTGAAATATGCCTCTCTGTGCGTCAGTGACACAAGCTGAGCCATGGGGATACAAACCCTGCTACTGCAAGTTTTTCAGTTGTTGTTGTTTCTGACTGCAAAAAATAAATCTCCCTCCTTTTAGAGGATAAAGTAAGTTTTCCAACGCTGGTAAGAAATCTTGCAATGCACACTGAATGAATACTGAAAACACGGGTGGTGCTATTTCTTTATCCAGATAACTGGATTCTCTTCAGCTCCTTCCTACCTGCACACTTCCACACTGCATAAAGATGCTCATTCTCAAACTCTGACGGAGATGAAGCCACGAGTATTGGCGCAAATATCCACCCCCATGAGTGTCTGCTGACAAAGCCATTTTCATGACAGCACATTCTGGGTGCAAGCTACAGGCGCCAACAGAATACAATGTGGAGCCATCTAGTCACACACACCAAGTTGCTCATTATGGTTAATTTTATGGTTATGAGGTTTTTTTATTCTAATTATGCTTATTTAGGCAAAGCCGAAGGGCTCAGCTTGGGAAGCACACACCGAGCTTGAGACTGCATTGAGTAAGATGAAGATACCTTCTTACTCCCTTGTGAAACACCACTAGATTCATACACAATAAACAGCAACAGAAATTACTACGCAGAAAAATGGAAGATTCCTGTAATAGCAATACTGAAAGCAGGATATGCCTGTGCTTATGCTTGTGGAAAATAAATTCCATTGAAACAATTTGCACCTCTCTTGGCTCTGTTGCTTGCATGGCCTAAAAACCCTCCTTCTGCACCTCCTTCTCTTCCCCTTCATTTTGCCCTGTAACTCGATGAAAGCAGCACTTACTCAGTTGGTATTTCTTTGACACCATATGTGCAGTTTGAACCAAAAAAGGTTTTGGCTAAAAACAGAGACATTTACTTCATACTTCTTTCATAGGCAGAAGCATAGACTTAGATTTCTTTAAAAAAATAAAAATACCTAAACTATATATCTTCCTTTCCCAGAATGAATCCTAGAGATACTTTTTCTTTTAAATCTTTAGCTTACACTAAACTCTATCTTGGTAATGCCACATATAATGGCATTCTAAAGCAAATGTTTTCTTGCTTCACAGTACCTTTAAAAAATGATAATTTGATGCACAGAGACAAAACTGGGGTGGGGTGGGGAGTGAGATTACTGGCTCAAGTTTTACAGAGTTAGAAAAATTCCAACATTGCCAAGCAAAAGAGCGAGAGGAGAGGATTCATGCCAAATGCAGAGGACTATCTTTCAGAACCATGAGCACAGCTCTGGTGACTGCAGAGCAAGCCTGCATTGTTCTAGCAAAATGCATTAGACACAAAGGAAATTTTCTCCCAACAGAGCAGCAGGCTTTCTTTTTCTTACTCTTCTCCTCCTCTCCTTTTTTTTAAAGGACCTTATTTTCAAATGTCATTAAATACTGGGCAATAGCAACTCTCCTTCGTCAACAGCCATGCAAGTGAAAAACTACTACAGCTGTATTGTTTTGCAGTATTATACAGAAATATAGGAAGAGCCATGTTATCAAGTGTTGTACAATGAACACATTTCTTCAAATCCACATAATTAATAATGGGCCTGGCTGAGTAGAAACATAGATTTTTATAAAAAAAAAAAAATATGCTTTGAACATAGGTTTGGCAAAGTAAATTTCTTTAAGTGTACTACTGTTAACCAAACCAGCATTAAGATTTTTCATGTCACTTAGGGGGCCTCAGTACTGAGTGTTTATGTTGCAAGCAGTTTTCCTCCACACGTCACTAGACTCAGTGTAGTCTAAGCAGATACTAGGATTTCATAGAATTTACCACGGAATCATTAATCGAATAGTTTTTGTCAGAAGGGACCTCAAAGGTCATCTGATTCCCACTCCCCTGCCATGGGTAGGGACACCTTTCAGTAGACCAGGTTGCTTGAAGCTCCAGTCAGCCTGACTTTGAACACTTCCAAAGATGAGATATCCTGGAGCAAAAACTACAGATATTGCCTTTGTTTACAAAGCTTAAGAAAGAGAATGTAGTGATTTTTCCAGTGACAACATAGAGCTATTCACATGGTAGGAGTAATGTTCAGATTAAGAGGGGATTCACAGAAAATTCTGCATTGGCTTTAATTTCTATATAAGTACCAACTAAAAACTAAACATTTCCCAGCAATAATTTAATCTTTTTCCATTCCAGGTGTGCCATATCTATGCATTAACTAATTCTATGATAGAGTAATCCAAGTGAACATTCAGTTTTGAAGGACTGCATCTTATTTATTTTTGCAACTTAACTAGTAGTTGTTCACTGTAAGCAAAAAGGTGGCTATTCATTCTCCTTTCCTGACATGCAGAAACCAATGCAGAGTTCTCTAGGAATCAGCTCACAATATCAGTTATTATTCTGTCAACAGTTCTACATTTGTGCTTTAAATAAGTTATATTCATGCAGGAGACAAAGCAACACCACGGTGCAAGGACATAACCTCATATCATTGAAGACAGTGAGAATTCTGTAAGCAGTGAAACTGTTCTTTAGTGGTGGGTGAGCACATGAAAGACAGGAACCTGAATCCATTGTTTGACAGAGAAGCTGAAGTGTTTTGCTTAACAGAGTGGGAGGAGTGAAGAGGAACATTCTGTCCCTTCAGAGAAAAAGGCTTCACTTAGTTAAGATCTCATTGAGTTTACAGGCATCTTGTATCACCATGCAAAAATATCCTTATTGCTGAAGTCTTTGTCCACACTTCAGTTAGTCCAATATGGTCCTCCCTAGATAACCTACTTCTCAGAAACTCTTCCCTCAACTCCTAGTTCTCACTTCCACCCACAGACATCCTGCAAATCTAGAGCTGGGCAAGACTTGGAAACTGTAGCTTGAGAGAAAACATTTATTTCCAAAAATACTGTTGATATCATTTGAAACTGCAATTCAGAAATGTAAGTGCTTGCACACAAGGGAAATCTATATTAAAAAATAATATATATATATGCACACACACCCATTTTTATATATATTATATATATATGCATGTTTAATAATTATTCTAGAAGATAGGAAATTGAATCCTTCAAAACAGTCCACCAAAATTCTTTGCTTCACAGTTCTCCAAGTGACCTCAGGCCTGGTAACATAACAGTAAGTTTTCCTAAGTAGAGTAAACATTCTCTGGAAATCTGCTGATCTCCTTCATCAAAACTCTGACATTTTTGAAACAGAAAATTGTTAACAAGAACTACACCTGCAGAAAAGGAAAACCTGCATTTCAATCCAGGACCATATTTAATTCATCAGTCCATTTATAGCTGTCTCATTCTCTATTTCTTCCTCCTCCAGTGTGGTTCAGAAAATAGGATACTGACAGTTGTGTCAGCAGTTTGACTCTTATTAGTTTTACTGCTGAGTAAAACAGCAGTTGTGATCCCTTCATGATCCCATCCCTAGCTCACCTTGGCCTAGTTTAGCTTGCCAGCATTAAGTTTGGTGTAAGCCCCAGCAAGGTAATTAACTTCACACTTAACTTCGCTGTATGCTTTATATCACAGCTCTTACAGGATTATGATCCAAAGTTGGGTGCCATATTATGTCCTTAGGTGTCCATGAAAAGTATACAATGCAAAAAAGTGATCCGAGGACGTGCAAGTCCCTCTTTTGCCTGCCACACAGCAATGCAAGTACAAAACTGAGCACCTGCATGGTAACACACATACCAAAGTGTGTCAAAGGCTGCTCAGAGGGAGAGATGCAGTAATCACACTGACGTATAATTAGTGAGCTTAACGCTGTTATAGATTGCATCTTCCTTTTATCTTTGACAGGCTATAAATTCATATGCCGCGGTACTAATGCTCACTTCCCAACCCACACTTCCCAGGAGACCAAGATATGCTATGAAACAACTTCCCCAAGACACATTTTTCCTCCCGCTATGTGAAATTCCATATTCTGCTCCCACGAAGATACAAATCTAGTCATGCACCAGGCTGATATCTTGTGAGCCCCTGGGCTGGACCCTCTGCCCTCTGTTCAGGCAGAACGGGGGCGGCCGCAGTTTCTCAGTGGGAATCAAACAGTAGCTGTCACATCTGAAGTTATTCACAAAATAAACTCATATTCAGTTGCATTGAGAAATCCTCAGTGAGGGAGGTGTTTATTCATGAGCAGCAGAAAGGAATGCAGGAAGCAATATCAATAATATTATATCTGTTTGCACACACTGCAGCTGTGGCAAATCCTTGAGCCCAGAGGTTTTAAGGCTAGATGGGACTACTGTGAGCCACTTGTATGACCTCCTGCATCACACTGATTTTCACCCTGTACTTCTTGAAATCAAGCCCAATCCTTCATGCTTATAGCCCAAAAATAATAAGGGTCTGTAATTTTGATGAAACTTTTTCTAAATGATGTATTTCTTGGTAATCTGTACCCCTGAAAAATCACCTTTGGTCTTGTCTTTTTTCCTGCTTTACTTGCATCTGCATTTTTGGTGCTCCTTTTGTAGATAGGAAAAGACTGAAATTTGAGTTGCACTTTTTAACCTGTCTTTGAAAAACAGAAACAATTTCACAGGTTCTATATAACAAAGGGAGTATCACCTTCATAGTCCTGTTCATTGCTCCATTTCTCAGCAGACAAAGGACTATACACACGTTTTATACGTAGACTGAATATTTGGGGCAGAAGGGTGTGTTGCTAGCACGTACGCATTATGAGAGACACTATCACAGACCACCCAAAACTATTATTAAATCCAATCTTTCTTCATATGGTGTTACCCTGTGCTTCGTGTGCATCTCTTTGCTCACAGTCAGAGGCACGCATTTCACAAATTTGGCTCAGTACACATGGTGTACATGTGTTTGTTCCTAACTTTGTGGTGTTTCAGCTGGCTGCATTAAAAAGCACAGTATTTGACTGGAACCACATGGCTCAAGTATACTAGATTTTTCATATGTATGTCATATAGCTAAATGTTTCAAACACTCTGAATCTGCCTGTTACAAGCCTAGAGGTCATACCAGATTTGCCAGATTTTGTAGGTTTTGGGTTTTAGGAAATGGGAGTAATCTTGAGAAAAAACTTCAATCAGCTCCTACTTGACTTATGCTGGTTATGGAAATTTTGCGATACTAGTGATTGTACAAATTATTTGCTTTGGGACCAAGCAAAATCAAAATACTTAGAGCCTCATTTTTTATTTAAAACTATTCAAAGATGAAGCTGCCTGAATATATCCATTTTGGTTAAATTCTCTCCTGTGCTACATTGCAAGGTTAAATGTGTTTAACAGCATAACTGAAAAGAGACACAAGCGCCGCAATATACAGCATTGCCTGAGAGCTGTGCAGGCACTTATGGGACCTCAGAGCTCCAACAGCCATTTCATGACATTTAGAAAAAGCATTTTGCCACACACGCGGTGTGTTGGGAATGCCAGTACACTCAAAAAGATGAGGTGGTCCTTTGTATTTCACGTCTGTACTCGTGCTCCACCAACCTGACTGCCACTGAACCTCACAGGTAAAAGCTGATGAGGAAACAGAGTGCTCTTTAGGAGGCTGTCCCTTTTGCCATGGGTGAATCTGGATTAAGTGTGCACAAATACATGCTTGGAATATGTAAGAGGTCAAACTGCCTAGAGGCACTTGGGAAAAAAATCTCCCTCATCTTTCACTGTTTAAGATGAGCTTAATTTGCATCATCCTACTATGAATAAAACCTCCAAATTTCCTACTGTTCTTGCCCCAAAGAATTAGAAAATATTTTAATTTTTCTTTGTGCTGCCTGTATACTCAAAAGAGTTTGTAGGCACCTGTCAGTCAAGTGGGTATTGTTCCCTGGCTAGCCACTCTTTTGCTGATCTCATTAGTCAGTTTGATTGACAAAATAGTGCACTCTGTTTATGGCTGTTATGGAGATTTGTAATTGCTATTAGAATTCCAAAAACAAAGTTCATTTTTTTCCCTAATGTCCCTGAGACACTTAAACAATAGCAGTGATTAATTTGAACTGAAAAATACATTGTGGTTCCCTGTAAATCCAAATGTCCCTTTCTCCCATTTAAAGCCATTAATTATCTTAGTGACTTTTGAATTCCTTACTGAGCCTGGACTATTATGATCAACTTGGTGCTATTGAAACAAGCTGTCTGTTTTTCCAGCCATTTCCTTGTGTCAAACTCAGCTCACACTGACTGCAGCACAGACCATGCCCCTTGGCCAAGGAAAAACTCCTTTCATTCTTTAGCAGTCAGCATACCCCAAAGGTCAGTAAGTTTTCAAATTCTGCTATATATAACTATTTAAACATCAAGTCATTATTACTACTCACTTCCCATGCATCAGAAACAGTTAGTTGCAAGTGTATGTCCTACTTGCATATACTCACATAGAGAGGTGACTGGAAGGATGAATTTTTATCCAGGGAGAAGAAAGCATGAGTTGTTCCAGCATCTATCTCGTTGTGGTTTCTGATATCACTTACCAGGTTGATGACATCTGCGCATTGTTCAATGCATCCATCTCTTAGAATTAAAAATAATAATAAAAAACCTCACCTCAAAAGTCCAAATGAACTACAAGAAAGAAAAGCTTTTAGAAATATGGTGTTCAAATGGTCATGGTGGTGGTGTTCTGTGATATGAATTTCAAAAGCAATGCACTTCATTCTAATATGTTGAAAAATAAGTAGTTTGCATAAGGCAGATTAAACTGATCAGTCAAAGACAAAAAAGCTGATATAAGGATAAGACATGTGAAACAAAGGGTTTTTTCAAATGGAGATCAGATTATGCTTTTAGTTACATTCCCCAGGTGGACAAGAAGTCCAATGGCATCCTGGCTGATACCAGAAATAGTGGCCAGCACTACTAGGGCAGGGATTATCCCGCTGTACTCAGCACTGCTGAGGCCACACCTCAAGTGCTGTGTTCGATTTGAGCCCCTCCCCACAAGAAAGACCTTGAGGTGCTGAACCGTGACCCGAGAAGGGCAACAAAGCTGGCTAAGGGTCTGGAGCAAAAGGTTAAGGTCTTAGGAGGAGTGACAGAAGGACTGGTGAAGAGGAGGCTCAGGGAGGACCTTATCACTCTGTACAACAACCAAAAAGAGGGTTGTAGCGAGGCAAGTGTCAGTCTCTTCGCTCAGGTAACAGAACAGGATATGGCTTCAAGTTGCAACAGAGGAGGTTTAGATTAGACATTAGGAAAAAATTTCTTCATTTAAAAGGTTGTTAAGCATTGGAACAGGCTTCCTAGGAAAGTGGTAGAATCACCATCGGTGAAAGCAGTCAAAAAGATGTGTAGATGTGGCACTTGGGGATATAGTTCAGAGTTGAATATTAATGGTTCCATGATTCTATATAAAGGAAAGACATTTATCTATCCTGGAGACTGGTAGAAAGTCTCCAGGAAAATCTAGACTGATAGAAAATCTTCCTGCACTGGATGTAGTGCAGTAATGTAGTGTGGAAAATTTTATCATGTGTTTATCGTAGTGATATTGTCCCACCTCTGTGGCCAGAGCTAAACTAAAGGACAGGAGTAGTTAAATCCTCTGGAAACAAATGACAAGTTAGAATTAAAAGGCAATGATAAAACAGCTCACGTGAACAGCTTCAGAGATTTATCTTCAAAGGATTTGTCTGGGCCACCAGTTTGGAAAAAATCTGTCTACCTAGATATGAAAATGGTTTTCTATTATTAAGCACAGTATGAGAAATTATTTAACAGTTACAGATCCTCAAGCCAGAGAAGAAAGTAAGTTACCAACAAGAATGTCAATTGACAACAGTGAGTCATGCTGTAAGAGATGGGAAGAAGAGAAAAAAAGAAGGTTCAGCAAGGAATTCTACTGAATTCATCCCAGAGATGGAGGTCAGCAGGCTATATATTGCACCAAACCTTCCAGGATAAGGACAAATATATAGAAAGGCTTTTATTATTATAACTTCATAATATATGTGCTTTCTAACCCTAGATAAATGAAAATATTCTAACAAGCCTGTTTTGCACCTAGTCTCTCTAACTGCTAACCCCACCTTGCCCAGAGAACAAGGATTTTCAGACTCCATATGCATCTATAACTGCTGCAGGCAGACATATTAGAGGATGGAGAACACCACCATCTGCCTCACCCTCAGGAAATTCAACCTAGTGTACTTGAACCAGGGGCTTCACCAAGAGTGATGAAAAGAAATTCAGGGTTCTCTCCAAAGTGCATATTCAGGAATAGTTAAAAGGGGTGTAATACTGGCAGTTTGCCTTGTGAATGTAACACCAAGACAGTACATGTTAAGGCAGAATGTTAGACACTCCCTCTCAACATCCAGAGAGAGTTCTTTCCTCCCCACAACACAAGCCTAACTCAATGAAAAATGTGAGAAAACTGTGTGAGGTGTGAGGCCCGAAGCATGCTTGCAAGTCCTAGTTGTCCTAATCCATGCCAGATGTGAGGTCATTGTTCTGTAGGTATCTACAACACATCTCTTGTAGGCATCTTCTCGTCGAATCAGATGGTCAACACAAGCAAGGCAGGCTGTAAGGCACGTGGTTGCCTATGTTTTTTTATTTTGGAGCAAGTCTAATAACAGCCATACCTCATCCGTAAGCCTTTTCTTGCTTCTTTGTGGTTAAAACGCATTGCTGGCCTTCCTGCTTTGTGATGGTGTCATAAAGAAGCTGCACAAAGCTGTTGGAATCAAGGAATCTGCCTAGAGGGAAAGTTATTCCTCTTTGAGAGACTAAGGCTGCCATTAAAGCAGGAGCATAAAACATTACAGAATGCCTGCACCTTATAAAAGGAGAAGGCTATCTAAAGTGGGGTGTGTATAAAGATGTTTGCTCCTTAAAGAGCAGCAGTGAATTGAATTCTGCTTACTTATATTGGTAAGACAACCATATAAAAACTTTTGTTACCGAGATGAATGACAAAAACTAAATTCCTTGGAGTTTGACTCATTCATTACCCACTGTGCCATGTGAGTGCATGTCTTAGAAGTATTAGCATGCTTTCACACCTGTTCTGCCATGGAGCTCAAGATATTCTTCAGAGAGGCTTTTACAGTTACAGAAATATGTCAAAAAGCTGTGCAGCCCCAAACCTTCATACTGCCTTCCAAATTGCCTCATTGGAGATCAAATTATATTAAAAAAAAATAAGAAAAGCTCTCAGTGTTTGCCATGTCCACTTACCGTGCATTCCGTAAGGGGAAGAACGAGCTCATCTTTCATCAGTTTCAATAACTGGCCACAACACCCAAATTAGAAGATATTGACTGTCAGGTTTCATTGCATTAGCCAGGCAGTCACTAATAGAGAGGATGATGTTCATGTCCCCCAGCATCCTCACAAAAGCGTGTTTTGTTTACCCTGGTTACGTCACCCACACATTTTGAATGAGCTATCGCTCTCTTAAATCAACAAATTATATACACACCCTGCAAGATGGAAAAGAATAAATTATACTGGAGGGGAAGCAATAAAAAGAATATGTCAGAGACTACTTCAGCATGGCTGTAGGAGTACAGCTAGCAGACAAAAGCTACACATGAGGTAAGCAATCTGCTGAGGGCTTAGGCCTGGAGCCAGAAAAAGCCTTGCTGGATGTATCTCTTTTCAATAATGAACTCCCACCAGAGCCTACACTTTATGAGCCTGACACATCTAAATTACGTTCAGCAACATTTAAATGCTGAAATAATAGGATAAATTCAAACCAATTAGAGAGCATATGGAATATTGCCTTCCTAATGGTATGCATAAGCATCTCCTGTCAGATTTATCAGATTAAAGACCCCAACTGCTGGCAGTGATCAGATCTACAGTGATAAACGGGCACAAGGGTATGAGCAAAGTTGCATGTGATCTTTGAGATGGGTCTAACACAAGAGAAGGAATCTGCATTGCAGTTGGAGGCTTCTCCCTTTGTTTCAGGGAAGCAGAGAAATCACACTGAATTCTCAGCCCAATCAAAGGCCATTGTTTTGCCAGGTCAGTGCCTTGGATGAAAACATTTTTCTTCTGTCATCTGGGCATTGCTGTCCCAAGATGAATGCCCCAAAGAACACATCAATTAACCTTCAAATGACTGTGAAAGGCTTTCCTTTGATTCTTTCAGCACCAAATAGCAACAGTCCAAAAATTGTGAGCTTTAAGCAGAAACCTAAGTGTTAAAACCCAAGAATGAAAAAAGGTATATAAAGCTCCTTTAAATATCATAAAGCAGAAAACAAAGTACCAACAAAGTACCAGTATCATCAAATCATCAGTCTAAGGCAGACACCAAGCACAAAAAATGTTTGCACAACTTGCTGAAGTTTGGTAAAATTACAAGCAAATTACAAGAAAGTGAAAAAAAAGGGATGAGTTGCCACCTTTGCACTTGATAATGATAGATTTAAAGTAAATCATGTCAGGTGTAGAAGTCCTTTGTACACTTTGATTGGTTCCCCAGGAATTTATTGCTATTGTTTTGTGCATGTTAAATCAAACGGAGGCTTCTAAGACTCTTAAATGAAATTTGAGATGGTCAGTTTGGAGTTTCAACCTGAAGGATTGCAGTGAAGTTAAGTCAGACAGGTCAGTCTGTAGGTGCCCAGCTGAGGATCTGATGTCTACAACCATTTTAGCCAGTTGAAAATGCCCTACACATCTACAGCTTTGATTTAAGATGCACTGTGCCAAATGAAAAGCTTCCAGGTGTTCTTTAAGTCTCTCCTGTTACCCACCTGCCGAGGCACTAAGCAGCACACTGAGCTGCTGGCCTAGATATGGTGTCAGCATTATCTCAGACCCAAAGCCCATCTGGCGAAAAAGAGCACCCCAGAGAAAAGACCCTTGTTCTCTGGAAACTCTTAGCTGCAGGAATACCCCCTCATACTCCAGGAGCCCTCTGCTGAAATTGGTTCAGCCCTGGGGAAGCTGAATAGCCTCCAGCAGCACAGACCGCAAAGTATCCCAAGTTACGCACGCAGACCTGTCAAGAAACCATGCATCCTTTCCTCAAAAGTGGCATTTGCAGAGCAACTGCTAACAAATATTTAGGATCCTGGCACAGGATATGACTCAAGACTATTTAACCTGCCCACAAATCACTTAAAAGCCAGCCAGTACTAAGAATGCAATTTCCCTGCTAATCCTCAGTTTCCTTTTATGATATACTTTTCACCTCTGTACTTTCAACCACCTTTGTACTTCTCATCACTTTCAGAAAGTTCAATCTCCAAAAGGCAATTCAGCACCAGGAATTTAAGCAAATGCAGGCTGGAGACTCCAAGACCAAAAGTTTTTGTCACACCAGACTTGGCATTTTCTTTTTGTTCCTGAAGGCATCGGATTAAATGATCCATACAGTTTGAATTTAAACACATTAACGTAACCAATTTTTGAAAATCTTATGAGTGGCAGGAGACTGACTTTTCAACATTTATGATCACCATTGTTCTACACTATTACCTGGGGTCAAAATGAAAATTTAAGAATACTTAATGAAACATATTTTTCCTGCAGCCTATATGTTGAAAAAGTGTCATTACATCTGTTTCAAGTTCTGAGAAGCAACAATACAGTGTGATTAAATACTGGCCCATTTCAATCCCTGACTGACAGAAAATCCATATTCTATTGACATATTTCATATGGCTTCCTCACTTAATCAAAGAATAAGTGTACAGCCATGTAACTTTCCTTCCTGGTTTTTTGCCAATACCTCACTATTTCATGCCACACACATTTGGCCCAAGACCAATCTTTATTATCTCCAAAGCTTCACTCCCACTTATGGCAAGAGGGTCTAGGCACAAAGTTGAGACACAAAATTTCTGCAGCAGGCAAAGCAGCTAGGTTCCTAAAATACCACTAAACTGATGTCACTATACACTGCCTTTAAATATTCTTTATTCCTAACATTAAAAGATGATGATTAAATTCCCTGATGGCTGGTTACAACACAACATAATGCAAGCAATAAAGTAGTTTCTGTTCATAGCTTTAATTTCAGTACCCAACAAGAAATTTTGGTGAGTCAAAACATTTTAAGCAAAGCTTAGTCCTTTTGATCAAATTATAGTACTGCTGTCATAAAAGACTGAGGTTAGAGTGACCCATTTCTTCCTTCTTCAGGTATTCATATGAATTCAAGATTATGTTGCTTGCATTTATTTTATACTTTGGTTGGAGGAACAGGACAGGGATTTCCAACCTCAAGATATAGCTATCAGACAAAAATGAGATAAAAAGAAAAATGTCTTTTGCAGGAAAATGAGTGGGGACAGATGAAAAATGTGTAGATTCACTTAAAAGAGCAAAATTAATAATTATCACACTATTTCCTTTAATCTCTCCATGTTGAAAAGCAAACAGAGCATGTTATTTTCACACATCAGAGTTTGTTTTTACTGCAACTACCAACAACAGTTGTTGATGGAAAAGGGGGCAAAATAAGGTGACTTTAAAAGCATTCCTTCCTAAAGAACCATGCAAAAGTTCCCAGGGCATAAAACTGAAATAATGGCCTGCCATAAACTCTACCTCCAAAATTGATAGTAAAATTTGATGAGAGTAATATATCTGCATTCTAAAGCAGCAGAGTTCAGTCCCTTTGTTTTCACACTCTCAGAAAAAAGAAAACAAAACCTGTATCATAGCTGTGCTGGTACCTTCTGCCATGTGAATGTGAAATTTCAGTAGATCAGGATGACTGTATAGCCACATGGGCAACAAAATCACTAACTTCTTTACATATGTTGCCCAAATACCAAGACAGTAAATTAAACTTTTATCTCTTCTTCCTTTCATTCAAATTTCATGGTCACTGTGCCACACACTGTGGAGTCTCACCAGTCTCTCTTCATGTTTGCATCAGCAAAAGCTATTGCCACAGAAATATGCTGCAAGCACGCACCTCCTCAGACATCTTGTTTTTCTCTGAGACACACTATTCTTTCAAAAGGCAAATGCAAACAATAGTGTCACGCCAGCCAGTGCTGAGCACAGCTGGCATGGAGCACTGGACAGACAGCCAGCCTCAGAGAGCAGAGCAGCAGATCCACAGTGTCAGCATGATTGAATTGTCCCTGCCCTTAAATCGCTCTCTTTGCACTGCAACCTTGCAGGAAGTAGGACGTGTGGAACCCACAGATGCACACATTTTTCCAGCACCTTATATCAGCATGCCAGGAACCACACTGTTAGAAGGAGCAGCTAGAGCAAGTATAAATAAAATAAGCTGCAGAATCGTTAGTGGGAAACAAAGCAGTCCCCAAAGTCAAAGGTTTGACCCCAGAAAACTGTAGCTGTGCATTTACTTTTCCATTACCCTACTTTTTGAGCACTCGCTCAGGGCAACTGTCTGGTGGGAGAGGTGGCAGCAGGGTGGCCAGGGTGTCACACAGCTTGTTGAATGTCTGCTCCTCCAAACCTTTGGAAACAGGGACTGTGCAGTGCAAGCACATGCACAGAGGCACAGTTCTCTACACAGAATTTTGGCTGACCATGCTTGACATTCGACTTGTAGAGCTGAGGCATACATCTTGGAGAAAATATGCAGGAGATCCTTGGAGAAAGCCCAGTGAATAAAGGAGATTTAATCACCCAGCTGCTCCCAGTTTGACTCTTCTCACTTTTAGCTGGCTGCTACGCAGTGCCCCAAGGCAGTCCTCTCCCCTGCTGTTCCAGCACCTGAGATCCACACTTGCCAGGGAAAGAGGGCCCTACAGACTTGACCCCTCCTCACACAGAAATGAGCTGGGCCACTGTGCAGGTTGCCTGCTCCACCTCCATCCCCGTGGAGGCAGGGACAGCATTTGCACCATTTTGCAAAGCTGTCACACCATGTTGTTACATTACAATGTGCAATCATCAAACAGTTTGTTCAATTCGTTCTTGATTAAATTCAGCTCCATTAAACCTAAGTAACGTCTCTTAGTTTTAACAGCAACTATATTTCCATTCTAAGTGTCTTTCTGAATATCTTCTTCCCCTTTTAGACCTTTCTGTGACCTCAGAGTGTATTCATGTCCCATTTCCGTTTTTTATTTCCTTTCTCAGTCTTCTTCTTTCCATGCAGGCAGCTTCCTCCCTATGAACTTTGTTGAAGCATCTCTCTGGTTCCTGCCTTTCAGTACCTCCAGGGGTCTGATTGTGCATGCAGCCCTTGAAGCTGGATCAAACAGGCACCTTTGTCCTGAGACGATGGAAAGTTAGCTGCTTTGATTCCTGTTGCTATCGCATGCAGCGGATAAAAGTGGAAATGCTTAGACAAATCAGGCATTTTCCTGGTGATTGTATAACTCTGCTCAGGTTCCATTTTTACACAAACATGCTCTTTCTGCACAGACTACCTACATCACCTAATTATCATTCCTTCAATACATTAATTTGCATTTAGCGTACAGTGTGCACACTAACAGGCTACAGTATAAATGAGAGGGAAGGGATGTTGAAAGAAAAACCTACAAGTACCTGAAATAGGCAGAGGAAGCCAGAGTAAATGCAGCTTCATCTCTCCTCACAAAATCGACAGGCTGAGCACAAAGGTGTACAGGCAGCGATACCTGCCTAATTGCCCCTCAGGGATTACTGCACCCTCTCCATGCACCTTGCTCTTGTAACCTGGGCAAGCCTTCACAGACACACCAAATGAGAAATGGCTGCTTTTAAATACCTGGAGGCTTCAGTAAGGAAACATATTTGCAGTGAAAAGACTGCTGCCAGAACAGGAAAGAACGTTGGAGTAAATGATAAACAAAGGCATGGTGGAATACAGCGTGCTGGTTATGCAGGTATGCAGAAACTGAAGCAGGGGAGCTCTGCCCTCCTTTTCACTCATCAGCACATATTTCCTTTCCATCTCTCTTAGAGAATGTCCTTGAATTCTTCTTACAGGTACGTTTGTACCATGGGAGAACAAGGAAGTTTACTTTAAAGCTGTTTTAAAGGCTTTTATTTTAATGACACTTTGAGCCAACAGGGGTCTGCTTTCTGTTTTGGGTTGCATGTATAATCTGAAGGGGATTAACGTGGTGCTGATTGATAGGCTAAACTGGATCAAAAAATGTTAAAGCATAATGTACCCTCTCTTATGTTTAATAATAGCTGTAGTCGTTGGTACTCCTGTCATTTTAGACTTTTTATTCATTTTGGTAGCAATATAATCATTCAGTGTTACAATTGCTCCTACGTTACCTTGGATGACTTTTGGAAAAGCAGGAGCTTTTATAACAATATGTTGTCAGTCCCCAAAGCGAGGAACTGGAAAGACTTAAAGCAAATTTTGACCAGAGCTGAGAAGGCTGCTACTCTGTACAATTTCCTTACACTGAAATAATTTTGTTGCAAGCATTGAAGGTTTTATTCCTAGGTGAAATGAAGAAAATCACTTTGTTTGGTGAATAGTTATTAGAGAATCTGCAGAGAAAGCAGAGAAAAGATTTTTTTTCACAAAGCCAGATCATTCCATGAGTTGGCTTACAGAACATATTCTCAAGACTATGTTAGCAAAGAGACAGGGAAAGCAATCTGGCAGGGGCCAGGGGGGAGAAGTCTATCAACCAGTGAGTGAGTGGGTGGGAACTTCTTAAACTCAAATTGCACTTGATCAAAAAATGTCTTGCAGTTACCCCAGAGGTGAGTATAACTGATACAGCTGAGAAGCTAGAAAGCGCAAGTCAAAATGAGGGGGAATCTAAACATTTTTTTTTAATCATGCCTGATCAAATAGCTGTAATCATTATGTTTCAGCCTGACATGATAGCAAAGAGAACAGACCTCAAATCTGAAGAGCAAGTATTTACCATTGAAAAGTCAATTCCTCTGTCACTAGCTCCGGCAATAGTATCACTATAATTATGAGTTTAATATCTGAAATTCGTTGATTTCATATTTGCATGCATGTATGCTAACTAAAATTAATTAATTTTAATTGCATACACCAATTACAACATCAGGCTCATTTTCCAACATATTATTCCTCGCTGATTACATATCCTCTAAGATTGCTTTAATTTTTCATTTTGTGCTTTAAAGTCAAAGAATAATATGTATTTCTAATTAAGCTCACTTACATATCTCACTGCTGATTAAATCACTATTTAATATTTTATAACACAAGCCACCTTTAATTTCCCCCACTGAGAGCAAAAGCCTTGCAAACTCTTTTCTTTCTCTCTCTGTTTCACCGACCTTGCCAGTGGTGTGTCGCTACAGGCAGATTTCTTCCATCTTCACAGCAGAATGCCAATGAACCACCTTGTTGACAGACATTCATCCTTGGAGGGGAGGCAAGCACCTTTCTGACCACAGGACCTGCTTTGAAGAGATCAGCAGCCTGCCGCCATCACTGGCAGAAAAGAAACAGATACCCAGGAGAGATTTTTAGCACTGTCTTAGGGGATTGCAGGTCTTGCTGAAAGTCTCTGGAGCTGACACATTTCAAACCTTTTAGGGGAACCTGGAAGTCCCCTGTTGGAGCCTACCAAAGGCTCAGTGTTGAAAAATTAAGAGGAAAAGGGGATTCTTCTCTCTTTCCCAACCCGCACCACAGAATGAATTTTGCCAGTCAGTCTGCATGCAGCCATGACTGTGTTAAATTCAAAGTCTTAACAGAAACCGGCAGAAAATATTAAGAAGTCCCAAAGTTGCTTCTATATTCCCAAGGGTATTATGCAATTTGGGCTGTACTAGCTGAACAGTCTCATTTTTACCATATCATTCTTGGGGTAGCAGAGAAGAAGAAGCTAAACCAGATGAAATCCTTAACAAATTCGACTTCATAGCAACCAAAAGAAGAAATGAACTCAGGCTTGACCCAAGCTTCATTGAAATTAATGGGAAACTGCTGATCATGTTGTTAGAAGTGTGATTAATTCCATGCACAATGAATACAGGTATTTATGTCAGCAGCATAGATTTAGGAAGACCTGTGCTGATTTGGGCTCTGAATTAAAACAGAGCATTCCCAGTAGCTGTGTTTTTATGCATGGCACTTCCCTGCCGCTGCCTGCTCCCAAGTTATTCAAAAAAGGTAATCCTTACCTGAAACACTTGTTAAACTACACCTCTGCAGCAGTTAACTCTTTGCTAGAATCTAATTAATTGGCTAGAGACTCATTGGCCCAGACTCATCACACCTGGCCCCTGGCATGTCAGCGAAGCCATGTCTCCTTCCCATGGGGAGGGAGAAGGAGAGCAGAGTCTTCAAAGAGTGGCTGATCCTCTATAAGCTCTGTGTTCTGCTCTCCACTCACTACCAGAGCTTTAGCTGATTCTCTACCATCTAAAACTAGTTAAGTGTGTCATTGTGATAATGTCAGGTCAGCAAAGAAAGACAAATCAGGATGGGGTGCTACAAATGAGAAAGTTTTTCATGAAACTACTGAATCAACAGGGAGAAAAATCCCGACCGGAATACTCAGCACACTAAGTTTTTTACTGAATTAAACTAAAAAGTAGATAGTGGTGCAAATATTCGGTAGTGCCAAAACAAGAAGGAAAAAAAAACCAAAGGAAAAAATACATTGTCCAAATCCTTAAAACATTATGTTCAGGGGAAAAGAGAAGAAACAAGGAAGAAAATTTTGGACAGAAATAAGAGAGGGAAACTTCTCACCCCCAAAAAAACCCAGGAGGAAAGAAGAATACATTTTTAAAAATGTGTGAGATGTGTTTCACCTCTCAAAAGAAAAGAAGTCATTTCTATCCACTTTTCTTCTCAGAACTGGATGATTATTCAGGCTACATTCAAGATGTACATAAATGCTGCTGCTGTGTCCAATAGGATAGTGCAATTCTTCCAAGGAAAAAATGCTCTTTCTCGAAACTAAGACCGATGAGCCAGCAGACTTTCTCAAACAATAAATAGGAAATTAAAAAAAAAAAAAATAGAGAGGATCTGGTGTGTGAAGCTGTATTGTGGGAAATTAGCTGAAGTCTCTACTAGAAGTCCTTCTAAGTTTATTCAATTTGTCGTCATCTAAAAATAGTGAAATTGAATCAGAAAGGAGCCTAAATTCAGGCATTAGTTGGCCTGTCACACTTTGTCCCCTGTGAAATGGGGATCATATTCCTTTACTTCCTTCAGACTAAAATCATATATATTAAATATATGTGTCATCTGAAATAACATAGTAGAGGAGACAACATTGCATTTAAAGTAGAGAGAAATAATAGAACAAATCATTCAGATTTCCTTAAGATTCATTTCCTTGTGGATATTAAGTCAGGAGATACATAGATAGATAGATAGATACATTGTTAGATATTATATGTTTATCTTTAAATGCCAGAGTCAATACAATCTGTGTATTTTGGCATACCATTTTTTTAAGTGTATGGTTTAATTTTGAGCCTTTTTGTTTTGATTTACCATTCATTACACCTTGCATGTTGCCTAGGCCTGTGTACTATCTATGAAGACAGTGCTAAATAGGATGAGCTTAATTTTCTTTAGTTTAAAAAGTAAGCCCCTACACACAGCTAGCTGACAAGACTGTTTATGTTGGCAGTGAGAACTGATGTTCAAGAGGACAATTTATCTTCTGTACCTCAGACAAACATCTACAAATGCCCATTGAGAGGTCTCTTCCCTGGACTACAGTAGGCCCAGATAGCCATTTTCTCATTAAACACCTAAGGTTTCAATGCTAAAATTAGGCAAAATGAATCTCATGCTCCTGGGAAAAGAAAATGACCAGGTTAACCAGAGTGTAACTTTGAGGACAAAAGAGAGGAATACTTCATGGATGAGACAGTATCCAAGCAGAATACAGAGACATCTGAAGGTGCTGATGACTGAGCATTTCCATTGACTGAGGTCAATGGCGATGCCCGTGGCTGGATTTTTTAATCTGAAAAATAAAATTCTCCCAATGAACTGAAAAGTGACCCTTAAAAATGATCCATGATAATTTATAGCAGGGGACAGCACACCGTTCGGAAGAGGCAGAAGATGGCTTCTGCTGTTTATGTTTCTGTTTCATGCGTAGAATCAATATTAGACCTGGGAGCATCATAGCTGATCCTGTGATCATATCCCATATCCAAGGGAGGCTCACAGCAACAGAAGGACTGTTAATAACCAATATTGATTCACCTTTCCCTAATGCATGGACAAAGATGTCATCAACAAGCTGGTCAACAGCCCGAAGCAATGAGCCCTATAATAGCCTACTAAGCAAAGAATAACACAGAGTTCATTTATTTATTCTGACGTCACATCAATTGCGTGCAATCCCCTGAGAGACTAATGGATTTAAAGCAACAGATTTACAGGACAGCTTCTTTTGTGGGTGTCACACACATGGAGTGCCCCAACACTGTGCTGGCTTTAGAAGTTACTGAGCTGGCTTAACCTGATTCTCCACCTCCACCCATCTTGGTTGTTCTGTTCTCTGTTCAGCCACAAGAGCTGGCATTTCAGTTTTATTCTTTCTCTTTCACCAGGCTATTAAAAGCAGTATATCAGAGCAATTATGAAAGGTTTTTTTTGGTTTCGCTGCATCGAGGATGATAGAAATGTAGAAAAGTATTTTGAGATAGAAACAATTCACCTAAGAGCCTTTCCCATCATGTTTATTTCTCTCATTAAAATAAGTGATCATCCAGGGAGTGAACAAGAGCTACCCACAAAAGCCTATAGATCTCTCCTAGGTGAAAACTTTACTAACAGCAGCTAGATAACACTTTTAAATTAAATGGTGCATAAAGGCAAAGCAAGCAGAAAATATGAAAATACTGTAGTAAGTCATTTCTAAAACTACATTCAACTGAATAATATGGCATAAGTCTAGTCTTATGAACCTTCCAATGTAATTGCTATTTGTTTAATCTACTAAAGAATCCAAATGTACTACATTGGGAGGTTGAAGGACTTTGGAGAAGAGGTGAAATGCTTTTTTCTTTTTTTTTTTTTTAATCCCATTATAGGTTTTCCCTTCTATACAATATTAATTACCATAATTTCCAAGCTTGTGAGCATCATAAGAACATTTTTATGATTAAATGTTTTTGATTTTTTTCCTAGTGAGAAATTTATGCTGTGTTGAAGCCAGGAAATTTGAATAGAGAGCAAGCATCCAAATATCAACCCATGGTAAATTACACAATTTTATTTACTCCTCATGAGAAAACCTGAGGGCTTTGATGTAACTTGGATCTAAAGCGAAAAAAGCTTGTATTTTGAACCCCTCCAATCCATCTTAAGTAAAAAGCTGGTTTTTAGAGCTGGTTTTTTCTCCATAAAACTTCAGACATCAATGAAGGTGACAGAGACATGTCCATTTCATGGAATATGCATGGCTGTATAAATAATAAATATAAGTACTCAGCAGTGTGGCATACATGAGTCATATACACCAAGAAGTCTCACTAGCAAGATAAAAATAACATTCTGGAACAATTCTGAACAGAAATTTGAATGAAAGGATCGTTTCATTCAAATTTCTCAGGTACAAAAGGCCAAAAAAAAAAAGCACCAATCAAGAAACTTTAAAATTACCTCACTGTCATAGAATCCTGGAATCATTTAGGTTGGAAAAGAACTTTTAAGATCATTGAGTCCAATCATTAACCCAGCACTGCCAGCCCTAAACCATGTCCCCAAGTTCCAAACCTACATATCTTTTAAGTACCTCCAGGGATTGTAACTCCATCACTTCCTGGGCAGCCTGTTCCATTGTTTCACAACCCTTTACATTAAGAAATTTTTCCTAACATCCAATCTAAGCCTCCCCTGCTGCAACTTTCCTCTGGCCAAGAGGCCATTTCCTTTTGTCCTGTCACTTGTAATTAAGGAGAAGAGACCAACTCCCACCTGGCTACATCTCCTTTCAGGAAGCTGCAGGGAGCTGGGCATCCTTTTCTCCAGAGTGCCCAATGCCAGCTCCTGCAGCTGCTCCTCATCAGACTTGTGCTCTGGAGCCTTCACCCTCTGTTGTCCTTCTTTGGACACACTCCACTGCTTGGGAATCCAAAGAATTATTCTAAGAAAAGCAGTCCTGTAAAAGTGGCAACATGGACTTCAGAAGTTAATGTCTCTGAAATTTCCAATCAAATCTGTTTTAGAGACGGGCAATTTACTTCCCAGCTCCTCTCCCAGTAGCAATTCTAAAAAATTACTGTGGATTTGAAGTCAGCCTGTATCTTCCCTCTCTGCTACATGACCATCAGTAAATAATGTATGCACAGAACTAATTAGATCTGTAATCACATCTCAGTAATTCCACTTCCATCTATGTATATATTGAACTAGCACAACATCGATGGGTTGGATACAGTCTCTTGAGGCTATCTGATGTATCTTTTAATTAAAACTCAGAAAGCACTTCTAATGATAAATATACACAGAAAGGAGAAGAATCAAGATCTCTTCATGGAGCTGTGCCACTTCTGGAAGATGAACATAAGTAAAACAAGCACTAGATACATATTTTTGCCACAGAAGTCAGCAGATAAAATTCTGAACACATACAGAACAGATCTGATAAGTCAGATACTTTAGTATGCTCACTTTTCAGAATGGAATCAAAATTTCAGAGCCTATGCCCTAAGTTGTTTTCAAGAAATATTCTGGAGTGGTTAACAAGTTAATTTTGTATTAGAAATGTCCAGGAAGTGCTGTAGGATAGACAGGATTACCTACATAGTTGTGAAAGTATTCTTTTTATATTGTTTACCACTTAAACAAGAAAGAGAGAAAAGGAAATCATTAGATTCTATACCCTGGTAAATGTATGGAGTCAGTTTCTTTTCTTCCAGTCTTGTTAAATTTTTGTAACAACCAAAGAGGTCAAACAAAAATGGCATCTACAAAACTATGTGCTCTAGTAGAAACCCACAGAAATGCCAATTAAGTGTAAAAGATCCTCAGAACCACCTGAAAATTGGAGGATCCAAGAACATATAGTTGCCTATTCCTTTTTTCTATTCTTAAAGTTTCTATCAGTGGGATATTAAACAGCATATTGTTTTGTTCCTTTCTGTTCTGATAGAGGCATCTGTGTTAAAAAAAAAAATTCATAAACATATTTTGATTAACTATAACAATAAAATGAAAACTATAACATGAGACTAGCCATACTCAATCAGATGAAAGTTCTATCTTAATCATTCTCTGACACTGGACAGTAGTGCATGAGCAGGTGAAAATATAGAAAGCAATACAATTATGGAATGATATTTTCCTAGCATAATCACAAAACAATAATTGTCTTTAGCATCTTAACCTCTGGTGATGGCATCTGAAAGCAATATACCCTAACACAGCAATATTAGTGGAAAATTGAATAAGTCAATTGATTTTGTGGGGGTTGTTTTTTATCTGGAAAATTCAGAGACTTCAAAGATCTCAGGCATATTCCAAAATATGCCAAAAGCTCCCTTCCCTTGGCAAGACAAAAAAGATCTTTCCTTTGACACCCTGTGTTTCTTCCAGACATACACAGATTTTTTGTTAGCTGCCACCAGTAAGACTACTTACTTAGAAGCAAGGTTTAGTTCTCTCTCCCTAAAAAAAAAAAAAAAAAAAAAAGAAAAAGAGATATAATCACCACAGCAGTTATTGAACTGAAGCTTTAGGGAAAATTCCCAGAGGAGACATTGCAAAGATCAAAGGCAGGTAAGCCTTATATTTAGTGATGGACAGTTTGATTAACTGAGTTTTCACATGGCACTACTCCTTTTCGTTATTCTAAGAGAGGATTATTTCAACACTGTGCTCAAATGCCACTGTCATTTCTTTTCCAGGAATACCTTTGCCCAGCATTTTTCATCCTCTCTGATAACCCTCTGAGTCCCAATGTATTACTATTTAACACATAACCTCTCATTGAGATGGCCATAAGCAAGTACATTTGGGTTCCTGGTTAACCACCATCTTAACTGTTTCCAGTGTTTGGGTTACACAGTTAGATAGCAGAGGTTACTTGAATCCCTTTTTCCCTCTTGGGATTGAGACCATCACAATTAAGAGAGTTCAGAAACTCCTGTATAACTGATCTGTGCTTGAGACTCTCAAAGGCAATTGCAAAAATACATACTTAGTTGCCACTAAAAAGAGGAAGAAATTTACTTAGATGGAGATTTCCAAAATATCATCCTTTTCAACACAGAAAAGGCCAGAGATTGTGGTTATGAAGGGTTGTTACTGGATTTTTGGAAAAGACCTATTCAATCTGAACACCTTTGACCTGTTACAATAATAGTTTACCCATTGAACTACATACAAATGTCAATGTATAACACATTTACCTTTAGACTAGATATTCTCAGTTGTGACATTCACTTCCTGAACCATTTTCAAAATCATTACCAATTCCTCCCACAAGAACCTTTTTAAAATACTAGGAGAAAGTCAGACAGATTTGACCTTGATGAAAACATAGCTGAATTTTGTTTTTCAGGGATCTCCATACCACAGCTTATTACTGTATGGAGTGGGTTCTCTAGAAAGATATTTGTTCTATAAAATGCAGTTTACAGTTTCTAGTCTTTTTATCTCTTCCAAGGGACAAGTTTATTTCCTGATATATTTTTCAAAAGACTCATTAAGGGGAGCTCTGTGGGGCTCAGAATGGTGATTCTAAAACTTCAAGCAACAAGAAAAGATTTTTTCCTGTCATTTGTATCATTTTAATAATTTAAGGAAAAGAATGAGAGAAGCTGAGGCTTCATATTTACAATACAGGGATTAGATAATTATGTCTCATCAGATCCTATACATTAATGTTGTAAGGGCAGGGGGGATCCTAACAGCATTTGGCAGGAGTAATGCAAGTCATATTACAACTCAGTGATTATATTTTCTTTGAAACTACTGCCTCAGAAACAGCAAGGGATAACTAAAGTCTTGTAGACTTCTTTTGGATAAATGAGAAAATTTTAAGTCTGGCAAGGAATGGGGCACTTGCCATTTTCTGTAAAAGTGGAGTACATTAAGTGTGGCCTCAAAATTTTGCATTTTTTTCCTCCCTACAAAGTATTAAACAATTAATTCCATAAGCTTTATTTAATTGGACTACTGTAGTACCTACCTAGTAGGCTACCCTTCCCTGGAAATCAATTTATCATGGTAGCTATTATAATGGAATCCATTAGAACCAACACAAAGGAAATGGTTTTGTATGAAGGTTAATCAACAGTGGTGAAACAAAAGGGTCTTTGTTTGTTTTGAAAACTAAAAAATAAGATATTTAGATGTCTCTTCTCATGAGAAAAAAAAAAAAATATTATCCTCGTATTCAAACTCTGCTGGAGTTTAAGTATCCTTCTTCTCCATGGTCTTTGGATCAGGCCATATATACCAACATCCAGAACTAGGATGATGGAGATGTTTGGATACGTTGCTGCATTGCCCAGAACCAAACTGCACACAAGCAGTTGCTCCACATGCAGCCCCTGTGCACGTGAGTGCTGCCTTTGTCTGGACTGCTCAGCTCACTGCTAGCATGACAAAATGGGAGGCAACTGGATGAAATTTAATTTATTCTCAGAACCCGTATCTAGTACTTTGCATAATGCACAGTTCTGAAATAATCCAGCATAGGGAAGAAGCCACACTAAAAAAAAATAACAAAAGACAGACTTTTAGAGGCAGCAAACAGAAACATCAAATACAGATATAAAAACTATTTCTACTTCATAGTTGAAGTTGCTCCATGCTTATAATTTCCTGCCTAAATGTAGAATGTATTGCAGCAGCCTGATGTGGAAAACTTACAAGACTTGGGGTTTAGTTTGGATAGTTTCAAATCACTCAGATTTAAGATTTACTCTTTTTTCTTCAAAATGCAGAATGGACAGGGAATCTTATAAGGGAGGTTTTTGACTTTATGAGGCTTCTACTGCCAGTCTCAACTGACACTTGGAAAAGAAAGCTGAAGGGAAAATACCTGAGGAGAAAACATGCAAAAAGAACATTTCACATTCTGCAAAATATATGGTCCAAGCTTCTTTTGGAAAAAAAAAAAAAAAAATATCAGGGATCATAGAGGTAAACTACTTTTTTTCCCCAGCTCTAGCACTAAAGAGAGACAACTTACAAAGAGATCATATTCTTTTTAAACAAACAAAGCTACTGTATTGAATAGTGCGCAATACAATTTAAAATGACAATGCACTCCTTGAAAAGGATACTATTGAGCCATACAAAATCCTGGTGGGAAAAATTCAGATCATTTGTAGGTTCATAGACTGCCTGCAAATAACAAAAACAATCATGTTTTGGTAAGTCAGCATCAGAATCAATACATAGTCCTTTAATACAGAAAAATACCACAGCTGTGATATGGAAATTATCAAAGAACTACTAGAATCTGCTTGAAGGAGTGGGTGCTGCAGCCCAGCTGCAAGGCAATAAAGAGAAAATGTCACCAATTTCCTTAACGTAACAAAACCCTGTTTACTAAATGTTGCCCAATAAATATATGCAGGTGTTCATTACAGTTTCTTTCCATGTATGACTTTGCCCTCTGGACCTCATGTTACCATACTGATGTAAAACAACATGGTCTGTTCATGCCCAAATCAATGCTGAAGTTAAAGCAGTCTTCTGGAAGTAAGGAAAGCAACACCAGAAGTCTAGAAAGTGATCCCCAAAGTTACTGAAAAGGATTGGTACCCTGCCAATCAGTACCTTCTTTCACCAACACCCTGTCTCGGGCCAGTGGAGGCCTGCATCTGAAGGTTTCAGTGTGCTTTACTCAATTGTGGTTGGAGCAGGAAAAACTGAAAAGTGAGAGGGAAACTCAGCACTAACTACAGAATCATAGAACATGCTGAGTTGGAACGGACCCCCAAGGATCATAGAATCCAACACTTATCCCTGCACAGGACATCCCCTGTCATGCCCCGAAAGTTGTGCCACGTGCCTGAGAGCATTGTCCAAATGCTCTCGAGCTCTGTCAGGCTTGGTGCTGTGATGATTGACTGTGGGAGCCTGCTCAGTGCCCAGCCATCCTCTGGGTGACAAACCTTTTCCTGATACCCAACATAAACCTCCCCTGACTCAGCTTCATGCCATTCCTTCAGGTCCTGTCACTCATCCCAGAAGTGTAGAGATCAGTGTCTACCCCTTCTTTTCCCCTCTTGAGGATGTTCAAGATCACAATGAGGTCTCCCCTCAGTTTCCTCCTCTCCAAGCTGAACAGACCAAGTGACCTCAGCCACTCCTCATACATCTTCCCCTCAAGGCCCTTCACCATCTTAGTTGCCCTCCTTTGGACATTCTCCAATAATTTAATACCTTTCTTATATGGCAGTGACCAAAACTGCACACAGTGCTCAAGGTGAGAATTCAAGGTAATTCTCCAGCTGAAAAATACTTCAACTGAAAGGCGTGGATTACAAAAAACTAAAATGGACAAAATATCCTTTTTTTTTCTATTTTATCATTTGAATGAGACCCCATTAAAGCAGTGGCTGAGTGAATGGCACAAATTACCATAACCTTGAAGAAAGGGCTTGCCTTTGGTTGAGCATTTAGGGATCTAGACCAGTCTTTAATGTACAGATGAAGATCCCTCATGCTTAATAACAATTTACATGATGAGATCATCAACTTCAATGCTCACAGCATTAACATTTTGAAGTCGAAAACTTTTGCATAAGCATGGTAGGGGAAAAACCCCAGCATCCTAAATATCTCTAAGGGTTAAAACTGGAGTGTTTTAATAAATTCATATGAAGTCATGCTATCTCTTAAGAGACATTGTCTCTGGACAGCCTAACACCCTAAGCAATCTAAAGTGATCCAGGTGTTAGATGGCTCAGGGATACAAAACCCTCTCAGGATTCACAACTCTCTGAGAAAGGTGGGCAGCAGTCTCATATGTATTTTACTATGTGTCTGATTTAAATAGTGACACAGCAGACCTAAACTCACTTTAAAAATTGTTCTGACACTAACACGTCTCCTCACTGTCATGTTATCTTAAGAGCTGAACAATGTGAAGTGCAGGGGTTAATGCCATTCTGCCATCCTAATTGTAGATTATTTCTGTATAAAAAGTTATTGTTGTCCAGAATAAGACTGAGCATCATGATCTGGAAAGGCTGCAAACTAAAATGATTTTGTCTAAAATTTCTTTTTAATGACCTAGTAAAATCAACTGAGTACCACAGAGGTCAGCATTACATGATTTGGCATTAATGTAAAATGTGAGTAAAAACATCCCATGGAAACAAGAATCAAAGTTGTTTTGCAAGCAATGCAATTTTTCTTACTGAAGGCATAATAGCTACCCGTAGGGTTTGGATATTTTAGTTGATTTAGAAAAGGAAAAGCAAAAAAGAATAAAGAGAGAGAGAAAGTCATTTATGCTTTGACCTTAAAGAACAAGATTAATGGGGTGCAGTGAACAATGAAATGAAAACATTCCATTTGGGCCAAGGAGCTACTTATTAGCTAACAGAGGTGCTTATTAGCAAAGGTGTGATAATTTTTAAGATTTCAAAGAGGATGGAGAGTGAAAGTATCCAATATTTTCAATGTTTTTTTTCCCTTTGTTTTGGATTAACTAAGCCACTTTATTATGCTAATTTCACATGTTTACGTAAGGCCCTGCTTGGTTTTATTGTAAGACAATTTTAAAAATAAAAGGTTTTAGAGATTCCTACTTCTTCCTTTCCATAGACCTCCACTTCATTTTCAGTTTTTAAAATATAAGGTGAGACACTTCAGCTATCTAAAAACAACTTGTTTTTTCTTAAAGTAACAAGAGATTTTTGTAGAAGAGTTACTCTTTCTTAAAGTTGAGCTGCAAGAAAATAATTTTTAAGTAGAAAAACTATAGCTGAAGAGTTTTTGAGGAACTTTTTAGTAGATCATGACAAAAATAAGCCACAGGTCATCCCAATAATTTATAACATGTTGACTACATAAAACCATTTTAAATAATACAGTGCCTCACTGTATCATTTCATGGCCGATTAAAAAAATATTGCCACCTATTGTTTGGATTCATTGCAGTCTTTTGCAAATTCAGGTGCATTACACTATTTTTTATCTATTCTCTCTCTTCCCTAAAGTTCTTGTGAAGAGGAGAAAGCAAGCTCTTCTGACCAAATTTGTATTTTCCATGCTTTCTACTTAGAGAGGACAAACATTTGAATCCTGGCAGTACAACAAATATTCTCTTTGCTATTTGTGAGTGTACTGCCTTCTATTAGTATAGCAGTTATTTTTTGAGAAGGAAAATGAACAACAAACTTTGTAAAGTTACTTCACTAAGTTGCAAACCATTCAACCATCCATAGGAGGATTTTCATTCTGAAGAGGAACTTAAGACTAACAAGAATTTTATAAATATCTTTATATACACTTCCAGTTCAAGCTAAAAGGGTGTTTACATTAACAATGGCAACAGGTCAAGGATGCCTCTTCAGTCATTTGCTGCCAAAAAGCAGATGGCCAAGAAAGCACAGAACACCTAGAATCATAGAATGGTTTGGGTTGGAGGAGACCTTAAAGAACGTCTAGTTCCAACGCCCCTGTCACAGACGGGGATGCCTTGCACTAGGCCAGATTGCTCAGAGCCCCATCCAGCCCTGCCTTGAACACTGCCAGGAATGGGGCATCCACAGCTTCCCTGGAAACGCTGTTCCAGCCTCACCACCTCCACAGTAAAGAATTTCTTCCTAATGTCTGATTGAAACCTACTCTCTTTCAGTTCGAATTCATACCCCCTTGTCCTGTCACTACATGCCCTTGTAAAAGGTCTCTCTTCACCTTTCTTGTGGGCTCCCTTCAGGCATTGAAAGGCCACAATTAGGTTACCCTGGAGCTGTCTCTTTTTCAGACTGAACAATCACAACTCTCTCAACCTTTCCTCATAGGAGAGGTGTTCCATTCCTCTAATCATCTTGCTAACCCTCCTCTGAAATTGCTCTAACAGGTCCGTGTCTGTAGATGAAACACTCCCTGAATATTCTTTCAGGTTTGAGTCATTTAAAGATTGTAATTTCTGGTTTTTCTCTGTTTAGTTTTTTAACCCTTAGAGCCCTAATCATAAAATTTCACTCTGACCCCTAAAGGTCATCTCAGAACAAGTCATTTGTATGTAAAGTTTGGATCCTATTTCCTCCATACATCACTTTACACTTACATTGAATTTCACCTGCCATTTTATCCCAGTCACACAGCCTCATAAGACTATCCTGCAATTTTTTCAACAGACTATCCTGCAATTTTTTTTTTTTGGTTGCCTTGTTTACTTCAGTGTAATTAGAAAAATTAATCGCAACATTGTTCGGTACCTTTTCTGGGTCATTTACATATGTGCTCAGTAGCACAGTTCCCTACAGAACATCATCAGTAACTTCTCTGTGACAAGAAGCAGTGATTGACACCTATTGTCTTTCCTACCTTTTGGTAATTTATATAAAGACATTCATTGTTACAGCTTCTTAATTTCCTTTTTTTTTTGATGATGGGCCTCACAAACTGCCTTTTAGAAATGAAAGTATTACCGTACAAGTGGAGTTTATCAACTGGAACTCCTTGTCCACATGACTGTTGACATGAGTTTGTGAGGTGGACCTTTCTTTAATCATTCGTATTTAAAGCAAAAGCCAAGTTCATGGCTCCATGGATCTCATATATAAGTTCTATAAGTTTCCTATTCTATTTCCTTTTTCTGTTGGCTGGTATAGACAGATTTACATTTATCTCTCAAGATTAACATCCTGTGGTTCCCATGATCTCTTCTGGAACCCTTTAAAAGCCCTTAAAAAATCTTAAAAGCCCAGTGTCACATTTGCCATCTTCCAGGCTTGCCTTCCAGTCTTAGACAAGAGCCAGCAAACCACAGCTCACAATTCTCACAATTCCACTATTTTATCCCTGATTTCAATTACAGTGTTAGGTCACCACTTATTCCAACAGTTTGTTCCATAACCTCTTCTTATAGACATTTCAAGTCCATAAAACAGTCTCTGATGTGTCCCTGACCAAGATGAGTTGGGCTCTGAGCTCTCTGCCTCCCCTCATGCTGGAGGAGAATGCATCTTTTTAGCCTGCTTATGTCTTTAAAATATAGTTTCCCAGGGATCTATGTAAGCTGGAAAAGATCCCACTGAAATCAGGGAAAGCTTATGTAAAGCTGTAAACCCACAGGCCAAGATCCAGTTTGGCCTGTAGAACTGTGGGGTTTGCAGCTCCTGAGCTATATAGGGTTGCTGTACTGCAGGAGAGTTGGTGTCCATACAGATCACACCCCGACTCCCACAGCACTGACCCCATATGCTTCAGGTGTAACAGGATCTAAATGGAGCAGAGAGGCACACAAAGGGAGAGAAGACAAAGAGGCATAATCGCCAATATTGTGTAACTCCAGGTATTTTTAGCTGCTATACAGATATCCAAATCCCTTTTGAAACTTTCTGAGCTCTTGACCTCCTTGACTTGTAGTGCCATTGAATTCTTCAGATCACATCTTGAATGAAAATGTGACTGGTGGTCAGAAACATTACTAAGCAGAACAGTTCCATCAGTTATAATTCAATAGGTACAGTCCTGCTGCTTAACCATTGACATTTCTATTTCTTTTATACAGGTATTTGGCAGCAACATTTCTCTGGAGCAAGGCTAAAATACAAAGGACAGGCTTTTGAACATGACTTCTTAGGGTATTTAGCTGGAAATCCCTCGTTCCTTATGGCACCTGCAGATCTCAGCATTCCTTTTTACTTTCAGGTTTTTTTCTAAATCCAACTTTGCCTTCCCACAGGTGAAACATTTCATCTTAGTTTTATTCATTCTGCTTTTTTACAATCCATTAGCTTGCTTTCTGTCAATTATCAACATGCTTTTTACATCTCTTAGTGCACAAATCAGTGCAGAGGAAATGTCACCAAAATTTCTAGAACAGGAAGATATCTAAAGGAATGAACAGACTCTCTAAGGAAAAGAGCCATTTGAGGAATGCTTTTAGAAGGACCCGAATGTGACCAAGCTGATAATATAATATAGGTACAGCTGCTATCTTGTGACTTTTAATATAGAAATGAGAACATGAATTAATTTCCTTGATCATACTGTTTCAATCTAAGTAAACCTGCAATAATTTACATAATTCCCATCTCCTCTCTTTCTGTAGGCAATTTAGGACAATGTGTAATGCTTTTAATCAGTCTTTTATTAGTATCCTAAAAATGAAATCTTCCAAAAACAGGCTGTGAAGCAATATAAACTCATGTACAATTAGCTCAGTTTAAAAATGTTTTCTCCTAATGGGATTATGTTCTGTAAATGATCTTGTTTCTATGGCAACTGCCACAAAAACCACACTGTGTTTTCAGTTCAATAGCAACTACTGCACCTGTGTACCAACCTTTCTTTCTGTGGTTTATGTTTTTGATTCTCAAACAGTGGTGTGGAAGCAAAAAAAAAAAAAAAAAAAAATCTGTGACCTAGAAAAGTTCAGGCATTGTTTCAGCTGCGCTTGCAGGTACTATTGTTAACCGTACTTCTCTCACATTTTCTTGGAATTAAGTTCAAACTATCTGTATTCACCAAGCTGAAAAAAAAAAAAACACCACAAAACTGTTGATGGAAGTATGTGTGCATATGTCTGCAGGGAAATAGAAAAGCACAGTACTTAGTTTGCCTGGCACCGTAGAAAAATGGGCAGATAAATTGCACAACGATAAAAAATTATCTTAGGAGGCTGTGACCCATATCAGTAAAAGCCAGCAATGAACAATTCTGTGTGGCCACATAGCTGTCTATAAAAATAGTCATATGAAAAGCCTTTCCAAGCTTCTCCTTTCCACTCAAGCCAAGGAGACATCAGAGGCATAATTTCCATATATATTTTCTTGAGAGTGGATGCTGGAAACACAAGAGAATGGGAAATTATTTTTAATGTTATCTAAAGTAAGGTGAGGTAAAAATAGCTCCTTTTTATTTATAAATGTGTGGCTGAGTCTCATTTGGAGTCAGTTTCACTGACTAAAGTGATAGAAGCGAATGTCAAGCTCAAGAAAGAAATGTTGATGAGGAGAAAAAAAGAAGTTACCTGGCAAAAGTGGAATTTACCACTAGAAAAGATCACATAGGAACCTCCAGAATAGTGTAAGTCCAATTCCCCACCTAACCTTTTCATTATACTCTCTCTGGGAACAAAAAAAAAATCATCAAACAACTTCAATTCCCTCCTGATGGAAGAGATGATGCTGCACTTATAATTTTGAGGGGCAGTCAGACACAACAGTGATGGATACTGAGTTTGAACACCAGTAAGATTGAGTTCTGTCCCTCTAACACCCATTACCATTTCTGCCTTACCAAAAGCTTATTATTCCTATACTGCCTCAACAGGAAAATTATGCCCTTTGCAGGAAAATAAACATAAATCAACGTGCTATTTGCAAACTGAAATCCCTAAACAAGGGGTACAGCAATTTCTTCAAAAGACATCCTAGGCAAAAGAAGGTCAAAACCAGCCAGCTTTGCTGGAAGAGAAGAATGTCTAGCCTGTTCAGAGAAGAACAGGGGAAAAGGAATTGCTAGATCTTCCTCAGTGGGATACTGCATGATCCACTGTATTGAAGAGAATAGATAGATTCAACATAGCTAAAACAGACATTTTATCTAGCAGTTCTGAGAGCCTGAAAGTAAAATTCTGCTACCAATGTGACCTCTCAGCAAAAGCTACACCTCAACCAAATGCCTTCATATTCCTTTCTTCATACACAATATACTCCTTGCCCCATCTCCACAGTCACCACTGAGGCACCAGCAATGTGAAGAATTTGTTCTTATGCATGAATTTATAAACACCAGGCATCCTTCCCTTTCTAGTATATAATTCAGATTCCTCTGCTAAGCTGCACAGAATACATTCCCTTTGTCATAGAGTGAGAAAGAAACTGGTTTTACCACTTTCACTCAGGTAACAAGCCATAGGACAAAAATCCCTCAACCTGAGTACAGAGAATTAAGCCCTACCATCAAAAAGGAAGACAGAAGTAGAGATACAAGAATAACTACTTTTTTTGGTAAATTTCTGTTCTCCTAAAGCTAATGCAAAAGATGCTTCCTGGAGTATTATCTATTTTTTCTCACTACATGTGAAAAGTAAAACATAGAATGGTCCTAAATGATAACCTCAGACTTGAATAACCTGAGCTCACTGTAGTTTTTCATCTGCTGACTGAGGCCCAGTGTTAAATTGTTTAAAAAAATGGATGATTACTATGAAATGACAGTTATAATGTATGCAAGTAGCCACCAACTTTGAGTTACTCGTCAGATGCAGACCAACTTTTCAAATGACACTGTAAAGGGGGTGATCAGCTTTATTCACATACATGAATCCTATTGATTAACCTACACTAATAGAAAACAATTGCATGAGATAGCAAATTATTCTGGCAGGCAATCCACTGCAATGATCATGAGCAATGGTCATCATCTCTATGGTGACATTCATTAAGACAGAAAATTATTTGCTGTCAGGGAAATCTTCAGCTC
Source organism: Promerops cafer (assembly GCA_013398275.1). Classification (NCBI taxonomy): domain Eukaryota; kingdom Metazoa; phylum Chordata; class Aves; order Passeriformes; family Nectariniidae; genus Promerops; species Promerops cafer. The sequence goes on from VZSE01013675.1 coordinate 1,080,121, forward strand.
AGCTATTCCCAATATTTTTAGACAATGGCAAATGGGGGACATTTTTTGCCCAAGAAATGAAAGAGAAAAAAAGACAAAGACACGGACAAAGTGAAATTCTGCATGCTGGGGTCATTAAGTTTTCATTCTGTGCATTAAACATTAATGAATAAACTAGAATGTAAACAGTGATGAATAAAAGAAAGATTGTTTTGTTTTAAACATTTTTATTTAACTCTCAGACAAGACATTTTTTCCTGAAATATTTAATTTAGAAGTTCTTGATAGTCTCTTCAGTTATAAAATATCAAATTGTAATTAGATCATGAGACTTAGCTTGCTGGACTGAAATGCCAAAAAAATAAAGGTTATTTAATCATCAAAGTAATAACAGTTCCACTCTGAAGAGGGCTCTTGCATAGTTTGCTCAAGCCAAATCAAACTGTAGTGATTCTTGAATACAAAGCACTGCAGGATCAATATTCACAGTCATGCAAGTATCAGAAAACCTGGCCTTTACTCAAAGCATTTTCCAGGACATATGAGAAAACCCAAAGTTCATTGCCCAGTTCTGACCTGCTCCCATTTCTGTATGTGTTAAGGAACACACATTGGACTTCAAACCTCTCCATGGAAGAGATGGTTTTCCAATATCCTGCAGCCAGCACTGTCACTGCTGCCTCTCAGAAATCTGCCCACAGCCTGCTTGTGACCGCGAGCTGCAGACAGCACCGTGCTTGCACAGAAAGCCGTCCCTGGAAATAAATTACTTATGGCACAACACAATTGAATCTGTTTCTGAGGTCAATCCATAATGACACAAATGGCTGGTTTTGCCTGTGAACTCACTGTGTTAAGCAAGTGCTGATCTTCCTGGGAGAGGGAAGTGAATCCTGCTGACTCACCAATGCAAGCACAGGGCTGGAAGGAAGATTGGGAATGACCCTGAAAAATGAAAGCCTAGGCAGAACAGCCCTCAAGGATGGAAACTCAGGGATGTATCTGGAGGCAAAATTTGGTTCATAATAATTATAAATGCTTTTGTAAGTGAAAATTCACTCCATAATAAGATTAGTTCTGACAATCTGAAAAACATGTTGGCTGTATTAACAGCTGTCTGAGAAAACTCCCAGAAAGGTGTCTGTAAGCCATCAGTATCTATCTAGAAGGCACTAACAATTCAAAATGAGCACAAAAGGTAACAATATCATTTGGACACTGCAAAGAACTAGAGAAAATAGCGTAGAAGGGTGAGAAATAGGCTTCATAAGTCTTACAAGGTCTGCACTGACCCCTCTGACAGCTATTCATTCAGTTTGCTCTAAATTAAAATTATTGAATATCACATAACCAAATATAAATTATAACCATTTATAAATTAAGCTTCCATCAGATGAAAGGTATTCTTACTTCCCAGCCATATGAAAAAAAAAACAAACCTGTAAGATGTTCCAAAGAGATCGGCTGAACTTATGTGAAGAATTTCTTCTACAGGAACTACATCATATGGAATCTGATCAGAAAACGAAGATCCTGATGTTATTGTGCTCAGTTCTAATTGACCCTAGCTATATGCTTTTTTAACCACATAAAAACAACAAGAAAGTATTGTACAGTATTTCTATGTGTATTTTCAGTTCAGAAGGACTGGAATGTAAAGACAGTGTTCTCTATAGGCAGACCAATACAATGCCACTTTTCCTACACTGTAACTTTCCTTTTTTATATCAGGACCAACTCTAAACTCCTCTCTTTAGACAAAGTTACTATGAATTTTATTAAAATAAAAAGGACAACTGACATTTTAAAAATAATAATTAAAAAAAAATGTTCTCATAGTGCCTCAGAGAAATCCTAAAAATCTTACAGAGTTTGTCTTGAAAACCAGAGGCAAATGTAGGCATATACCTGAGCTCTGCTTTTTCTAGTGACCAGCTGGAAGTCTGAACTTCATAATCCATCACAAAACCAAACACCAGGCTGTTGACAGTTCTGTGATTCATCTGTCAGTCTTGGCTCTGTAGAAAACATTGAATATTTATACCCAGTGGAACAGATTATTCCGCAATCCAGTGGTGGTGGTTCTGGCCTGGGACACAGGAGAGTGTTTCTAATCTCCTGTCCCAGTGACACTATTGCTCTTCACATGAAGAAGAAAAGTTTGCCAACTATTCCATATTTGCCTATGACCTCTCCTTTCTTTCCCATCTACCCCTCTTCAGTCAAAACTTTCCCATCTCCTTACTTTTATGTGGAAGAAGCTCCTTAGAAACAGTTTTAAGGACATTCCTTTTAAAAAAAGCAATTTAATGATCTGGTTTTCCACCAGGAGCCCATGTTGTCAGAAAAATCTTTACCGTCTATAAAAATTGTCCCCTGACACCTGGATACAATTCTCCCAGGAGACAATCATCAGCATCAGCAAAATCTCAGCTCTACCCAACCCTGACTTATGAGAAATGTGGACTCTGGATCTTCTCAAGCAATGCACAGTAAGCAGAGACAAATAACTGACAGGCACACATTCCCTCAAAAAAAAAGGAAGAAAACCTCAAAAAGTTCATTTATCTTTCTGCATCTCTGAATCCTAACAATAGTACCTGCATGTGCTACACATTGCCACCCCACCACCTCTGCAATATGTCACGGAGGGCTTGAATCATCTCTGATGGACGTCGGCACACATCCCGCCAAGCATCTGACAGAACGATCTGCGTGAGCTGCTCGTGATTGATGCCAACCTGTTACAAATCATTTGTCTCCAACAAACTGTTCTTAACAGTTTGTTTGATGTATTTGATAGGAACTGGGAGGGGAAAATAATAATTTAATAATGCAACATGTCAGAGCTAACTTTTTTAATTCAGTAGGAAAGCTATACTTTTGTTATATATGTCACTAGATTAAGCTAAAACAGCTAATGCTCTGGTCTAGAGCAATGTTTCAGTAATGGATTAACTGGTTCCAGTTGTGTTGAGAACGGCAAACACAAAGGATTATTTCTTTTGCTGCCTTAGTCTAAGACCAACCTGTCCTTCCCATCGTTTTGATGCACTGGCAAGCAGGGCAGTACCTCGTGCAGGACAGCTGCTCTCAGCACCGGCTGAAATCCTGCCAGGGCAGTGAAGAAAGCCATTTGTCCAGTGGTAATTTCGTCACAGCTAAGACACTGCAGGAGCCAGGAACCCCTGCTTGGGTAGAAGTGCTTTATGCAACTGATGAGAAATACAGTGGCCAGTGCCAGGCTGTGTGCTGCCAGCACCATATGGAGTTGTGCTTCCTTGATTGCTCTGACCTTCTTCATGAAGGGATGTCACACTGTCCACCTTGGCACCTTGTTTGGCATGTAAAAGAGTAAGGAGGTGGTGAAGGAGGCCACAGCCCCAGCACCTAAAGCAGTCTACCACCCTCTCAGTTGCTGCTGCTCTCTGCCCATCTAGGAAAAGGAAACCAAAAACCAAACAAGATCCAAGAGAGAAGGGATTGTTTGTAAGCTTCACTGATGGAAAGGTCAGAAATATTAACCATATTTTTAACGTTTTTTAGGAGTTTAAAAAACCCACAAAACCCATCAAGGACAACATCGCAAAATAACAGATGACATTAAAGTATTTTCACCATTTGAAAATCATAAGGGGTGTGGAGGTGATGGACATCCACACCTAGTGGCACCTATTTATCCCAGTAGCTCAAATTCCATTAAAATGTAAATTGTTAATGGATAGATTTATGAAAGTTCTCCACCTGAGTACCTCTATCATTTTGTCTTGGGGAGGAGAAGGAACCAAAACCCAAGTTCTCAAGAACCCCTTCACAGTTACCACTCCATCTTGCCAAAGAACAGCAACAGATGCTAAACTGTCACCAAGTAATAAGAACTGAAAAACCCTGGCCACAGCCACAACTTCTCAGAGAATTGTATTGTGGTTAAGAAGATGATTTTTCTCAAGCTGACAAAACAAACTCAGCTTTACCCATGCTGCAACATAAGCAAGTCCACCACGGGCTACAGAAACCACTCAAAAGCTGGGAAAATATATAAATGGTTATGTCTGAAACCTGCTCTGCACTGCTGCAGCTACACTGACAAACTCTTCTGGTACCTTATTTCAAGCTAGTTGAACCAAGAATCACAGTCGCATTTTCAGCTGCAGCACACACAGTCTCTCCACTTTAAAATTAATCTCAAGGTGTCCATCTTACTGTCTCTTCATAACTGCTTCCGTTTTAGCCATTTAATCTTTCCAAACACCTTTCTCCTGTTTTGGGGAGATCTTTTGTTTAGAAGGATTTTAGGTTTAATTTTTTTTGGTTTTTAAGATCCATTACTTCTGGCAGTTTAATTTGTCATTTTACTTCTCTAGGTTGGTAACTGCAGTGAAAGCAACACTCGGGAAAAGACAGGTGTTCATTTCTATGTTCCCAGGCTGAGAGTGCCTTGGCTCCTTCAGACAAGGAAAGTCTTTTTCTGGAAGTAAAGCCTTTAATGGGCCATTATCTGAAATTATTAACCACTAACAAATAGCACCTCATTCTCCCCCCAGTTTAAAAGTTATAATCTAGTACCTTCAAGAACTGTAAGTTAGATAACTTTGCTGACAATTTGTACTGCAAAAGAAATAGTATATGACAGGCAATTGTGAATTCTAACTCTGTAAACACACTCAGGAGGCCTCGGGAATATCTCATGAGAAGGAATCTTAAATAGCTATTATTTAAAGCGTATTTATTTTCTAAATGCCACTGAAGTGGGCAAGGATTTTCATAATAGCAATACATCCAAGGTGAATTTTTTCTATGGGGTAGAAGAGGATGACCTACATTAAATTCCAGTAAACACAGGGTAACAGTTTCTCTGAGAGACATCACATTTAGGAACTGCATGGCATGACACAAAATCAGTAAATACCAAGATTTGGGGTCAGCTTGTATTTGCTAGAGTGCCTAGATGAGCCACACATATTCAGCCCATCAGTAAATCTAGAACAGTTTTCCCAGGAAATATTAAGGAAGTTGCTTCTGAAACAAAACCCTGCCTGGGGGAGATTATATGCTAAGCCAGAATAGCTAGTGTTTATATAGACATATTCAAAGCAAGATTTTGTGGCCACAGGTGATGTTTATCTTTCTGTTTCATGTAGGATCAACTGTCTCTTGCACCTGTGTAGGCTTTTACTCGTAACCAAACTGAGTGCTGCAGGCTTAAGAAATGCCACATCTCTTCTTTGGCACTTTCACAACGAAATATTGTAATTCCCTTTACTCTGCCCTTCTTTCTGGACTATCAGAAAAGAAAAAGATAAACCACAAAAACCACCCTGGTATTCACATGCTACAGACTATATCCTTTGACTATCTCCGAATTAGGGAGCTACTTGAATTTAGTCAGACAGAATCTTCCTACTGTCTGAAGGAAGAAACAGGTACATAAGAACATTCCTTCCTCCTTAAGACAACGTAAAACATAACTGGGCTGAAGATAACTTTCCTATTACAAGTACTCTGGGCTGTATTTTTTAGTCCAGAGAAAATAAGCAATGCTGAGTCTTTAGTATGCAAGACTATTAATTTCAAGGTTCTCCTCACTTTGTTGAATAAGTTGTTCTAATTTATCTGGCTGCCACAAGACCCTGCTGTTGCAATGCAAGTTGCCCTCCAGGTTTTTAATACATCACAGGCCATGCAGTTCTAAAAGCCAAGAAAAGCACTGCTTTCAACTATTTCCGTACTAAATTATGCATTTATTGTAAATAAATAACTTTTGGGGAACTTGACAAAATACTGTGGGTTTTCTCTGTCACTGAGGCAAGGTTATATCTATCTATTATTATATAAGGAAAATGGAAATTTTCAATTCCTCTGTGTCTGTCAGACTCAAATTAAAAAGCTATCTCTTGACTATTACAGCTGCTGGTACTTCATATACTCAGGCAGACTTAGGGAAGCACCTGAAAGAAATCCATTCAGTAGCAATCTTCTTTTCTGAGTGTAAAAGGGCCATCTCTTGAGAAAGTACTTCTATATTCCCAGACTACCTATTTCACAGGAAATAAAAAATGTAAAGCCCCAATCACTTCCACTTAGTGGCACATTTGTATTACAAGAATCACACTCATGGTAAACAGCTTCTAACAAGAGTAGCTACCACTCCTCCCTAGAGAAGGAGGATGAAATAGGACAAGACTCTGAAGATCAACATGAGGCTCAAGAACTGGAACTAGGAGAAAGATTTCAGATATCCGATCCCCAGAAAGTATTCATAGGCACAGGACCCTTCTTGACAGATGGATAATTCCCTGAGTATGTGGCATATCTGACCTTTAGGACTCAAGCCTGGTGTGACTGATAAGACAAGTGTGAGGCTTAGAGGAAAGGTGACAAGAACAAAAGACATTTGACTTACAATTTTTGTGGCTAGTTTAAGTGTGTGGAAAAGAAATAAGATAAACAAGGCTACAGCAACACAAGACCAGCAGACAGCAAAAAGACGAAAATTAAGGGACATGAAAACTCTCTAGGCATGGAAAATATTCAAACAGCATATTAGAAAATGCAGTTAACATTAGACAGACCAAATAATTGCCTAGAAATTAATAACCTAAATTATAGATCTAGCAGCAAATATTTTATGTCTTTTGAGTTTGAGATAGTAGGTGAAAACCAACATATTTAGACTTTTCAAGTAAATAAGTGAAAAGGTTGTTTTGGCCCTTTAGTCTGCCTGCAAAGATAGAAAAGACTGAAACAAATTTTGAAGGTAAAAAACAATTAAAATATATGCTAAATGAAAAAGGAAATGTAGTGGTATATGGTGTAGACTGTATCCAACTATTATCACTTTTGCTAATGAATCTGATTTTTTAAACGAAGGAAATGCTATAGGTCTCATTTATCTGGACTTAATTAAAGCATCTTGCAGGGACACAAGGGAAAATTATTAAACTATAGGAAATTGGTAGTAGTAAAATATATTATAATACCTATAAAAATAGTTTATAGACAAGACAAGAAAACCAGTAAGGGAGAATGGATCTTTGGTAACCATATTTCACATTTTCATTAACAACTCAGCCATAATAGGTAGGAGCACACTGGTGAAATCCCAGAATGGTGTCATGTTGAGAAGCAACTCAAAGTAGCAAGGACTCTAGCATTGTCTTGGAAGAGCTGGAAGACTGAGAAATAGATGTAACTATGGGTTGAAAATAACTACGTTTAAGTGCACAGTCACAGCTTTCAGGACAAATATCAGTAATTTCAGGTAAGGATTGGGAGTTCATCCTATAAGATGAAAAGAAAAAGAAAGAAAGAAACATAGCCGTTTATTTCAGGATGAACTACAAGCCACTGATGTACTGTTGTTGGGAGAAATGCAATCTTAAGTAAGATGCCTGACACAAGGCACTGCCTTGGGAGTTAAGGAAATAATAACAGTTGTGCTGAAACATCATGTAAAATGCAGCTCTGGCCAAGCACGCTTAAAAAGTCAATTCAAACTGGAATGTGCATGAGGAAGAATGACTAGAAAGGTCATCATTAGAATGAAAAACTTCACTTCTGAAAAGAAAGGGAAACAATTTGGCTCATTCAGGGTAATGTATCTTACACCGTGGTGGGGCAGATACAGGAAATGAGGAAAAACGCAAGTTGTATAAAGTTGTCACAAGCACAGACAGGCAGCCTGCAAGACTGGCATGATTAATACAGTCTCTGTTATCAGACAGCACAGGGTCTGTCATCTATTTGATTACCTTTGGATTCCCAGCACAGATTATCAGGTGTTTGTAAGGAAGGAACAGCTTCTGTCAAAGTGAGAAAGAATATCATGCTTTTGGAGTGACAGACAATTTTCCACTCTCCTACTAGAGTCCACCTAAGCACAAAACCACCTCCGCAGCAGCTTCATGGTGAGGTTTCTATTCAGATATCTATTCTCTCTCCAACTCTTCCCCCTCTTGTCCACTGCCTCCAGCTGCTACTTGTAAATCCAGTAAGGATTATTAAAAAGGTATCAAGATCAGAAAAACAGATTTTAGTACTTAAGGTTTTACTTCTTAATCTTTAGGGTTTACAAAGAAATAAAACTAAAAAACTTCTCTGTTTTCTGACACCGGTAGATCTTGTTGGATTTTGTTTTGAAGTAAGTGAATATGTTCAATATATTGTGAGAAGCAAGTTAACCCAAAGAACGGCCCGAGAGGAATCAGCCTTATGTTTATACCTCATTTATGTTGTACCTTTGCTTTACTATTTATAATCTTACATTCTCTGAAAAGGCAGCTGTCAAAAAGAAACCAAAACAATCATATGACTGTTCACAATAGGCAAGTAAAAGCAAATACTCATCTCTGTGTGGGATTACTTCTGGTTAGATACCACTAGAAGATGCCACACACTGTAACACCTTATAATTACTAATCAGACAATCAAGAAGATGACTGAGTGCACCATTCTCCAAACCAGATTACCAGGAAATAAACACCAAAAGAGAAATAAAATGACACTTATCTCCAGAAACTGAATGCAACCTAACAACACATATAAAGGAAAACACAGACCTTCAGGGAGCATTCTAGCACACCCTTAAGGCTCTAGGCTGAGATCCAAAATTGCCCTTCAGAAATGACAGTGGCAGGAATCAGAGGGACTTTGGCATATTTGACCCAGTTTGGTGACCCTCTCACTTGACCCTTTGCTGCTGCTGCTGCTTTTGTAGTGCAATCCATTCAGTGCATTGGTGGGCAAATAAAATAACATTGGCCCACATTCTAGCAGACTGCAGGGAAATTAAGGAACTAATTTTGAATCACCATGTTTACAAACAGCGGCCCAGTTTACAGAGCTCTTCAGGGAGCTGAACTTTTAACAACAGTTTTAAATACAGTGAAATAGGTTTCAGAAGGAAAAGCAATAGCTGCCCAGAGACTGTATGGTGTGGGTGGGAGCAAATGGCACTCCCATAAAGAATGGAGCAGCTGCTGCCAGTTCGCCATAGTTATACAGTATTTAGCATATTTCACCCCTGAGGATGATTATCTTCTGTCATGAGCATAAAACACAGATAACTCATGAGCCAGTTGAATCTCTATCTCATAAGTGGTAGGGAGGTAATGCACTGATAACTCTTTGGAGGTTAAATATATTTATTCTATTGGAACTAGCTTTTATTATCATGGCATTTGAAAGGGACAGATACTGTCTGAAATCCTGATTTTTCATTTCTCTCTCTGTTTGGGTTAGGCTTTTTATTATATCTGCATTATGCTTGCCACAGTACAATATAGGAGTAATCCAGAAAAGGCAGTGAAAAAGAACATTGGCTAAGCATACACATTTGTTCATTAGGCTTTGAAGTGCAAGTACATGCAGCTGTTTTCTTTGGGTACCTGTGTGGATGAAAACCTGCCCAAAAAGGAGATCAGTAATACAGACCATTATTAAGAGCTCTGCGTTTTGTTCCTGTGGTAAAATGACAACAAATAAGAAATTCTGAAGTGGAAGCCATGAAATGGTGCAGTTTCTCTAAATCCCTCAAAATTGTCATTCTCTTCCTCCCCCCATTTCATATCAATGTAGACTTCTGAAAGGAACAGCAGAGACAGTTTGCACTATCATGAGTCCCTGACCATTCCACACTGAGCAAAAATAACAGCCCAGCAGGACCACTTCTAGGGTAAATAATTGCTTCGGGAGATACTTGATTTAGGAGATACGTGATTATTTAATGGAATTCTCAGAAGCCCTGGCCCCGAGTGATTTACTCTTTTTTTTCCTTCGAGATATGTGCAGCTCTAAGCCAACCCTTCATTTGTTAAGCTAAAGCAACTTCTTTCAAAAGAGGATTGGCAAGGTGCATGATCAGGGAATTAGGCTGTATCCGGGATGCTGGAGCCTTCATTGCAGACTCTTTGGCATAATTACATGGTTAAATTTAAAACAAATTCTAAGAGAAGCACTTATGCACTGCAACACTGCAGCTAAGAAAGCTACAAGCACCAGTGGGACACTTTCCTGTTTACGGGTGATTCAATTCCAGTTTGGCTCCTACTTTGAAGGGACTGTTCCCTTTTTCTTTAAGGAGAGACCAGGGGATTTTAGACTCCTGAACTGGACATCTGAGTTGGATGGTAAAGGTTAAAAAGGAATGTAGCAGTAACCTTCCTGTTCAGAAAAGCAGTCTTTGTGTCATCATAAGAGGGATCTGTCCGTTAATTATTCACCATTCTTGGTTCTCAGCTTAATCTAAAAATGCATTTTGAAAGAAAAAATAGAAATACAGAGGTCCTTTACTCATTGTATCTTCCATAACCTTCATAAGCTAAGTCAATTTGGCCCTTAATATAACCAAAATGTTGAAAAAAATTTTAAAAAAATCACCAGAGCTACTTTTTACAGAAATTGCCTGACAGCTGGATTTGGGTAGAGGGCAAAGAGACTACAGAGAGACAACTCCACCTTCACCTCTTTCCTTCTGCTTTATAAATGGCTTTATATAGAGCAACACACTAAAATTTTTAAAAGTAGATTGCTTGTATGTTGAGCTGGAAAAAAAACCTGCTTAAAATTCTGATAGAGATTATTCTAACTGCTGAAGAGCTTTTCCATCTACAAGGCTCAGAAAGATTCATCCATACAATGCACCACTGTCACTCAATCAAAGAAGTTTTATAATCCACTTTTGAAAGCAATAATTTCCTAAATTCTGTGAAAAGATCAGGGTTTTTTTCCTCTCAGAGGTTATAAATTATCCCTATTAAAGCATTTTTTTTTAAATGTTAGAGACAGCTAACTTTATTATTGGGAAAGCAGGTTGAAAGCAGGTACCAGAGAAGGCAAGTAAAACAAAAAGCATCTGAGAGAAGTTCTGAATGCCTTGCTGCAGCTGTGGGGTAAAAGCACCTTCTCCCCACCTACAGGCATGTAAAGCCTAAGAGGGTATTCTCCAAAAAACTAGGATAATTTGCCTTTTGGGACTCAGCTTTCATAATCAAGTACATATGCCTCAATAATTCACATTTCTATTAATTTTTTTGCAAATTGCATTAATAAGCACATTAATAGAAACTTCTCAGGAAATTAAAAAAAAAAACAAAGAAGAAACAAATCACTTGTTTCATCAGTACCTCTTCTGATTTCTATCCTTTGCTGCTTCTTTAACAGTTTTTATCTAATTCACTCAAGGTTTTCACTGTTTTGTGATGTGTAGTCTAATACAGTGATGGCTGATAATAGACCAGGTCTGTATCTGTGAAATGGGGGTAGTAATCTTTCCTTTTTTTGCTTTTAGACTGGTATTTGATGGCAAAGCACTCAAGGAAAAGGGTGTTTCTTACTATTTACGTACATAGTAGTTGGGCATTTGTCTCATCTTAATGCTCTGTTCCTGTCTGTCATTTCAGAGAACTCTGATACCCAAAGCTCTGTGCCTTTCTTTTTTTTTTTTTCCAGAGAGACTTTGTCAAGGCTCTTCATGACAAGACATTAATATTTATTTTTCTATGAAGCTGACAAAAGTAGAAAGAACAAAAACCAACCCCTCAACCCCCTCACCAAACTCTGCATTCAAAATCAGTTGAAAGAAAATCTACAGAAACTTACTTTCAATTATTTCAGGCAATGTATCTCCTTGTTTCAGTAACTGGACCCCACAAGTGTAACATCAAGAGGTGAGTAGGGCTGCTTTGCAACACTTATCCAAGCTAGGCACATTATGCTTGCAAGACTCTTCAAAGAATGAGTCAAAGCAAAAGAGGGTGGATAAGAGGGATAATAGGTTAGCACTCCAATAGGACAAGAAGCAGCACTGAAAAGGGGAAATGTGCAACAGATGAAGTTTCTACCTGTCTCAGGTGACAAGAAAATTGTCTAACTTCTAATGTAGCAGAGACATTTAAAGATATCTATCATGCTCATGGTACCACTCTTGGGAATCACGAGGTTTACACACAGTTTAAAATCTGATGCAGAAAGGTTTTCTGTTCAAGCACATGCTTAAGGTAAGCTTAACTAGACAGAAACTTCCTAATTAAAAAAAAAAGGGAAAAAAATGTTTTTGCTATTTTTTATTTCCATTTTCTCCAGGAAATATTTTTTCGACAAATATTTTGATTTATTAATCAAATATTTAAATATCAAAGTGAATTGACAGGAGACTTCACAGAGTCTCAAGGTTCTTTCCTTACCTATAATCCAGACTCACCAGTCAGATCGCTGTGCTCTAGCCAAGATAATGAGGTGTTTCACAAAAAGTCTTCAACCACAAGCACAGATAAGAGAGATGTAATCTAGCAATGGAGCTTCATCCTGAGATGGGAAATAGCTTTTGCAGGAGGCAGGATGATAACTCACCATACAAGTTTTGAGGCTGAATTCAGTGTTGAATTTTAATGTGGTACATGAAACATTTTTAAACATTTTGTGCAACATTTATTTCAGTACTGTTTGAGTTTCTTAAAATCTTATTAAGAAAGTAAACAAACTCTAAAAAAACAAACAAACAAAACCACAAAACTTGCCCACAGACCAAAAATTCTAATATATACCCGCCTTTTCACTTAATAAAATTTCTTGCCTCTCAACTTCTGAAGATTTGAACACATACTTTGAGGCTGGCTTAAGTCAGAAGATAGTCCTCTTAATTATCTGCAGACTGTGTATTATTCCAGTCCCTATAAGATACAAACTATTATCAAATCATATTTTGTTTCATTCACTTACAGCAGTATAGCTTTCCTACATTCTACTGCACTAGCTGAATCAGGACAGCAGAGACCAGAGAAAATTTTGTGCTTAACCTCTGAAGTTTTGTACTTCTGGTTAGTTATTTTGTTCTTACTCACATTTGAACCTTCTTAACCCAAAAATCTCATAAAGAATTCAGGATAGACTTTTACAGCTCCTAAAGTTTCTTTTGATATTTACAATTTATTGTGTTGCAAAAATTGTAAGTGAACCACTTTTTCTATATCAATTCCTGCCATTACCAGGGCAAAAGTAGAGGTGGGTAAATAAATTGAGCCATTTGAAAAATTTAAAATACTTTTAATAAAATAATGCTGATGAATCATAGAAAGTTGGGATTATACCATGGTAGGGCCGAACAGTATTTATGCAATTCCCCAAAACACTTTTCTAGCATTTTCAGAGCATTTCAGTGATGAATATTTTAAAAGCTCTTAAGCACCAAATCACCACACCATCCCCTACATATTTAAAGTGTCCTTCCCATTCAGCAGTACTTACACATCAAATAAGATTTGGCAGCAAACTACCCATTTCACTACCACCTTCTGCATTCAGCCCTGTTTGGGACAGCTGGGTTTTTCTTCATGATCTTATGCACTGGAAAGGATTGTGAGAACATGAGCACTCTATTGTGTTTGGTGGGTTCAGACTAAAGAAGAGCACTCAGCAATTGCTAGACAAAATTTTTGACTTTGACCCAGGGTTAATTTCCTGAACCATAATCTGCCTTGCTTTCCATCTCCAAAGCTGGTACCAACAAGAAAGCTTCAGCCATAAGGGTATGAAAGGGAAGTTAAATGATATAGTAGTTCAACTGCAAAAATCCAAAGGACTGGTCCTCACATAATTCTAGACAAGCTGATATTCCTCAGCAGTAGCACACACTCTCCCTCTTTCTCTCATATACAAATTATGGGTTGTCTACACAGGGACCATACTGAACATTAATATAAAATGATATTGGATCAGAATGGCTTCTCTGACTTGGAAGTGAATAAAAAAAAAGCAAATTAAGGTGGTTTTCTTTTGTTTTCTTTTTTCCAAAATGAGAAAGGCTTTGCATGACTTTAATGGGGTTTAATTAATCCAACTTACATCAATTAGCCTGGATTAATTTCCCAGAGAAGACAAGTACAAAATTCAGGTTTCACTGAATCAGCATTTGTACTAGCACAATAAAAGTAGTTGATTTTAAGTATATAGACTGTGATGGTAAACCCAGGAACATTCATTATGACTGTTCACATACCTGAAGAAAGACACAGTTTTAAGTGCTTACAATAAAGGCAAAAGCATGAGGGGATAAAAAAGGATTTTCAAAATGGGTAGTCTAAAGGAGCATAAAATAGAATTGCCAGCAGACAAATGAAATATCAATACTGCTTTGTAAAGTAAGTGTTTCTTTATGGCAAGATGGATCAGTTCCATTAACATATGAATAGGTTTTCATAACATTACACTGTTTAAATAGAAACAGTCAAACCGGTGGAACTTATACTCTCTCTCTCTTTTAAAACTGATCCACATTGCTTCAATTTGCATCATCTTTCAGCTCATGTGCAGATGTTCCCTTTCACACCCAAGCTGGCTGGTCAGAGAAATGCTTGTTCCAGTTGGAGGTCACCTTCTCCCAGAGGCCATGGGACATCTGACAGAAATTGAGGAGTGTCTGCTTTAAAGATGTTCAGTCAGCTTGTGGCAAATTTGGCCTTTACCTGAAACACTTAAATCACCCAGTTAGTGCAAGTCATTTTGTCCAAAAGCAGATTAGGGCACATTTCCACAAACCACCTACTAAGAAAGAGATAAAAGAATCTTTGGGCAGAAACCTTTCTACCATCCCCATGGGACCCAGAAAACCACACAGTCAGGGCTACACAAGTGTATGGAATGAAAACCAGATTGAGGCTTCTAAGATAGTGGATGATAAAGGGCAAGAAGTAGCAAGTCAAGAATGATGCTGACATTATTTTTGATGTGTCTCATCCTAGCTGCGCTCAGAAAGATCACAGCTCCCTCCTGCTACTGGACTGCCTTATCACTGACCTGTGTTAGAGAACAGAAAATTTTGCCAGCCTACCAGTCCGTGGCATAATAGCCTTTTCCAGTCCAGGTCATCCTGACTGAATCAAATTACACCAAGAGAACTCAGCAGTAACTGGAGGTTAATCAGTAGAGTCTGGAGGGAATAATGTCTTCATGTGGCCAGTGCCAGTGAAACAGGATGCCAGACCACAGCCTAGCCAAGCAAGGGTAAGCCAGAAATTGACATAAAATCAGACAAAGGGTTGCACAAGTGTTTCTGGTTTGTCCAAGAAACAAGCACAGAAACTACCTGATTATGAACAGACAAAGCATGCAACATAAACCTATTTACAAAGGCATAGTGCAGAATAATATAAGTTTTAGTGAACCTAGACAGACCTGCTCCTTCCAACTGATTCTCTCCTTCTGTCTTTTTGTCTCCCACAGTGTGGGCAAGAGCTTCTGCCAGCTGTTTCTCTGATGGCCAAAAAACATCTACCTTTTTGTCCCCTCACCATTTCGCTTGGCCTGACTCCAAGGCAAATAGCACTAGTACTAGCTGAAGTCAGTTCCTTCTGGGTTTTTCCTCCTCAGGTTTTCCACAGAACAGCAAATTCAGAATAAGATAAGCAGTGAGAAGGGCAGCACTTTAAGCAAAGGGAAACACTCTTTCAGATTGTAATACTTGATGGGTTTCTGCTAGTACAAAGGATTTGTCTTTTCCATATCAGTCCCCTTTAACCACAAGGCAAACATGAACCAGTGACAAAATGAGAGAAAGAGCAAGTTGAAGATGCTAAAGAGTCTGTGGAGGGAGGAAAGGCAAACTCCTGAGAGCTGAGGACAGCAGTTCCAGCATGATTAATACATGCATGGTCTTGAATGTAAGCACTAATGGCATGCAATGAAATTGAGCTGTCTAGGGAAATCAAGCAGGACACATTTTGCAACACCACAGCCTTCCTCTAGAGTTTAATTTTCGTGTTTACCACTAACAAAATCCTTTCTCTGGATCTCAGCACTTTCCCTTGGTTTTCTCACAGTTACTCCTGCAGCTCAGGTGAGACAAATCCAGGGACCTGCTTACTGAATGTGGGTGTAGCTCTACAGAAACTACAGTTACTTCAGCTTTCACAAACATTACATGATAGAAGAGAAGTTAGAAGCATCTTTTACTGTCTTGCTAAGCCATGCAAATATGGGCTGTGCTTTTGTCCTGCCTGACCTCTGCAGATCAGCTCTTGGGAAAAGGAGAAATTTCAGAAAAGCATTGTGGTTTATGTAGCATTCCTATTTGACTCAAACTTTAGTATACCAACAAAATTGCACTTTTGAATAACGATGATGAAAAATTTTAGGGGTCTTAGTGATCGATTGTTTGCATGTAGAAGCTTTAAATTTTCCACATTTATTCATGAGGGGCGGGTTGTCATTCCAAAAGATACAAAGCTCCCTCCCCTCAAATAAACAAAAATTAGACCTTTATTTTTTTTCTATCAAGTGGCAAAACCACGTAGCAGAACACTCACTTAAACCTCTTAAGGTATCACCATATACACACAGTTCCAATTTATTTGCTTTGTGAGCTAGTTTATGCTTAATAGAATTTGACACTCCTAAATGCTCTGCTGAAACACTATCAAGGTACAGAACTAATAAAGATAATTACCCTTGCAGAGTGGAAAGCACTTCTGAATGGACTCATTGAACCAGAGTATATCTGTTGCAGAATACTTACCAAACACAAACAAAATTGCTACAGAATGCAGGGTATTAGGAAAAAAATACAGTATAATCCCTTGTAATTTACATCTTCCACATCATAATTTAGCCCAGGAATTGAAAATCCAGTATTGGGTAAGATTCAAATAGTTATAAAAGTTTAAATATAACAGGCCATGTATCCCTGCATAGGAAAAGAAAGGAGGAAAAAAGGTATATCGACTTGCTTTCTAAATAACTCTAAATAAGAGAAAAGTACATATCAGTGTCTTGCACGTTGTCCTGGCATATCAGAGAAAACTGCCATGGGCTGATTTGCAAGCTATTAAAAGTGACCTCTGTTAGTCACATAATGCAAAGAGATGCCATCACCTGCCCACCAATTCCTGTCAGGGTTGAACCCATTCATTCTTCCTACCTCCCTGACAGGTTGTGTTTTTCTTCTAATAGCAGCCACTAAACATGACGAATGTCCTCACCCTCCTTGCTTTGTCACTCATCCTCTGCCTGAACTGAAGTTTGCCATGTGGGAGGAGCGAGCCCAGCCTGATGACTGGCACATTTAATATATGTGGTGGTCAAAAGATCTGCAGCTAGCATGGGCTGCTTTAACCTCACAAAGTTAATGGAACTAAAACATTTTCAATGCCAACTGACAACTGACTCATCTTCTCTGTAATTATTTAGAGCAGTCAGATTTTTAAAGAGCAGTAAACTATTTTGCTGTACCAGCTGACTGAGTTGGATAAATTGGACAAAAAACCTAAACAACCCAAAAATTTGTTTATATTTAACAACTTGTGATTTTGAACTGCACTGGCCTATGTTAATATCCAAATTGACTCAGCTAGTCCTTGTGGATGAGGTTTACACCACTTTTGTTAGGGTACCTAACTTGCCCCTGTACTGAGCAGAATTGCTTTCCCCAGACCTGCTGGCTGCACCCTTGCCAGTGCAGCCTGTTATGTGCCAGGCCTTGCTGACTGCAAGGGATGCACTGCTGGCTCTTGTTCAACTCTCCCACCAGAATCCCATCTTCCTTCAAAGCTTCTGCCTGTTGCAGCTGGCTCACAGCCTCCGCTTGTAGCATGGGATTATTTTGTCCCAGGTCAGGATTTTGTTGTCTTGAAATTCATGGGGCTTCTATCATCTCATTTCTCCAACTTGTCCATTTCCCCCTGAATAGCAACTCTCCCTGCCAAAATATTGACTTCTCCCACCAGCCTGGTATTCTCCTCAAACCTGATGGGAGTCCACTCCCTCCCATCATCCAGATTATTAAAAAAAAACACTTAACATTGGCTTCAATACTGATCTTTGAGGGACAGCACTGGCAACAAGCTGCCAGCTGGGGCTTCACGTTGCTGCTGCTAGTTCAGCCAATTTTTCACCCACCTTATTATCTGTTTATCTGCTCTACATATTATCAGTTTGGCTGTTTGGAGATTAGCAGACCATATTAAAAGATCTTCTAAAATCAATCCATGGATCTCATCTTATCTACAGAGCATTCCTTCATCACAGAAGGTGGCCAGTTTGGTTCTGCATAATTTGTACTTGTAAATCCACGGTTCCCATCCTCAGTCAGATTTCTCCCTTGCATACAGCAAGAATTGGCTTCCAATAAGGATTTGCTCCATGACCATCACAGGACTAAGGTAAAGCTGACTTGCCTTTAGTTTCCTGCCTCTTGCCCCTTGTGCTTCTTGAAGATGAGTGTGATGCCTCGTTTGTTTTTTTTTTAACAAACCCTTCTTAGTTGCCATAATCTTTTAAATGTGTTAGAGAGTGGCCTTAAAATTATATTGGTGAGCTCCCCAAATGCATTTTATCTGGTCCCATAGACTCATTTACAGTCAATTAGTTGAAGCATTCCTTACTTTACCTTCTTGTAGTATGGATAAGGCTTCACTTAGGCCCTGCTAGTAAAATCAGGAACTTTAACAGCCAGTGGACAGACCATGCAAGTGAAAAAAAATCAAGTCAAGGACTAAGCATTTTTTCCCTGTCTTTTGTCATTATGTATCCTGATCCATTGAGTAGCAGGTTCACACTTTTCTTAGCTTTTCTTTTGGTACAGAAGTGCTAAGGAATTTTTTGTCAGCCTTCATAATACTTGCTAGTTTCATCTCCAGCAAATCTTATTCATTCACAGTACATTGGGGTGGTTTTTTATTTTGAGATTAAAGGACACGTGAGCACACGTGTCTTTGAATCAGTATGTAAGTTCTGTCAGATCAAGAAAGGAATTTTTTTTTTTTTCATCCATAGTTAAGGAAAGCTCTTCCACCTGCCCACTCCTATTAGACCACCTTGATTTTCTCTGTGGTTGTTCAGCTTCCTTTTTGTCCAGCCCAGTAGAAAGGTGAAAAGAGAAAGAAAAACTCCCTCAAGAGATGTAAAAAAGGTAGCTGCATCCAAACATACACCACCATTGTGTACAATAAGGAGTCAAACAACTACCATCTATTTCTTCATTTAAATGGTCTGTTCACTCATCTTAATATTGACTTTTTTCTTTTGCAGTAGGAAAAATCTGAAGAAATAAGATGATACTGCAATATGCCCCTGCACACATACACTTCATATCAATGCTTGACGTCCTGCATTATCCAAAGTTATTAAGTAGAAGCCTGAAACTACAGTCAGTCTTGCATAAAGAGTTAGAAATGCTGTACTCTTTTAAAAATCAATCTACCACTGTGCTCACCGTGGTCTCTGGAGAGAGACATTAGGCCAGCCTCAGAAAAGGTTATTGAATCGTTGTTTCTCCAACAATGGTTTTCAATTGCAAACAAAGTGAGGGCTCCATTTTGCAAATCCTTACTTGTGGCCTGTACACACATGCACTACTGCACAGAGAGGATGAATGGAAAGGATTACCAAATAATGCATGAGGTCCTGTTGACTTCACAGGGGTCAGGCACTTGACTTAACTTTCAGGTTTCCAGGCTATGACCTTCAGCAAGCAGAAGGAAAAGACCTAGAATTGGATCTGTGTGACTAAAAGAAAGCAACCCATGAGTCAAATTGTATTGTAGTCTTAAGAGTGTTTAGGAAAGAACACTTCACCCTGTACAATGGATTTGCTTAGACGAGTTGACTCACTGGCTTTTTTGAAAATGAAGAGTAACCTCGTGGTTTGTATAGCTGGGGGTAAAAAGACCCCTTCGACAGCCGAAGCGTAGTCTCATGTTCATTATTATTGTATCATATTCTTCTGGTGCCTAGGAGGTGCATGGCCCTTCACAGAAAAGTGAAAACAATTCTGGAAGATGCAGAAGGTCTAAATTAAACTTCCACAATGGATAGGAGCACAAAAAAAAATATTGCAAATACTGTTATTTAGGCAGGTTTGTATGCCTCAGAAAGCAATAAAGGGGAATGAGAACTGTCCTGATCTGTTTGCCAGGGCTATCTGTACAAAAAAATAGCCAAGGAACTGTCTGTGGAAAAAAGACCTGAGGGACAAGGGGCAATTCATGACAGATAATAGGTAGCAGCAGCGTAAGAGTGTCCTTGCCCACGGCAGTGGGGTTGAAACTTCATGACCTTTAAGGTCACTTCCAACCCAACCATTCTGTGACTCTATGACAAGTGTTTTGATGAGGCATTCACGTATCAGGACTGTTAAGGAAACCTCCCTATCTGACCACTCAGGAGGCACTCTGGCAGTCACACTACCACTACTGGAGACTTTCACTGCTAAGACTGAAGCCCCTTTGCAGTGGGTGGCTCCAGTGAGCTGATGGGTGTCCCACTTGACTCCCTACACACCCCACTTTCACGCAGTCAGACCAGGCCTCCTTACTGATTTGACCCCAGGCTTCCCACAGCAGAGCCTAAAACCTCTGGATCCATCAAGCAATTTATTTGTGGCATAGTAACACACTAGCAGCTCAAGCTGTTCATCCATGCAAAGTCTGGGGTCTTCCTGCTGAGTCAGCAGCTCCTGCCATGTCTCTGGCTGTCATGTCTCCTGGCTGCTGACACAGGTCCCCACTCCCTTTGCTGTGCAAAGACACAGCAGCTCAATCTGCAGCTTGTACACCTAGCTGCCTGCACCGAGTGTATTCCTCAACTAGGAGAAAGGTCAAAGCAGCAACTACCAGCAAGGGAGTTTTAGCAAGGTATTACCAAAGTGTCAGGCAAGAGGAGACACTAAAGACCAGGTAACAGCTCTAAAAGACCATGGGAACAAGATGTAAAACCTTCAGAGCCTTCTCCCTACCAGAGTTTATTATTTAAGTAAAGGTTTGTTGGGCAAGACTCCTCCTTTTAGACAAAAAAAAAAGGGCTACAGAGCAGAGGGACACCTATCCCATGACAGTCAGCATAGGCAACAACCAGGGAGGCAGGTCTGGAGGACCCCTGAACACAAATAATGGAATATATCAGCTAAAAGAGGACAGGTATGCAGCACTATTCCCATTCTGAGTGCCCAGCAGGTATTGAAAACAAGGTTAAGAAGGGCAAGGAGTGTCACACCGAGGATAATCACAAAGACGTTTTATTCCTTCAAAAGGCAGAAGAACTATGGCACAGATTAGACAGTGAGTCTGACAGAAATTCCCCTCAAACAAAAAAATGCTATAGAAATTTTGTTCTCAGTCTCACATACTGCAAGTGTAGATATGTAAAAAGAAGAAAAAGAAGGGACAATGGCTGGGGACTGAGGTGGTGTTTTTGCAGTATTTGACCTAAGCACAGAAGTGCAAAAAAATATAGGATATCATGACTCATGTGGTCATGAATATGTTATAAGGGGGACACTTTCATTAGAGGAAATCAAATCTAGAGTTTTCCTCAGAGACTGCTTAGATGGAAGAAAAAAACTGTCATAAAATACTTTAATAAACAAACTCATAGTGAAACTATATTGTTGCATCCCTCTATGGAGTGTATTAATGTCAAGCCCATTCCAGGGGCAAAGCAAAGGTTCACTTGAACATTTCATCAGTCTTACAGAATAACAAAATCAGTC
Source organism: Promerops cafer (assembly GCA_013398275.1). Taxonomy (NCBI): domain Eukaryota; kingdom Metazoa; phylum Chordata; class Aves; order Passeriformes; family Nectariniidae; genus Promerops; species Promerops cafer. The sequence goes on from VZSE01013675.1 coordinate 1,101,575, forward strand.
CAAAAACTTCCACTGGTAATTAAAAAAAAAAAAAGGGGGGGGGGGGGGGGAGGGCAGGGGGAAGGAGGGTGAGGACAGAGAGTCTTGAAACTGTAATATGTTAAACAAATAGATTCTACACGCCGTTAGGATTCTACTGGATGTTGCCTGTATGGTTTAATTAACAATAACTATCCACCTCCTGTTTTGCTGCTAATGTAATCTCAAAAGCACTACACTAATTCCACTTGCAGATTTTATGGTAACATTTAAATTAAAATACTCTGAGTACACTTAACTACACATTCAATGCAGATTTAATAAGGTGGTTATAGGTTCATTAAGTAGCAATTGATTATTAACACTTTGCTTGCCTACAGATGTGAATATTTGGTAAAGAATGGTGCATCATAGAAAAGACAATCTACCCAATAAGCTAACTTCTTAGCTGGCTCCTTAACTTATCAGGCTAAACCAATTTATGCGTTAAGTAGTGAACACAGGGTCAAAGCTGTGGCAAAATGCCCATCATCTTTACTATGAGCAACATGTTTTATAATATTATGGTTCCGTACTGAAAAGTGGCAAGCGGATTTTGTCCTCACTAGGAAAACAGTTGCTAAATTAAAATAAATTGGTAGTAATAACATTACATTTTCTTCCAATTTATTGAACACAGCTGGATAGACCCTCTCTAACTCACGTGCTTCAAAAAGTGGTTCAGGAAGCATAAATCTGATGGAAAGCCAATAGAACACATTTGATAGCACAACTCAGCCCCCAGCAGACAAGAGCAGTGCTCTGCCCACACTCATCTGCTTAACTCAGGGTGGGTTCCACACTTAGTGACAAACGACCGGGTAGGCACTTGTTTAAGATCAGGGTGATACTAAGGTACACTCAGAAGTGAGGCCCATTATGTAAAGTGCATTATTGTCTATCACATTCTCATGTTATCTGCAATTGAAAAAAAAAAAAACCCAAAACCAAAAAACTGTACACTTTCTCCTTAATTATTAATAATCCGGCTTTGCATGTCTTTGGACTTCTTTACTATTGCCACTGAACTGCAAAGCACCACTTAATATGTCTGTTCTCAATATTTTTCTTGTAGAGGGTTTGGAGAATTCCAGTTTCATCATTCAGACTCAACAACACATCAGGTAATTTCTTCACTATTGTGTGATATCAAAGTTTTCCAGGCTTCAAGGCTGATCAAATAGATTTTAACCCAAACTAGCAAAATTTTAAGAGCATTTCCCAGAGCAAAAAAAGCATTCACCTGACCTTTTAGCAAGACATTTACATAGCAACTAGGTGGTACTCTTTAGCATTTCACCTTACAGATAACACTGTATACTTGAAAGCAGCTTATTACCAGTGCCCACTGTGCTCTGCAGCTATATAGATAATACTATTTTTTGAATCTCGCTTCAAGAACTGAATAAAAAAGAAGAAAACAAACAAAAGCCAATTGCACTGAAAAGAACATGCTATAACTCCCAAACCCTGCTGTATATTCCCCAGGCCTGACATGTTCAGAGACAGCTGAGGGACATGTAGAATATCTACTTAGTAACTGAATGGCTTTCCTCTGAATTTCCTAAGAACAAACTCTATTGATTACTGGTTTAGCCAGCACAGCACCAATTTATTTTGTCCCATTTCATAAAAACAGAAACAAAAGCCTTCTTCTTACCCAGGTGAAGAGGTGCACAGGACAGGAGCTTCACAGCTTCATCCTCAAAACCTGGTTGCTCCAGTCCACAGATCTGAACTCAGGCTGTGTCGCACTTCTAATGGAATAATCAGGCCCCTCACACCTAATAAAGTAAAACTTTATTAACTTAATTCAAGTAATTCCCTTGTGCATGTGCAATTCTTGAGCTCAGTTATAATGACTTTAATGAAGAAAGCAAATCTTTTGCTAGTTAAATGCCAAACATGCTTTTTCCTTCAAGTTTTTCTTCTACTTTCATTAACAAGCTCCCTTCCCAAATAGCTGTGTGCATGTAAACAGCGAACTCGGATCCGCATATCCAATTAAACCACCTCATACAATCACAGCACGCCTTGGGATCAGCAGTTCAGACATGTTTTTTGAGATTACTGGTATAAAGCCCAGTTCCTTCCTCTGAAATTGAAAAAAAGAGATCATTTTACATTCCAGATAAATTAACTCATTGCCAGAATATCCTTCTTAAGTGTTCCAATGATAACAAGCAGGACAGACATCCTAACATTTTAAGAGACTCTTCAAAAATGTAACCCATTCTTTGCATTATACTTACTGGGTTTGCTAAACTATAGAACAATTGTAAGTACTAATTGGAAAAAAACTCTGGAAGTAATCATGAAATTTAGGATCCCAATCCAGACCTAATTTTCATGGCTAGCTGCAGTTAAAACTGTGGGTTAAATTAAAAGTGTCATCCCCTGCTTTAACAGTAAGTAGGTTTTCTGTATCCCGATGAAAGTAAATATTAAAAAAAAAGAAAAACTTGGTTTATTAACAGGAAAAAAAAAAGACACTCGAACACAACAACAAAGAAAAGAAGTAACCAGACACCATTTCAAATATATTTTATCCACATGGATGTCCTAAATTTAACCATGCTTGATGAAAGAAGATATTAGTCCTTTTGTATCCTTCCTTCTTGGAAATAAAATCTGGTCATTTAGCTGATCTGACAAAGAAAGAAGATTGAAAACACCCTTATTTTGTTCCTGGCTTTATTTCATGTTTTGTGGATACCCAAAAAACTTCTTTGTGTCACACTTCAATAAACTCGAGATCTGTAAAAAAGCTTAAATTATACTTCACTTCTATTAAAACATTTCTCTCTTCTCCGGATCACATCAGCCAAACTCATAGATTAGCATAGCCAATATATCTACTCTACTATATACAACAAATGGAATTGGTAAACACTCACCTGTCATATTTGTACATTTCTCTTTTTGTCAGGACACACACTGCTTATTGAGTATCTCAAAGAAAGGACTTAAACACATAAAGAAACCTCCTTTTTATTGGTTTTAGGCATTAGCTTAACTGAAAATCCTTCAGAAATCACTTTTTGGCTTGATATTCTACAGTAGCTCCTCTGAACTCCAGAGGCCACGTCCTCAGCTAACGTGGATCACCACTGACATCAGCTGAGCTTAACAAACATGCAGGAGTGGAGGAGCTCACACCAGGGGCTGCTGTGCTATTAATGAGGGTGCATGCTAGCAATGCAAAATTAGAATAGGAGGGCTTTACTTCACTTTTCTGCATATTTGTCTCAAAGTTGAAAAGGTGTTTGAAAGGCCTCATCTTGTTAATAAGCAGATTTTATAAGAATCGTAACATGGCTTGAATTGAAAAGGACCCTAAAAATCTCCTTCTAACCCCCCCTGGCCTATTCTCTAACATGTGATCTAAACCTACTCTCCGTTTGAATCCATTCTCCCTTGTCCTGTCCCTACATGCTGCTGTAAGAAGTCCCTCTTCATCTTTCCTGCAGGCTCACTTCAGGTGCTGGAAGGCTGCAATTAGGTCACCCCTTAGACTTCTTTTTTTTCCAGGCAGAACAAACCCACTTCCCTCAGCCTTTCCTCATAGGAGAGAGCTCTCCACCCCTCTAATCATCTTGGTAGCCCAACTCCAGACTCCTTCCAACAGGCCAAAGTTCCCTCCAGGCTGGGGTCCCCTGAGCTGGATACAGGTGGCAAAGCTGGCCATGCTGCTTTTGATGCAGCCCAGGATAAATCTTTCTGTGCTGTCAGTGCCAGCTCCTGTCCAGCCTCTCATCCACCAGCACCTCCAAGTCCTTCTCAGCAGTTTCAAGACTTCTTTAACCACTGGGTGCCCTTCAGCAGTAAAAATGACCTTCCTTTTAAAATGGCTGTAATAAATAAGCCAAGACAAATTATAAAAAACAAACAAACAAACAAACAAACAAAAACACCTTTCTTTTTGATCCAAGTGAAAGTTTTTTCTTCCTCCACACAGGATTTCTTCCCTTCTCTACCATCAACAAGTTGGAGTTTAGCCTTCCACAAACCCATCATGGTAAAACTGAGATTTCAGTACCAAAGTGTTTCAGTGGGACTGACAAAATGAGTGATATCCATCAGAGAGGATGTTTAAATTTATGGCAGTGAGTATTAAAGATCCCATTGACATCCGTTTGGATGATCTGCCTAATTTTGTAAATAGGCTCATCCCTCAGAAGTAAAGCAAATGTTCCAACTGCACGCCAGCATTTGCACAGCCCTGCCTCAGCCTACAGTACTTTACATGATGCTGAAAGAAATATGTTGTGTCTGCAAAACACAGCAATCAAAAATGCAGTATTTAACTTAGCTCCCTAGTGTGCAGGTGCTGTGACATACCTTTTATTTACCTGATTCCCCTCCCCTGAAACTCTTCAGTCAGAAGGCAAGGTAGGAAAATCATCAGGGGAAAAACACACGTGAGTAATAGGGTCCCTAGCTTGTTATATTCAGAAGCTGGATATGCCTAGGGCAACTGTTCTGCACCAAAAAGATCGTATGCAGTAGGAACAGCTCTAATGATCATTTCTAATACAAAAACTATCTGCATTGTTTTAAGGAAATGGATGATGTGATCATGAGAGAGCTTTCCAACAGAAATAGTGAACATGATTGCACAGAGAACCAATGAAACCTTAAATATTGCACACTTCCTTCTTCAGCCAAACTCAGAGTCTGTTACCAGAACAGGTGCAGTGAAAGTCTTCTAGTACAATCAGAGAAACGAGGAACTCTTTTTTTTACATAAGAAAACTAAAAAACTTGGCTAACTAGTCTAGTCAGAGAAAGGCTGAGGGGCATATGGTTGCTGCCTATAAATATATCAGGGAGTGAGAGAAGGAATAGTAGGGAATTACAGAATTAATCAAAATAAGTACATTTGTACAAGAACTAACAGACATAAAATTGCCAAAATAGGTTTAGACTGAAGAGTATAAGAATTAGTCCAGCTTCCTGAGCAAAGAAATTTTTAAATAGTAACAAAGGCAGAATAATAAACCATTTTCTAAAATGGAGCTTGAGAGGTTTCTGTTAGGCTACAGAGCAGATTGTGAAGCTCTGGAAATCACTACTTGGGCATCTAAATGGGATTGTTCATAGTCACAGGTGTCTGGGGGTAGCTGAAAAGTCAACTTCTTTTCCTCACTCACCTTGGAGATCTCTTCCTCTTTTACTCTCAGGCTGCTTTATGTTCCTAACTTGCAAGAAATAGACAAAGTTGCATATTAGTGGCACACCTGTATTTGTGTGCTCTTGAATCAAGAACAACACAAGAAAAGGTGAAGATGCAAACGCAAAAGATAGAAATCATAGACAAAGAAAGCTTGCTGACACTGCAATGCTCAGAATTCAAGAATGGATCAAAGCCATCAGCCTCTGGAAGGAAATCATACTGCTAATGTTCCCATTCAATCAGACAATGGATATATTTCCAGCTCAGTTTGTTAAGTTTGAGTAAGAAGAAAAATAACAAGGACTAATGTTCCTGAACAAGGGAAATTATGCCTAACTTCTCTGCAGAGGCACACTGTGGGGAAAAAAAACCACAAGCCTTGGTCTGAATGCTGCATTCCAGCCATCCTTACAGAGACTTCACATTTCTCCTGACCTTAAAAGAAACATTTTCCTCAGGAGAAAGGAGCAGATGGAGTCAGGCTTTCCACAGCAATGGGTTTTACCAAGAAAACAGTGGGCAGAAGGCCCTCAGGGGAATCCCTCCACAAGCATGAAGCAACACCTCCCCTGCTGGGACAAGGGAGCCCTGGAATCTTCTATAGCATGGCTTAAGCCCCCGGAATATTCCACAGCATGGTTTAATTGGTGTGTTGCTCCAGAACTACAACAGCTATTCTATTTAAGCTGGAGTTTCTCTTAAGTTATTTGAATGTTGCATAAGGAGGACAGTATCACAAGCACAAGTTGATAACAGGGCAGAGGGGGGCCCTGTGCCACACAGTTATCTTGGATGCAGAGCCATTCACTTTTGGCACATTCAGAGGAAGACAGATATAGAAAGCAGAGCAGTGGGAAACAATCCTTGTGGCTCTTTCCTCTTTGTTTCTGAAAGTTAGTCTTGTACTTGCATGCACAAGATATTGTGGTACACACATCCCTCTCTGCCCTTACACTGCATATTACCATCTAAGACTGAGGATTCAAGTGAATCCAAAACCTAAAATTTAGGAGTTTACAAAACAGAATAAATGTTAGAGCTAAGAAGTAACCTTATGTGCCTCCTAACCTACAGACTGCTGAGCAGGCACTGCTGATGCTAAAATGTTTATTAACGTGCTCTGCCAGGATATCAAGGAGGTATCTTCTCTATTCCTGAGGTCACATTCTTTTTGACTGTGCTGCCAGACAACAAGATTAGCTGAAAAGCCTGTAGGTATCATGTCTGAATTCATAGGCTCAAATATCTTACAGATGAGGATTTCAAGAGCAGGTGGTCAGCTCATTAAATCCTGATTCACGTCAGCAGGCCTTCTCCTTCTTTGAGATGTTTCTGCCCCTTCCCTCCTCTCCAGCTCTCTGGGCTGGGGATGAGTGTGCCTTCCCTTTTGAAAGCATACCAAATGCACTCTGCAATGTGTTTGGTCCAGTCTCTCAGCACAAAAATCTGCAGCTGTTCCAGAGATGATAAGGCAGGCTTAGGGCAGAGACTAGTGAGATCTGAAATTGTTGTTATCTTAATATACAGGACCTTAATCATCTATATGCAAACCCAAAGGACTACAGGTGGAAGAGTTAAAAGAAAATTAAAAAGCAGGGGAGAAGTGGTATAAAAAACCCCAGTATTTTCTCCTTCATTTTTTAATTTGATGTTTTTCCCAAAGTGTTTGGGATTGGCCATAGTAACTGATGGTGATCCATGAATAAGACTGTGCTGAAATTACAATGGTTGGCCCTTTTAGATAGCAATTAACAGCAAATTGTCATTACAGAACCCTCTGTGGCAGAACTTCGTGTAAGTGGCCAAAACCACAGGATACATTTCATAATGATCCCGGCCATTAGATGAAAATGGTTTTGGCATTGAAAACATGGAAAAATAGAAAAAAAAAAAAAAAATAGCAAATGATTCTTAATTTTTTTGTAGGTTTTGGTTGGTTGATTTTGGTTTTGTTTCCTCCCTCCTCCTCCCCCTACAGTGAGATAGCATTTTATTTATGGGGCTGAATTCCAATTTTTTTTAACGTGGTCTGCTTTAAATTCAAGTTTGAAAGTAACACACAACACTATTTCTTTCTTAAGCCTGCAAACCTTTCTCTCTCACTTCTTCACCCGTTCCTGGAGAAGAGAAAGTAGCACGGAGAAAGTTTGCTTCCTTCCTGATCCCCCTATAGGGTCACATAGTTCCTGTCAACAGCTCATTGTTGAAAAGCCTTTGCTCCCTCTGCTGGCTATTCTGTCCTGATATAGCATCAAAAGTAGAAGTATCTGTGATGTCAATGACAAAGTTTCAATGAAACAAACATAGCTAAATACAAAATCCACAGTCATCCTCTACATAGCCTTCGAGTAAATCCAATTGGCACTTAAATAATCAGGCAGAATTACTTTATTCTCATTAACTCTGCTGAATATGCCTTTATCTCTAAAAAGACAGTGACAATACCACTTCATATTTAAAATTCACTCTGTGTATTCACTTTGCTTTTGATATTTACACCTGAAAAGTAGTCCTGGGCATGTACAGTTGGAACACCTGCATGTACTTGTCCAGAGGATGCATTGAGCACAGCTGGATGTGGCCTGTGGTAAGTGTCAAGGACCCACCACAGGGCCCAGCTTCTCTTTCAACTGTTTCACTACAAAATAAACCTGGAGAACTTTTCTCTGCTTATGGCAAGAATCATAGTTGCTCTAGAACTAAAGTTTAGAGGGAGAATTTGGCTGGCAGTAATGAACAGGATTTGCAACAAAGAGATTCTTTTAGCTTTTATCAAGTGTAAGGAAAAAATAATTGCAGTAGCATCCCATGGAAAAAATAATAACAACAGAATTGTTCATAAATGTTCTGCTACAAGATGCAACTGTGTTGATGGTTTGTTTTTTTTTTTTTTTCCCCAGAATCATATCAAACTTCTCTTTATATTATGATGTGTGCATGAATGTTTTTATCCTGGTTTCAGGCAGTTTCACCTGGCATCTCAAATTTTTGAACCCATTAGTTATGCCTCTTATTAATGAAGATAATAAGAACCTGCATCCAGCAACAACATTTTTGGTCTGAAGCCAGTGTGACTTTGGAACCTGCTTATATGTTCCCAATTGAATCCACACCCCTTTAATCACTAGGGGTTGTGTCAGAAGTCCTATCAGTTTCTGAAGGATGCCAGTGTGGGGGGAGTAAGGCAAAAAGAGAAGGGAGGCCTCAAAGAAAACATTTCATTGTCTTCCATGGGCAAATTCATCTACGTAGGACTCAACACAATATAGATTAAGCCTTGACAACTTTCTTTTCTGGAGGGGGGGAAAGAACCCCTTTGATTACTAGGACACAAAGTATTAATAGAGTTCCTCTTGATCTGACAACCATTGCTAGAAGGAAGTGTCAGCACCAGTTCAGCATCACAGATTTATGTTTCTGAATCTAGAATAATCACTGTTCAAGCACCACTAGTCTTCCTTCCTCCTTCACATTTTGGTAAATAGACAGGTTGAAAATACACTTGTCTTTTGTCCACAGACCCATCTATTTTACTGGTAAGAGGTTCAAGTACAAACAAAAAACAATAAGGCCTTAAATAGATTTTTAAAAACTCTAACCATCAACAAAGCACCAAAAAGTGCATGCTCACTTTGAAAAAGAAAAAGATGGTCTGGCAAGATTTTCTCCAGGGCACTGAGAGAAGTTGAGTTCCTCCTGACTGCCTATACATCACAGCAAAGTCATGGGATATTTCAGCTGAAGATGAAAAAAAACCCCAGTCACTTCTACTAGGCTTCCCTCAGACCTCTCCCCTCACTGAGGGAAGCCGAACTGGATCCTACAGCACACTGTTCAACTTCTGCTGGAGCCCCAGTGAGGGCATGCTTGAGCCTCACTCCAACACAGAGGAAAAAACAAAGCAAAAGAATTCAGGCTGCTGTCTCCTAGCAGCTCGTTCATTTGTAATGGTTGTGGTTTGCCACACTGCTGACAAAGGGTGAAGCTGGTCTAACCACAGGCCCTGTGCTGTGCCACCCAACAGCAAAGTCGTACTTCAGGAGATTTTCAACAAAGGCATGTATGTATATGTATGGGTGTATCCATAAACATACACACGTACACACGCATATGTATTTATATATGCATACACACACAAATATAACTCCTAGAAGGTTAATTTTAATGATGTGTATTACAAGACTGGCTGGTCCTGAAAGTTAAACAGAAAATATTGAAATAAATCACAGAAAAGGTAGAGTCTAGAGTCAATAGCAAAAGATAAATGATGCAGTCACAGGATTACAATAGATCTATTTCTTCTCAGGTACATTTTTTCTCTCATATTGTACCCACATAATAAACAATTTATATGTGTCACAGCTATATAACCTTGTCCATGGCAAAAGAAAACACTGGCACATAATGTGACAGACTAAAAATGAGTCTGAAAAATCCCATACGCAACTGAAACAAGATTTTCCCCACGAAAAAGTAGGAAGAGCTTTGAAAAGCTTGAGAAATGCAATGACCCAGTTGAGATTTCTCCACAACTGATGATCTAACACACTCTGTTTCTACAGGAGGTGCACTGAAATCTGACTCCATGTCATCAGAGCCCTGCTTTTAAAACAACCTGAAGAAGTTTAGATCATGCTGTGTTTTAGCAAGGTCTGTGTTCCCTTCCAACTGTACTAATTCCTGCAGACTGCAGACCAGTGATGTTAGCAAGTCCTTTAGGTATTCCTCATACCTGCTTGTCATACCATGTGAAAAGGCATGCTATTTAACACACTATGCATACAAGTACTCCCAAAGATAAAAGCTTTTCCTCCCCTACACTCCTATTTAATCTTAATGTTTCTCATGACAAAAACTATTATTTCAGTCTGTTGATGATGATAAACAATTTTAACTTGTGAGTTTACCACTGAACTGTTTCTGAAGACTTTTTTTTTTTTTTTTTTTTTTACACATAAGAAGCCAGGCACTGCTTCACTGGTTTCTAAGGTGTCTGCACATAAACCCTGAGCAGTTTCATTAGCAGTTAAGTGTGCAAGGCTATGGTACATCAGCAACCATTAACAGAGGCTCTGGAGGAGTCACACAAGGCCCATGAAATTCCATCTCACAGCAAGGACTATGCATGCACAGAGAAAATCCACATTTTGAAACGCATGTCCCTCAAAACAGTCCCAAAATCTAAGTCAAGTAAAACCATGATCCAGGCTCAGAAGTGAATGCAGGGGCTCAGACAGCGATTGCCTCCTGTGGATGTAAACGTACCATGAGTTTCATTAGCATCAGCATTTAAGCACATGTCCAAGAAGTATTTCTGTATCAGGGTATTATCTATCTATCCACTCGCCAAGTATGCTGCAGGGCCATTCTCTGAGAGCATCCACATCCTTATTTTAATGGAGGTTTAAACTGAGCCAAGCCTGTGGGGTCAACACGTACAAACTGACACTATGCCAACTATTTTTCTTTTTTTCTCCTTTTTTTTCTTTTTTTTTTTTTGGTGGAATTACACTGATTCAGAGCAGATGGAGCTGGAGTCTCTTGACTTTAATTGGAGCTTAAATTCTCTCTTTGAGTGTTTTGGTCACGTCTTTGGCTGAATGTAGTTCACACTGACTTGTGTAGCCCAGTGGAGATAACATTACTACTACAATATCAGTTTTTGTATCCCTTGAATAGTTTTGGTGTTAATACTGCACCTAGCTTGTCACATTTCTGACTTAAAGGGACACTTAAATGGGTTAAAATTCCATACATCCTAATCTGAGCATGCATGAAATCCACCAGAATTCATTGAAATGCTAAAACAGATGTATTTTTAAAAATGTCTTTCAAATAACTGATATCCAGTAATCACATATGCCCCCTTACTTTCTGCAGAGAAATTCCTGCTAGTTTGCAGGCAGTTCTCCCCTAGCAGGGAGTCAGATGCTTGCTAATAGTGCATCAATCCATTGACCAACACTTGCTCAGTGAAGCAGACACCTGGGTGGAAGTCAATATTTCCTTATTACTTCAGTGTTTGAGCCATGTCAAGACATGCACACGTATACACACAGGAAATCACTCGCAAATTTAAGGGCAATTTTCCAAAAGGCTGAAGAAATGGCTTCTGAACTCCCTTACCTGATCAGCAGGTCAGACTCTGAGTCCTCATCACATCTCTTCCAGAAAGGGCTGAGTTTACAACATGGTGAGGTCAATATCCCATACTGCTGCAGAACACCTCCAGTTCCCTTAAAATAAAAATCAGGTTTTTACCATGCTGGACACAGCTGGATCAAATTTTGGATCATACCCTGAAAAATGTTCTTCTAGAACTATAATGCTAATGTTTCCGACATTCATTCCAGAAAAATAAAAAAAACCTGAAAATATCACTCTAGTCATAAATTTTTCTCCTAATTTTAATTCAAACTTAGTTTTCAGCCATATAATACTATATATATTTAAACTATTATTTACATTTATATTTCCTTAGGGTTTATTTGAACATTAATTTTAAATTGCAAAAACAATGGTTTGTAATGCATTCAACCAAAATTTCCTTTTTACCTAGTTAAAGCAGTAAACAGGGGAAATTTGTTCATTTCACCCACATACAATTTTTATCATACTTAGAATGATCTTGAACTGAAAAACTAATTATTTCCAGAAAGTTGGGCTAAGTGTCCACAGAAAGTGGCATACAAGAAAAATCAGTTGCTGCCTCAAAGAGTTTGTAATAAATTACAGAACAGGTGGAAGAAAAGGAACACTATTCTCTTGGCATTACAGCTGACTGGAACTAAGCTCAGAATGATTTACTGAGCTGACCAAAGTCACACTGGAAAGGAGTGTTACAGACAAGAACTGAAACCAGTTTTGCTTTGTTCCAGACAAAAATGTTTACCATGCACTTTTTATTCTTTATAAGCATCAAGACACTTAGGTTTTGAATTTATGAATATGGGAATAGTCTCCATTTTGCACCTTCATGGCAGAGAAATAAATAAACAATAAGGAAAGGAAGCTTGCAGCTGGTCACGGCTTACATCTCAGTTCTGAGTTTCTGATTAAGTATAATGTTCTAGATATTCAGCAACTGCAGCAACATAAGGGCTGCTCCTTCAGAAAGCAGCCTTAGCTCTGGCTGGAGTTAATTAAAAATGAAGAGGAGTTGAAGGAGAGATTTTATATTCAGTGGTTCCACAGTTTCTGACAAATGTTTGGGTTTCCGTGGAAAACTACCAATCAAGAAATTTCTTAGAAAGAATGAAATTTATTTCTACCTAGCAAAGAACAAGTTACAAAAAGAAATGGCACAGAGGGTGAGGTTTCTATGAACCCTCTGCACAGCTATCAACGCAAGAAATAGGAGCAGTTTAATATCAACTAAAGCTGTACAAATACCATTGTTTTTCACTTGCTGCCTGAGTTTGGTTTCACGTTACCCAAAAGGAAAAAATGGGTGGTTTTCTTGTGAAAATGAGAGCATTGTTAAGCAAACATTTGCGGTTATGTCAAAATTCTCAAATCACCCCGTTATGTTTCTGTGTTAGAGAAGCATTGCTATTTTCAAAACAAAAACAATTTTATTTAAAATCAAAGTAGATATTTAAGGATTTTTTTTTTTTCAATGAAGCATTCCAGTTCTTCTTTTTTTTTTTTTTTTTTCCCACGGGTGAATGTTAGATAGGGAATCAAAGTATTTCAGTTCTTAAGTAGATTAAGTTAACCCAGATTTGTACTTTTCAATAAATAAAACATTTAACAATAAACGTGCCCCATTTCTGTGTCTTTCTCATTACAGTATTTAGCTTCCATGTCTTGCATCCAGAGGTATGGGAGAAGTCCCTTCTGTGAAACATCAGTAGAAAGGGAACAAGATCACAAAACCTTTTCCTTCTGGCTTACAACACAACCAAAAGAATGAAGGAGTAGTACTGAACAGCCCAAAGGACAAATTTGTCCATTCAAGGATGAATACATGCAAATGTACTTTGAACATAAATACTTCAAGATATAAATCTGGGACTGGGCTCATTTAAGGAAATGCCCATCACTTACTACAGCACTACAGCTGTGAGAAAATTAATGTGGGTTTAGGATGTTTTTCTAAAGCAAAATATTTATATGAACAAAAGCATTTCATACGGTAACAGTGTGTGAAATAAGCTGTTGTCTTTGGGAACTTGCTTGATATAGTTACGGTTACGGTTACAAAAGTATCCTTACACTACAGCAGGTAAAGAAAATGTATAATGCCCAATTATGGGAACAGCCATGATACAAAAGATCTCACATGAAGTTACACAAGCTGATTGTCAAATTTATCCAAAGGCTGACATGTTATATGCTAATTCCTTAATAAAATACTGTAGGGGTAAATATAAAAAAACAGCAAAAAAGTATAAACCAAAAGACAATAACTAGACTATGCTGGAGGTAAATGAATACAGGAAACTTCTATGGAGAAGTTTCTATCATATGGAGAGTGATGAAATTACTGAGTCATCAGGAGAAGGGAACAGTCCCATTTGCAGATGTGAGTTTTCTAAATTTATGAAAGGGACTGTTTACAAAATCCCAGCAATGAGAAATTAAATTTATAATTTGAACTCTTGGTACCTGATGTGCTGATAACTTAAGTGCCTCAGAGGAGATTCAATCATCTTTTGTTTGCATCATTTTTACAAGCAATTATTCTTGAACCTTCTACCAATTACCAAGAAAAAAACCTTCCCACAACTAGTTTCTGCTGTTTCTATTTTACTTCCCACTGCAGCACTGGAGCATGCCACAGCTAGATAGAAAACACTGGGCTGTGTAAACTGGCTCGCCAAACACATAAAATTCTTTCAGGCAAAGAGTGGCATTCATAAGCTTAGGAAACAGGCAGAAATCAGTTTATGTAAGAATTTTCCCTACAGTCAGATTATGTGGATCAATTATCAACACCCATAGTAGAGAGGGTTGGAAATAGATGGACTTTAATATCTCTTACAACTCAAACCTTTCCATGATTCTATGAATAAGGACTGTTTTCACGTCCATTGGGATACCCTCAATTTCCTAAAATCGCCTGAGAATTTTACCCAGTAGATTTCCCATGTAGATTCTAGCCCTTGACTATGGCCTTGATCTCTTCTGTAGCATATCACATTTGTGGTATGAGTTTGAGAGCTAGGAAGCATTTACCATCCACAGTGAGTACAGGATATGAAATGGTTCCTCCTTGGTCCCTCTGCAAGCCTTGATTTTCCTGTCCTGTGTTCCCTCCACTCTCCAGCTCACCATTTTCCTGAAGCTTTTTTTCTTTTTTTAATGTAAAGCAGTATATAAGAGAGTGCTTTTACCTGACTCAAACAACTTATACTGTAAAATTACTCAAAAACATATACTGTACATGATAATTTAGACGTGGACATTTTTCATTACTAAGGTAATATATTTTCTAGTAGTCCTAATACTGTAAAAATGACAAAACTACTTTCTGAGTGACTTGTTAGTGGGGTTTTTTTTTTTTCCTTAGGTGAGAAATCTTCTGGCACCAAAACCTTAGTGTGAGGGCCATTTCACTCTTCTGATCCCTTGCAGAATTTTTGCTGAATCGGCAGTTCTATAACTCAGGGTACATTTTTCACTCCTATGACAGGTGGCTTCATACAGGTGTGCTGGGATTGTGGAGCAGTCTATCAGCTTGCCAGCTGGTGTAGCCATCCCACTAATAGACTGCCAGGTCTCCTTTGTTATCCTGGAAACCTATCTTTTTACTTTCCTTTTTTTCCACCCCCTATTTTCTTTTATTTCAAGGGATTGTGCTCCTATTGTGAACAAAACTGTTGAAATTCAAGTTTCATTATTAATTCTTCAGCAAGTCTGTATGGGCAGTCCAGTGTGCTTTAAAATATCTGTGCCTCCTCATGAAATACCCCACAACTCCTGCCTCAACATGCATGATGCTCTGCACATGCTCAAAACCCCAAGGACTTCTTGCCTTGCTTAGTGAAATGATTTTTTGTCATTGCAGTTTTGGTCAATAAAGTTCTTCATTTCTCTGGAATTTTAAAGATATTATTCAGAGACAACACCCTGGTTCTCCAGAGGAAATCACAAGAACAAAAGACAATACTAAAAGAGCAAAAAGCATATATGATTTTGTTTTGTGCTGCTCTCTGGAGATATGCTTTAGCTACAGGGATTGCAGACAGAAAACCTGCATAGGTAAGTTCAGTATATCACCTTAGCCTAGCTTATTTTCACTTGCTGGAACCATGTCAATGACTTGATAAAAACACACATTGTATTCCAGGGCAGCCTGAAAAAAGTAGGCCTGAGCTGACAATTAACAGCATCATATGAAAGCAGAGATGTGCCCTCAGCCAAGTCCCTGGTCCAGAATTCCTATAATCATTTACTGCTTAAAACACTGAAAAGTGAAAATATGATTAATCTAAAAATTACTGTAACCCCAACTGATCTTGTTAATCTTTTGCCCCTCTGACACAGTAAGATTTAAGTTACTCTCAGTTTAGCTTATAAGACAACTCCATGACATTAGTTTGTCAATCAGTAGTTCTGTTAGAGTTAACACAGTGCTCCAATACCACTGCAAGGGAAAAAAACCAGCAAGTGCTCAGAGCAAAAAACCAAAGCCGATTAGCTCCATGGAGACTTGTTTCTACATCACACTGCATGGCTTATTGCTTCTGAAAAAGACTGCAGTGTCAGGCACGCCAGGCTGGTGACACTGAAATTACACAGACACACACACAAAAATCAATTTGTGAGCAAAACCAGCTGAAGACTGTGTGTGAAATATGCCCAAAGCATATGGGGGAAAGTGGAGGGGGGCACTTACATTGCTGTGTACTCAACTCTGGTCTCAGGTCTTTGCAATGCTGACAGAGGTGGACACTTTTTGTATCTCTCTCTGATCACTTTATTCAAGCAGCTCCCTCTTAAGGTCCTGACTTTATAAACTTTCCCTATTCAGCAGACACTTAAGCATCTCTTTCAACCTGTTCAAGTGGCACATAAGCAGGTTCTAAAGTGCTTTGATGAATAGCATGGATCAAAGTATCTGCTTAAATGTTTTGCTAAATAATTAAAAATTGGCTTGAGAACTGGCATAAAGACACTCACTGAAAATTACCAAGCTTTATGAAAATTAAATGAAGCAATTAAGCTTAGCTTTCCTATCTATACTTCCAGAAAGGCCTATTAAGTCCAGCACACAAGCTCTGGTTGTTGGACGTGTCAGGAGCAGTAAGTCTGGGGTTAGTTAAAACAAAGTCTTGCTATAGAAAGGCCTTGATATGGGCAAGGTGCTTTGTATACCTCTTAGCTCAAGGTAAAACCTGAAGGAAGGCTTTAAAGAAACAGCTTAACAACATAAAATAAAAATTACTTATACCTTCATCTTCCTTAGGATTGCATCTTACAAAGGGTGACCACAGCTACGAAAATTACAGACTCTTGTTGAGGCAAGGCTGATATCCCTACTTTCATTGCACTCACTCCCTTTTGCACTACTTCTTCAAAGTCTCTGAGAATTTCACTTCGCTTGACCCTTCCTTCACTTGTGTTAATCCCCAAACTGTAATCTTTCTAAACTTGAACAAAACTGGTTTATCTACATAGGACTTGTTATTCAGGCAGCAAAGCTAAACCAAAAAAAAAGATGAATAGGCAAAGTCTACAGGGACAGGAGACAAGGGTTCTCCATGCAAGGGCCTGCTAAGTATTACATTGCTTAAAAAGATCTGCAGAAACATTTGAATTCCAGAAAAATGTTGCCAGCTGAACTGAGAGTTTATTTTAACTTGCGAAAAGCTGAGTTCATCTTGTGAATCTTATTTCAGTGTGTTTTGCTCAGTTGTCCTTTACCATCAGCACTAAGCCCCAGAGGAGTTTGTGTTTTCCTTGCGTAAAACCATATCAAAATCATATGGTAAGAGACTCCTTCATACTGAAAAAGGAAAACCATGGAATAGACAAACACTAGAAAAGTGTTAAGAAATTTTTATGGTATTCTTCAAGATGAATTAAAAACACATTTGTACTTGAACATAAAAGAAAAATCTAATAAACAATGCACTGGGCAGTCTCTTACCACACTATCCAGTTCTAATGTGGAGTCTGAAAAGACATGTCACAAGCAGATTCCTTATTTACTCTTGCACCAGCAACCATCCTGAGAGCTATTGCGCCGGGCACCTCATCCCAGCCCTGGCCCTACTGCCCAAAGGTGGCCCCTGAGCACTTGCGATCCACAATGGCCACAAGACAATGCTGAGGCTGTTTCTTCTCTCACCACCAAGGGAAATTTTTCACCCTTGCAAGGAATCTGTTCTGCCTCCGGCATTCCTGTTTTCAGCCAATTTAGCCCCTTCTTGTAGTTGGGCCTTCTTGCCCTGTATGCCACATCATTCCTCAGGCAAGTTACCACTGCCAATTATAACCTCCCCTTCATTAGAAATCGATGCCAGCAGACAAGACTTGCCCAAAATTGTACACCCAATTAGAAGCAAGATTAGGAGTAATACCAAGATGTCATCACTGCTAGAATGTCATCTGCTAGACTAAGTGCTAATGACCGCGGGACAGCTCTCACTTGGAAAGTACACGCACCTTGTTAAGACAGTTATTCATTGTATTACTATTTAAAGAAGATGGAGAAAAAGAGTACATGGAAATATGGAGAAATGGAAGTTATGAACAGAGCAGCATAGGAAAGTCAGGAAAAAGTTTCATCATCGTATAGGATGACATACGAAAGCAGAGGTTAAAATCAAGGCTAGAATATGCTGGCCTAAGTTGTGTCTTATCACAAAGACAGTCAGAGCAAATTTAATGCTCTGAAGTCTATGGAGTTCACATGAAATGTCCTCTACAGTTGAGGTTTAAAAAATCACAATCTCTTTAAAGTGAGAGGGTATAAATGCCTGCTGCTGGGCTCCTGAAACTCAACTTTCAGAACCATGCAGTCTTGTAATAGACATAACTAAAATTTACCTTTTCAATCTGTCTGGAGTCAGATATCTGATTGCTTTTGCCAACAGGGACTCTGACCTCTTCAAGCAATGCACATTCCTATCTGCCAACCTGTACCCATGAGGTGATGAACTAAACCCCACAAACTTGTTTCTTTCTCTGTCTCTCTTTTTATTTTTAACAAAATGCAACTGTGAACAATAAATATTTAATTTTCAGAATTAAAAAAGGGCTTTGGGTTTTATAGACAGCTTCAGTCTAGTTATAGTATCAGCAGTTTTTCCCTCTAGGGAGTAATTAAGGAAAAGCTCTGGCCACAAGCTAAACTGTGATAATGACAGAATTTAAAATCATTTTCATACCACATGCTGCATTGCAGTTCATTTCCATATGCTCTGCCTTCAACGAAGGTGTCAAGCTTATAAAGTCTCCTGGGCAAAAGGATGACCAAAGTCCCAATGCCTGGAAGGAAGCTCAGGGGAAAGACACACATTGTCATACTATATGTGATAAGGTCTCCACATTATGAAGTTGGCAGGCAGGAAGTAAGACGGCCCTGGAGATTTTGACTATATTTGTCTCTGTCACAGAGTTAGCACATGAGATTGGTGATGTTTTGTTGGAGATTCACCTGAGCCATAAATTATTTGTTAACAGTGGACATTTAGTACACAGCTACTGCACTCACCCTAAAGCTGGTGAATAGTTATGGTGAAGCAAATTTCCATGGTCCACACTTTGCAACACATTATAGCTAAGACTATCTATACCCTCACTGCAATGCCATATGTAGAAAAAAAATAGCATTATAGCCATATTACCTAATAGGTCACTGTTAACTTGGGTGCAGCATTTGCCTTGACAGTTACATTGACTCCAATTCCAGCTCTGCCTTTTTCAGCAGAAATGAAAAGACCCTTAGGGAAAGGTCATTTGCCAGACATCCCATCTTGGGCTGGGAAAAAAAACTATTCACAAGAAAAATGGGGGCACCAAGAGCAGCCTCCACATAATATTTATATCTGAAAATGATACAACTGAAGAAATACTCTGGGGAAAAAAAAACAAAACAAAACAACAACAACCAAACAAATTGAAAAAAAATAAAAACAAAACCAAAATACCCCCCCCCACAAAAAACCACCTCAACAACAACAACAACAAAAAAAAACCAAACCAAGAAATCAGCTTCTCAGAGGCAGAAAATAACTTTGTATCATTCAATCAAGTTTTGTCACTTATTTTGATCACCTTCAAGTTTACCAAAATCAGACCCAGCTATTTAAGGCGGTAGATAAATATTTATCATACACACAACTGGTGATCATACTTGGAAGATCTCCCTAGAGGAGGTAATAGAATAAGAGCTGGGAAGGCGGTTGACAAGAGAATTGGGAGTCAGAAACATGGTTAGTGCGGTACATGGAAGTAGCAAGGAAGAGACACATCTTACAAGAGGAGGGAGTGGAGAGAGGTGGGAGCAGGGACTTTGTGAAGGACATGGGGAGCAACACATGGATTGCCAGAAGTGGAACCTCCAGGCTTGTAGGAGCAAGGCAAGGTTAAAAAGAAAGGTATCTAGCAGTAAAAACCACCCACTGAAGAGTTGAAAATAGGTCCCCTGTACACAGCTAGGCCAAAGGGATGCACCAGAGGAAGTGTGACCAGAAGGTCAAAGGTGATTTTCACCTACTTCACTCTCATGAGACCCCATCTGGAGTGCTGCATCCAGCTCTGGGGGCCCCAATGTAAGACAAACATAGACCTACTGAAGCAAGTCCAAACAAAGCCACAAAGATGATCAGAAGGATGGAACACCTCTTCTGTGAAAACAGCCTGAGAGAGTTGGTGTTGCTGAGCGTGGAGAAGAAAAGCCTTCAGGGAGCACATTCCAGTACAAAACAGGAGCCTATGAGAAGACTGGAGAGGGACTTTTAACAAGGGTGTACAGTGACAGAACAAGGGGAATGGCTTTAAACTGAAAGAGGGTGAATTTAGGTAAGACATTAGGAAAAAATTCTTTCCTGGAAGGGTGGTAAAGCATTGGAAGAGGTTGCCTAGACTAGCAGTGCATGCCCCATCCCTGGAAGCATTCAAGGCCAGATTGGATGGAGTTTTGCGTCTTCCACTGTTCTAGTGAGGAAGAAGTTGTTCCTATCCAGAACAAGGGCTTGGAACTAGATGATCTTGAAGATACCTTCCAATGCAAATCATTCTATGATAAAGAACAAAAAGACAACCCAGAAGCACAAGGAATTGTGGAGGTATTATCTAGAGAAAATGAGCAAAAGGGCAGGTGACACATTCATCCTCTGCCTGCATCAGAGAAAAAGAGTCCTGAAGCTCACCACTCCAAGTCACCCACAGATCTCCACAACATAGAAAATGTTTCATTCCCCTTTTGGGTGCTCATTCACACAGGGAACAAAGATCTGACACTGCACCATCTTTGTTCTGGTACAAGGCTTTGGAACCATCAGCCTGAAGAGCCTGTTTCTCTTCATGGTTTTTATAGCTGTCTGTATGATGGTATAGTACACAAACAAAACAAGGGAAGAGAATGGATTCTAAGAAGCTTAAAAACACATCTTAAATAACAAGGAATCTACTAAAATAGCATTATTGAGGTTAAAAAAGTCATTCGTCATAACTCAGAAAATCCTTAATTTTGGTAATTTCCAATTCTGAAATGTTCCACTCTGAAATGTTCCAGTTCTAAATTCTTGTTTTAATGTATAATTATGGTAGCATTATCTGTGTATGGCAACTGCATGTTGCTCCTGTGAAATCATATTTCATACTACTTTCCACTTCCTAGGGCAGGAAGAAATGGGGGGCAGGGGGGAGGGGGAACAAACAAAACAGCAAAATTTTGAAGAATAATGTTGACGTATATGTATCCCAAAAATAGGAAGTTTTGAACATACTCATTTTAAATTGGAAAATTACCCATTCAGTTGTACAGGCTCAGAATGTTTACTTCCAGGACAAACCTAGAAAGATACTGTAACTTTTTCACCTTGGCTAAAAGTTATATCTCACTACTTCTTTGAGGTTCATCCATTTCATCTCAAATCATTCATCTCTAAACACAGCAAACACAGCAAAACCTGTCACAAAGGCTTGAAAACTTATTTCCTTTGGGTTTTTGTTTGCTTAACATGGACTGTCAAGGAATCAATACCTATTCTCATATGCACACAAAGACAAGTAATCTTAAGCATGCATATGAATAAAAGACAAGCAATAGATTTTATGCAATAGGGACACTGCATAATCTAAGTTTGTAAACCCCTTCAAAGACCTTTATGGAACTAATTAAAAAGGTAGAAAAATATCTATCTCAATTAGGACCATACTTGTTTCTGCAATGTTGTGCAAATATGGTAACAAGGTAAATTTTAAACTCTGAGTGAAACCAATATATCGGGAAGAAAATAAAATGTTCTATGTGCGACGCTTCAGGAAAGGCCTGGACCCTCAGGACTGACAAAGTGGTTGACAATTTTTTCAAATGCTCTATTTTCTTCTGTTATCCAAAAGGATAGATTAAAATTCCCAGTAGCATCCTTAAGACATCTCACTGATTACAAGAATTCTGATAATATAGTCAGGAAGAGGAAACAACAGTATGTGATTTGTCTCTACCCCTAAATGAGAGATCAAATTTCAATAACTACATTTCAAATACTTACAATCAGCATTACAGCAAAAGACTTCAAACACTCCCCCTCAAAAAAAAAAAAAAAAAAACACTTCTATAAGTGTAAAGGTTACATTTATTGAGCATATTTTTACATGCTATTATTCACCAAGACCTACCTTATTTAGTAGAAATGATTCATTTGTATCTTCTTTATAAATTCTGCATTGAATTCCAAGTTCATGCACATTATGATAACTAATATCTTCTTTCTACTCCTGGAAGAGAGACCCCATAATTATACCATTAGCACAGTGAGCATTGTTCCATTTTTCTCCAAGAGCAATACTGCATACATAAGAGAAAAGTCTGGCTTTGCTTCCAGAATCTCAGAGTGTCTCTGGACAAGAATGACTTCTCACTATGCAAATGCAAGAGAGGTAAAGATTAGACAGAGATGCCGTGAGCTACACTAAGGTTAGGCTAAATTATTTCCTGCCAACAGGGTAGAAAAAGAAACAGGAACAAATGGGGAGAATTTTCAGCAATAGACTTTGTTGGCTTAACAGGATTTAGATGTTCTACACATATAAATTATACCCACTTATTCATGGTATGTTGCCGGTCAACAATTGCATGAATATTCTCAGCAGAGCTGGGGCCTTCTGCATGTCTTGCTATAATAAATATGGAGTTTATGAAATGGTTGGATAAGAAATGAAACAAACATATAATTATTTATCTCTTGGGGACCAAGAGAAAAATTTTGTTTCATTTTGATCTTAACACACAGGCATGACCCATGTGAATCAAAACAAGGGAAAAAGTTTACATGAACTGGAGAACCAAGAAATTCTGATGCTTTGCTTAAGTTTTATAAATTAGCCTCCTTTTTGTGCTGTGCTCCTTGATAACAAATTTTGGTCTGGGGACAGCTTCTCCTGTGGATCAATGGTTTGGACTGTGAATTTCTCTGGTGACCCACAGGCCAGCAAAAAGCCTGTGTTCTCTATCAGGAATGTTTTACTGAGATATTCAGCACATTTCCAGAAATACGTAAATAAACCTATAATTCAACTACCTTTACCTTAGACCATGAAGAGCCCCTGACCAGGATAAAAGACATCAGGTTAACATTTTCTGTCATACCCAGATGCAACCAGTCCCTGAAGTGACAGACACGTGAACCAGATGCCACATAGGCAGGACATAGTGGTATACCACAATTGTTAATCAAGGAGGAGACAGAGAGCTAGAGACAGGAATGAAAAGGTCTAAGTGCACTTGTATATCATCAGCAGAGTAAAAGGGGAGTGCAACAGCCAGTTCTCCTAAATTACCAGTAGTTTCGTTATTTTACTGGGAAGCATTGGATTCTGCTGCCAGAGTTTTGATCCAACCTGTTTTCTTGTTTAAAAGAATGGGAAAGTTATACTGAGTTTATTGTAGCATAGCACAGAAAGCTAATTTATGGCAAATAGCCTCAGCAAATGCCTGCAATCAATGGCTTGAGTATGGCTCAATGTGTTTTCCCTCATCAAGGGCAAGTCCGAGAGCCCAGGTGAATATTTATGTTTGGCAAATACTTCATTTAGCAATGACAGCATTAAAGTATGTCCTTTTTATTATTCCCTTGCCTCTACAGTCTCCCCTGTCCCGTAACTCATTAAAAAAAAAAAAAATCAAACCACCAACGCATTTCCACACAAAATTTTCCAAGAGTCCAGACTATGAATGAAGGTCATCTTTCACATTTGCAAGGTTTCAAACCAAATGTGCAATCTATACAGTTCTTTTATACCAGAAAAACTTACACTCACTGAAGTGTAAGTCACAGAGTCTTTCTGTCGATATTACACGTGCCTTTCGGGTACAAACACAGCCATCAAACTAGAAATGTATGGCTTGAACCTCGCTGCTCTTTGGGCCAGGTGAACTTTTTTAGCCTATGTCCTGCTGAAACTCAGTCTTCTAGTCCCAAAAATCCTCAAAACCATCATCAGTAATTTGAAATTTAGCTTGAAAGGCCTATTTTAATTGAACTCATTATAAGAAGTCAAAATTTTTAATTAAGAAAAAGAGAAGCAGTTTTTAAGAGTCTGTAAGATTGCAAGTATGGTAAGAACCATTTCCACAGACTGCACAATCTAATGTTAATTTAGAGAAACTGCTTTGAGACCATACTTTGAAACTGCTGCTTGAAAGCCATGGTCATTCCTTCTAATTTTTAATATTTAGGAAATATAAGCAAAAACCAGTGCAAGCCAATGCAAGTGATAAGCCTACCAAATTTTTAAAGCATTATGCATGGTTTTATACGATAAGGCCACCTACTCACCAGCTGCAGCTGAACAAGCCATGTGCTAGCAGAGACAAATAGATACACAATCAGATACAAGTATGTAATCCAATAATAAATAACTACACCAAAATCTTACACCAAAAAGTTTCATAATTTTTAAAACAAAGTTAGGGTGGGGAATTATTTTACCCATCCTCTTTGTGGGACGTAGAGTCACATTGAGCCTTACTCTTGCAGAGAGATTGCTCTTTGAATAGAAAGCCATTTGTCAGCAGATGAAGCATCCCAGCATCACTATCTAGGGTTTGGCACATCAGTAGGATACTGAAAACTGAGGCATCAGAGGCACTGGGAAGCAGCAGGAATACTGATCATGGCACAGCTGCATATGGAAAAAGGGTAAGAATTCTAGCCCATGGAGAATTTTTATGGAAGCTGTATTCTGCTGGACATACCTTTTATTAATGATGTAACCACAGGGGCTCATTAGGCATCTGCAAACGACAAGGATTTTATATATAGCCCAAACAACAGGTAACTGTAAATTGTAGCATCTACCTTTGGATTGGGAAACTGGAATTAATTCCACCAGTCACTGAAAACTCAGGCTGCCACCCCGTTCTTTGACCTCTGTTCCTTTGACCACAGCCATCAATAAGCCTCGCCTCTTTCTCTGGCAGCTTTCCATTCAGCTTAAGTGCCATTCATTACACAAAACTAAAATTCAGCATTTCAACCAAGAAGTGAAGCTTTTAGATTTTAACCATAGTTTGCAATATTTAACTAAACCTACCCATTTTCTGGCAGTAACTGGCTGCAATTGTCATTGCTAAGTTGAAGCCCACTTATAAATCAGCTGAATAAGGGAATAATTAACAAAACAGTTAATTGCATGTTCATGGCAAAGGAACATGGAGAATTTCATAGAGGGTCATAATGGAAACATTATTCAGTATGGGAATTCTTCGCAATTTAGGAGGCATGTCCCATTAAGAGATCCATCATTTATTTCAGATTTTGATTGTCTTCTAACCTATGACTTTTATCTTGTCATATCAAGCACACTGTCTGATAACAGAGAGGAACCAGAAGAGTTAATTGAACAGCCAAGTGATAAGGACTAATAAATCCCTGGATTTCTACCTGGTGAGTACATTTTAATAGGTAAGGGGAAGTAAGCAAAAGCCAGGCAGGGTGACTCATCAGTTCTAGCAATGTAAGAAAATTAGATTTTAAGTGGAAAAAGATGTTTCCTAGGAAACTGCATGACCTGCTTGTGGAACATCAAACAAGAGCAATTTCCGAACAACAGCCATGGCTAAATTGATCTACTGCACCTCAAACAGCTTTATCAGTGAGAGAGAGATTGAGTCTCTTTTATATTTTCTTAGTTACCATCATCAATTTGTCTATTATTTGACTCCTTCTGCTGTTACCTTTCTGACCCTCCACAAGTACAAGTATGATATTTGCCATTATCTAATTGGAAAGCACATTTTGCTTTCCCTCATCTTTTCTGTCTCTCTTTTTTTTTGCAGCAAGCTCTAGATTCCACTATTGCTGCTGCCGCCAAGCCACAAAGATGTGAGCATGTATCATGGCATGCAGCAGGCATAAGCTCAAGCAGTGCTCTGTTTAAAACCCTCCACTTTGCAGCAATGGAAAGTGAGCTGCAATATAAGCAACCTCCTGGGCTCCCTGCTCTGAGATGTTCAATATACAGTACATTCAGCCCACCTATACAATTTACACTGGATCAAAATCAATGTCTCTCCCTTTACACTGTCTACATTTTCATTCCAATAAATTAAAACCCACACATTTCTGTGAAAGCATATGACACTTTGCATTAGGCACAAAAGACATCAAGTATTTCAGATGCTAGGGTGGAGAACATTTGTTCTCCTTGATCATTTCCAATGCAGATTGCTCAATATGCATAAGTTATAGCTGATGCAACACAAAGACTGTCTTCAGAGCATGACCATGGATTTCTGAGCATAAATCAGTGCATGTGCTGTGTGCAGTCAGGGAATTCTAGTACCAGGCAGCTCCTCGGCGCTCATGCTACACACACAGCTCGTGTGTGTCCTGTGACATTGAGCAGCAAAGGCACATCTGCTCAGCAAAGATGCTCTCAGAGCACTTTGTGTTTTGGACATGCCTCTGTGTGTGCGTGCACACTGGGTCCCAGGTATCACAAAGCAAGCAAATGAATTCTAGGTGCACACACAGAGATGCATCCTATCCTAAAGCCGAGGCATTCAAATTACTCCTAGACAAAATTTCCTGGCAGAAAAGTAAGATACGTCTGAGGAAACCCAAAATGCCTGGTAGCTCTAATCCTGGCCACTCTTGAGCTATCACAACGGATGAAGACAACTGCCAAAATTAAGAGCCAAAATTCAAGGAGGCTGCCAAATTCAGTAGTGCTGAAACATTTGCAAGTATACTGATTGCACAGAGTTGCAAATGGAGAAAAATACATGAGACCAAATCCGTTCATGCTTACAAATTTGTCCACTGTGCAGCTTGTGAGGAAATAAAAAACAGACATTATAGGTCTCTTCCACATCAGTGCTGCTCTCATCAAAAGGAACTAACAACTACCTAGTATAAGCCCATGTTACCGATGTTTTATCATTACTACTGCTAATAATTTAGAGATTACGATGCAGACAGAAATTAGGAAATCCGAAAATCAGAGAGCCTGTTCTAGCACTTGTAGTGCCTAAACTACAGCAACATGTTCTAGAAAACTTAAGTTCTACTGTGTCTGATTCCACGGCCAGTGGAGGCTGTCCTTCAATGTGAATTTTGCCACTACCAGCTGTGCATCAACAAGTCACACATGGAACAGGAAACCATGTGAAAGCCAGGAAACGTGAGAGAAGAGACTTTGTGTTATGGATTTGTGGCTCCAGAGTCCTGTAAAGAGATGGCATGGGGAGAGGTATCCCACTGTAACTGATTCTTTGGATTTACAACAATGGTTTTATTGTCACCACAACAAAGCTGGGAAGTCTATCCCTTTTCCAGCCTACTAAACAGAACAAAATTCCCCAGATCTTGGTGAAGCCAATGGCAAACTCTTTAATATGAAGAATTATACACCCCCAGAAAGCTCACATAAAATCTTCTCAATAAAACTTTTATTCCTGCAGTGTTTTTCCCAACCTGCACCTTTGCAATGATTTAAAAAAAAAAAACATTCTTCTCCTTCCTCTCACAGTTTACAGCTTCATTCTTAGCTTAAGACATAGTTAGGATTAATGCTTTTATTTTAAAGGAGTAAGATTAAGTATTTTTAGCCCCTGTGAAACAAGATGATGTATGCTGCAATTGTCAAGTCCCTGTTAAATTGCATGTAGCACATTCTGTAGCTCATAAATATTTAAGATGACTAAATAATTATCCTAGACTCCACAACTTGCCTTTCTTTATTAGTTCCATGGGGAACCAGGAAAGCATTTGTTCTTCTTCAGCCATGCAGACAATTATATTGCAAAATATCCTCTTTCTGTTGTTGGTGACACTGCTACATGATTCTCTCCTATTGTGGTGTGAGAGAATTAACCTCTTTCAGAGGACAGAAGAGCCTCCACTTCTTCACCAGATCAATCCAGCAAGCCTGGCAACTTTTCCAAAATATCTCAATCAAAGCAAACCCTGTCTCTCTTAATTCCTCCTTTAGCCTCCTGTTTCCAGTAGCAGAGGGTAAGAGCACCCAGAATTATACAGGATTCAGAGTGTCAAGCAGGGAAGCATGTCTTTGCTTGGAGCAGTTCAGTGGGGAAGTGACAGGGGCTTAATTGGTGCAGGTGTACCTATTTAAACCAGTAGCTGTAAGGACTTGGGGGAAGAGGAGGGTGAGCCAGCAGCCTTCTAACCATGGAAGAGCATTGAACAGAATTTTTACTGTTGCTTTACAGCTTATTCTCCTCTCTGCCTGTTTTCAATGCAGCCATATGGTAGCAAGCAGAGACTCGCAACCTAAGAGCAGATGAAGAGCCCGCACACTCTCACAGGCAGCAGACCATGCCCCAGCAGTCAGAGCAGCAACACCCACCAGCAAAGCCAAGGAAAAAGAGCTGCCTCCCAGATGGCTGGGATGCAGAGCTTTGTCTCAGAGCCTAAGCTTCTTGCTTCTGCAGCTGTCAGATCTGTCACCATGGTTCAGTACCCGCTGCCACCGCCCCCACCCCCTTCCACTGCGGTGCAGTGCAAGAGAAGCAGAGCAGGAGCGCAACACTGACCTCCAGAGAGTGCCCCGCCTTTGGAGTGCTCTTGTCATGTTGTGCTGGGATTAACTTGCCTTGGAATGCCACTGTAAAAGAGGGTGCATGGCATCAAGTCAAAATAGCCCGAGCAGTTGCCATAACGTGCATCTGTGCTGAACAGAAACCTACAATTGTCTAGAAAAAGCACGATGGCAGAGATCTGCCACTGCTCTGTTAAGAATTCGGCTTAGTCACAGTGCCTAGACACTGAGGAAGATGAGATGTGTAAGAGCTGCAAACTTTTGAAGCACTTTTTCTAGCCTTATTTGCTTTTTTCAGATTCCCCTTCATTTTTAAATTCAAAACAATGAAAACAATAATGTAGTTGGTACAGATCTATGTGGGGGACCCCTGAGAAGTTAAGGAGGCTAAAGGTGTGAAATTAGCATGCAGAAACCAAAGCATGTTGCACATCTATGGGAATGCTCTCATTCAGAAATAAATTGGCTTAAAGTTCACTGTGGCTTAATACTCCCTGGAAGATCCTTATTTCCAGCAACTGGGAAAACCAACATATAAATCAGCATATTTTAGGGTGCAGTTTGACAAGACTGCATATCCTGTGTAGTTTTACTGCTACCAAAATAGGTACAGGAGCAAGCAGCTCCCTCCCTTTCTCCCCGTCACACTTTGCTTCTCTTCCTTTGGTTTTGGCTCTACACTTCTTTGACCTCTTGATGGGCCTGTTCAATTAGCTAATCCAGCAGAAAACTAATAAGGAAAAAAATGAGAAGATGCAATAACATGAAACTAATTTTGTAGTCAACGTGGGGAGTTTTATTTCAGGTCCTTTTTATAAACCTTTGCTGGATAGGTTTATGAGCTACAATCCTTCAGGGGGAAAAAAAAGGAAGAAACAAAAACCAAAATAAACTCCTACATGCCACCAGTAAAGCAATACCTGCAAAATGTAAGTATTTAGTTAAACTACATCAGTTAAAATGGCATACAGTTGTGCTAGAACAGTCTGCTTCCCTTTGTCTGGGTGGTAGCACTGCAATGAGGATTCTGACAATGTGATTATAATGGTGGGAGCAGCTAGAGACAAGCCTTTGTCATCCTCACTGTTAATTTCCCATGGAATAAATAAGCCCAAAAAAACAACCAACCCCAAAATCCACAAAGACAAAGCAACAAAAAAAAAATCAAAGGGAAAGAAGTAGTTCGTCACAGATAATTCAAGCTTATGTGCTAAGTTCAGGATGAAATACATGAAACATACTATTCAAAAAAGTTCTAGAACCAAGAGAAAGCAAGCTCAAAGTAGTGTCTAAAATTAACGCAATAAAAACTCTCCCTTTACAGCTGTTGCTAGAAAGTGGGAGGAAAGCAGTAACAGTAACAAGGAAATCATTTGACAATAAATGAGGATTTACAGTGACACTATTCAGATATATTTTGATGAAAGGGAATATAGTAACTGGTACAGCTGCCATATAGAGGGCAAATATTTCACATTCTCCTCACCAATATTGCTGTCCTTGTGCTGAGATTAAACAAGCCAGGACAGATCAATAGCCAAATTTTGAGACTGCAGAATGTAGTGCATAGAGCAAAGAATTGCAAGGAGGGAAGATTTTTGACAGCGCCTACTTTGAAAATGTCAAACTTCTACATCCTACCTTTTGTTCTGAATCTAGCAGAGACTGAAAAAAAAAATGAGTAAAGCTTAATCCAGATAAATGTGAGATTGTGGATTTGAATCAATCAAATCATCTGTACAAAAGCAGGAATAATTTTCTATACAACAGTATTACCTCTGCTTAGAAAAGCTCTTGTCACCATAAAGCATTGGAAGCTGTGAAATTGCCTGGGGGAAAGAGGTGAGGAGCAACAACAGTTACTGTATGCTTGCTTTTGTGCTTGTGATTTTTGCTGAGGCACTGCTACTGACCACTGCTGGAGACAGGATCATGGGCTAGAGGGACATACTGCCTGGCCTTGGCACAGCTGTTCTTAATTTCTCCATGTTGTAGCTGCCTCCATCATTGTGCTGGGGAAACAGAAGTGGTGGAAGTCTCTTTAGAACATGGGATAGAAGAAGCACTTCAATAAGCCAAGTCCTCGTTTACACAGATATGTAAATCATATAATCCCTTGAGGAACATCGAGGTGGACTTAGTGTCCTTGGATTGCCAGCGACGCTTTTTCAAAGCAAACAACCCATTGATGATGGAGATTTTGATCAAGCTGTTCTGATTGACTATAAAATGTACTTCCATGCAGAACACTATCTTGAAAGATTGCACCACGTGTCACAAATGACATAAACCGATTTGTTGCTGCCAGCTTGGAATTGTTTATGTTGTAGAGCACTTACAAAAAGGGCCAAAATTAAAACATATTTTTGTCAGCAGTTCTCTGTTAAGGGAAGCTTTTTCAGCTCAGACCCTGCAGAAATGGAGTTCTGTTAATTATTTTCCTGAAGTAGTTAGGTCAGCACACACAAAACGTACAGATGACATCAAGCTGGAATTGTTCGCTATTACAGTAAAAGAAAGAAAAAATAATCCAATGTCACCAATGAAAAAAAAAATGTGTAAAGACAAATGCAAAATACTGCATTTATTAAGGCTAAATAAAGTGCAAAAACTGAGAAATGAGTGCAGGCAACTCTTCCAAAGAAAAGGATTTGAAGTGTTAGAGGAACACAGACCACTGACTCATTTCTAGAATGATACATAAAGGCAGCTATCACTTTGAGATGCATTAACAGAAATACCCTATGCAAGAAAAAGATGACAATTATTTATTCTGTTCAGATCTGTTGAGATTTCAGTTGCAATGCTGCATTCAGATTTGAGAAGGATGAAGCCAAATGAGAGAGCAGAGGGGAGCTACAAGAAATAAAAGATCTGTGAGGGGAAAAAAAGGAAACTAAAGAGGATCACAGGACAAGAGATATGATGACAGAATATAAAGGGTTGCTTTGAAGAGAAAGGTAACCAGTCATTCCCATGTCTAGTGGGGAGACAGAACAATAAAAGATTAGCTAAATTTCAAGCAGATAAGGTTTAGGTTAGCTACTGGAAAAAGCTTTTTAACTGCAAGGATTACAAAGGATTTAAAAAAATACTTAGGGCTCTACAATTTTTTACCTAGAGGGATTTTGGGAATAGATTTAACAAATCTTTGCCAAGGTGGTGTCAATTTTAAACACAACAGGTAGTTCCAGAACTTGCAGAAGATTCCAGAAATTTCACATGGCTAGAAATCTTTAAATACCATGTTTACCCTGCTGGGTTGATGGAAAAATCTGTATTTAGACATTTGGGATTTTTAAGTAGAAAATGAACTAATAAAGCAAGCTTCAAATGTACATAGGAAAAATGTCACTCATTCACAAGAACAATTTCAAAAAAGATGCTGAGAAATAAACATAAATGTGAAGCACATTATTTATGACAATCTAATTTGGTCTCCTGTGGATGGTATGAGTCATCTGAGTGGGCTCGAGGAGTAATTTTAGGTAAACTCACAGCAATTTAGTCTGCAAAATAATGTTCATCAATATAATATTTACAGCTAGGTGAAGAGAGAGATGATATCTTGCTCATTAATTTCTGATTCTGGATAGCTACATAAGCAGAATTACATTTTAAATACCAAGCATAAGAAGACATTTGATATTAACATATTATAGGAAAAGTCAAGGCTTCTTAGTGAATGAAAAAGAGGCTACAGTGACAGTTTCCTTTCTTTAGCTGGTAATCAGGGCAGCTCTGCTCAACCAAGTACCAAATTCCCTTTCCAAAATTCAAACTTAGCAAGACAATGCAAAGTGAGTGCTTCCACTCAAAATCGGTTATAAAATGAGATACCATCCTTAGATTGCCTACTCTCCCTTTCAGGAGGGTCTGCTTGCACACAGACTTGCATTTTTTAATACCAGAAAGGTAGAAACAATCTCAGATCCCACAGTCAACTCGGCCTCAATCATACTTCTCATTTTTCTAGGAGGCCTAGAACATAGTTGTAACCCCAACCGAAAACTATATTTCTGGAGTTCAGAAGTGAAGCCAAGTTGTTATATAAGCCCAGGTACGGCTGTTCTCTAATTTAAATCTTTGTTTCACACAAAACTAATTATTAGGAAAGAAGTTAGGGAGGGGAAAATGCTCACATCCTCTAGATTAATTACCAGATAGCTCCAGCTATGTCTGAAGCAAGTGGAGGAATGTCAATCCATTCACAAGAAGGCCAAAGTAACATTCTTTGGAAAACAATAAAACACAATGATCTCTTTGGCGCGTGCATATACACAAGTAATCAGAAGTCACTTATCAGAAGACACTCAAGTGAGCAAATTCATCTCCATCAGTAAACAAAAAAAAGAAGGCTCCCCAAAATAAAAACAATCATTTTTTTAAAAAAGCATTTTGCTTTACTCTTGTCAAAGAGTTTCCTTAGTGACTGCATGCACAGTTTTGAGATTGTCCCAAGGCATTCCAAGTGAATCATTTAAAATAAAAAGGGTTAGAAATGTTCATATTCAAAAATAACCACAAGCTGTGTATTTGTTTAGAACTATGTCCCCCTTGTGGATAAGTCAGGGGAATACAGACATGGATCAAAGGCAAAAAAAAAAAGTTTTTTTAAACATCATATAAAGGCTGCTTCCTTCCATATAGAAGTCCCTCTGCAAATTCATAGCAACTTGTGCAGTGGGAAATTCAAGCTCAATTCTACTTTGAAAGGAGTGTTGTGTTCTCAAAATTGTGTTTTGCTCTAGTGTGGAAAGAAATTATTCTTCTTAAAATAAAAAAAAGGCTATATGATCAATATTAATAATAAAGACAAGGTACACTCACACCAGGGATTCTACCAGTCAGATATAATACAATTTGAGATAGGGTCCCCAAGAGCCACAGGTGAACAGAATCACTTGCTTCTCCCAATATTAGGGTTTAATCACAGCGTTTAACCCCATGCTAACCTCTTCAGTTTTATTACCACTTTCAGAGATTTACCACTTTACTACACCTTCAATTCCTCCTGAGTGACATCAGAGAGATCAAAGTGTCATGCTGACTTTCCGTTAAGTTTGTTACAGATCAAATCCAAAAAAATAAAGCCCACATAACATACATGACACATACTCATGTTACAAGGAAAGGGAAAAAAAGCAAACTTACCCTTTAAACATCCAAGCCCTCTGCCCATAGATATACTGCTCTTCAGAAAGAGAACATTAATGGAGACAAACAGCAACAGATTTGTCTAATGCCACCTTAATGCCCCTTCAGGAAAATCCTCCCCCAACACTAACTACTACCCTGCACTAAGTACAGGCATGTTACTTGGACAAAATTATATTCCTGTTCACAGCAGAAAGATGAATTTACCTCTTTGACAAAACTACCTTGTAAACAACCTGATTTACCCAGCTGCATATTACATGAAGCAAGATAATAACCCAGTGTCTACACATTATTGCCCTTGCTACAGCACTTTTGAATGGTAGCAAAACAATAATGTGAATCTAGAAATGCCTGGGTTTTAGAATTCTTGTATTTAATTTTTACAATTAGGTAACACCATATAAGCAAGAGCACTCATCTTGATCAGAGTTGTTATTAGACATTTTGCACTTTTCAGACAATTTCTCCCAAATAAATATTGATGATTGGACAAGTTTCATGCTATGACATTCAATTTGAAAGAGCATAATAGCATTTGTACCTCCAAAAGCACTAGATAAGAAAAAAATCATAAATATTTGGTGTCTGGCTAAGTACTTCTTGAATGAAATGGATAATAATAATGGATTTTATAACTACAGTTATCAATTGCAAATAACATCACTGTATATTTCAAAAAAATACGAGAGATTTTATGGGCTTTTTCCTCTGGTTTTTTTTTGTGCATTCTACTTTACACTATATTTTGATTTCACAGAAATATGTACAAAGTACAGCACATCTAGAACAGAAATTCTAGAGAGGGTGAAGAATGCTGTGAGGGATCTTCACAGCATCTTCATTGCTGTGAAGATGCTACCTGCATTTAGATCCCTCTGAAAAGGCTTGGAGAATACATGCTTCTACAGTTATAGTTCCACCTTTCCAACATTTATTAAGACACTATCTGGAGCAAGAACTTATAAGCAGCATTTTACCTTGCAAAATGAATCAGGAAAGCTCCCCTGCTCAGCTATGCTGATGTATCAGTACAAATTCACAGGTAGAGGCTCCAAGACCAAGATCAGACTTTAGGATCCAGACAAATAGAAAATACATGCACTCGTTCAGAGTTAGCAACCCCTGAGTGGGTGAGCAGCCACAAGGAGACAGCAAACATGGCCAAATGTCCCTGTCCTGATGTCACTTCAGAGCAGCTGCATTGCTCTCTACAAGGAGGTTGTAGCCAGGTTGGGGTCAGTCTCTTCTCCCAAGGAACAAGTGATAGGACAAGAGGAGATGATATCAAATTGCACCAGAGGATGTTTAGATTGAACATTATGAAAAATTTCTGCGTGGAAAGGGTTGCCAAGCATTGAAACAGCCTGCCCAGAGAGAGGGTTAATTTGCCATCCCTAGAGGTATTCAGTCACATAGATGTGATGGTTTAGTGGACAGGGCAGTGCTGGGTTAACTGTTAGTCTTGATCTAAGAGATCTCTTCCAACCTAAAGGATTCTAAATTTTTGTGTCTATCCTGTGTTGCTTGAAACCAGCAACACGCCATGGTCATTATGTGCAAGGTGTACTATTTTTAGAAAGGTACAAAGCTGAAAAGTCTTTAACCCACCATACTGCATCTCTCAGACTCTTTCTGCACAA
Organism: Promerops cafer; assembly: GCA_013398275.1. Lineage (NCBI taxonomy): Eukaryota > Metazoa > Chordata > Aves > Passeriformes > Nectariniidae > Promerops > Promerops cafer. The sequence goes on from VZSE01013675.1 coordinate 1,136,753, forward strand.
CTTCTTATTTGCTAAAACTATTCCAAACTCAATGAAAAAGAAGGAGAGTTTTAAAAAGTTTTTGTATTTTATGTCTTTAGCTTATTAGAAAGGTTATTGTTTCTAGGTCTAATCCATAACTTCTCACTCTTTGGTTCAATCAAATTCCAAATACACAAAGAAAAGCAGAGAGAAAGAGATCTCTCATGAAAACGACACTGGTGTTATTTATTTGATTGCTGCTCCCTTTCACACAGCAGTGTGATGCAAACTTCAACTACCTCACCTAACTTCTTAGAAAAAGAAAACAGCATTTCTAGCAGTTCCTATCAAAACTCCTTTCTCCACCAACAGAACAGTTCCAGAAATCCCCTACGAGAAGAAAGCTCTGCTTGGAATACTACCTTCCCTATTTAATGCTATTGCTATATGAATACAAAATGCCATCTTATTGTATATGCACCTATGTAGATAGGAATATCGGAATACAGGGGAAGATGGCTATCTTTTGGTTATTAGTAAAATTTCTGACACTTTCGCATATAACATTTTTATATTATGTGATTAAAACCAAAACAGGTTAAATGAAACTGTTATAACTATATACATATACAGCTATATGACAGAAAGCTGCTCTAAATAATTATCAATGGCTCAGCATTAAAACAAAGCATAGCAAGATGAAACTCCACAATAGTCTTCTGCCCATGCCACTGAAAATCAAATTTGTATGATGCAACTAATGAAATTTGTATGATGCAATAAGAAGTATGCTCATTAAACATGCAAGTGACATCAGTGTAGAGGTGATTTAAGCATGTTTGAATCATTGTTACTGTTCAAAAATATTGCAAAGCTGGAATTTAAAAACAAAAGATACTAATCAATAAAGACAACTTCCTACAAAAACAAGCAACTTTGCAAACATAGGAAAAGTGATTTATTAACTGTTTTGCAGAAAGGATGGAGAAGACATCATTGATTATGAATTACAAGCTAGGGTAAGGCAAGAATGTTGTGCTTTTAAGAAAAAGACAAACACTATCTTGACATGCATAAATAAAACTATTGTTGGCAAGCCATACTCAGTAATCGTCTTATTGTGCAGCTAGTAAGATCTCTATTATATGTTCCAGTAGGACAAAGTCCTGAATAGACCAATGAGAAAGTGAGAGGTCTGCAAAATATGATCTACATGGAAAGAGGGAAGGAATAGTAGTTATCTAATCTAGACAAGAGAAGGCTGAAAAGTGGGATAATATAATAAGCGTAGCAGAAAGGAAAGAAAAATCGGTTTTCTTGTCCTAACTGCAAATGGGGTAAGTGAAGAGTTTAAATTACAGTGAGAGAAAGGGGAAGAAAAAAAAAAAAAGAAGAAGAAAAAAAACCTTTGTAACAGTAAGGGTGGTTACAGGTTTTACAGATTGTTTAAAACTTTATGGAATCTCTAGCTGGAAAGCTTTTGGTCATTAAAAAAAACAGAAAAAATTCATTAAGGAATTATTTTAAATTGTCTTGGACTCTAGGAAAAAAGGGATTAATTCAATGACCTTTTTAAGGTTCTTTCCGTTCTTTGATTCTCCTTACATTGTTGTTTGTGCTGCCTTTTGAAACTTAAGGTGAGTCAGAACTGGCAATTTCATGCACTACAGTTGGGACTGCAGCTAAAAATTCTAGTAGGTAAGCAGCTGATTGTTCAGCACTTGTGACACAGACACATAGCAAAATGGTGCCTGTTGAACTTTTGACCTTCAAGGCCACCTCTTTACATCCACATTCCCTCTTCGTATCTTCCCAGAAGGAGTCAGGCTGGGTTATGGTGCTACGTACCACCATAATCTGTGTACTCTTTATAATTTCCAGTTAATTTCATCAGTTGCACGTCACTTGTAGTAGTACCTCAGTTTGCCCTTGAAGTGTTCCCCTCAAACACATGCTTTGTTCTTCAGTTTATCATACCACAGCTTCCTTAACATGCAGGTATTTTCCATTCAGCATGCATAACTGGCCCAAACAAATGAATAACTACGAAGTTTTGCATCCTAGAAGAATAGAAAGGCATCATCTTCCTGTCAGTCTTTACTAAATGTACAAACAGCACTAGAAAGTTTTCTGCCCCAAGGAAATTCTCAACTTAAAAAAAAAAGTTTAAATACCAACACTTATTCGCAGAAATTAAAATGCTTTTTCTTCTAATTGTGTGTGAATGTTATGCATGTTTAATAATGAAGTCAGTCCAGAAAAGTATAAGTTTTCTTCCTCCATGATAGAGAAGTAAAAATAGAGTATGTCACAGTATAAATACAGTTATAAAGACATTTTCTCAGGCAAGTTTCACATTCAAATAATTTACGTCAGATCTTTTTGAAGTGGCATAATACAATTTGTCATATTGGTACATAAACACCTGGATTACCAGATGTATTTATTATGTTTGGGACTTACAGGGACATACTGAAAGGAGGACAATGCAGTTTTCTTATGAACTCATTCCAACCAAGAATGAGGTCTGTAAAGTTAACCCTCTGTCCTGGTTATAACATACAGCACAATAAATGCCTAAATTACTGGCAGCTGGAACAATTGATAGGAAATGTGTTACCAGCAGAACATGCTTAAAAATGAATTTTAACTTTAAGAAGTTAAAGTTTCATATCCATATTTTCTTCTCAATAGGAGAGTGACAGTTCCTGATATATTCACAAATATTTCCAGTTCATCAGGTTTACTTGCAGATCCTGATTCTCCTCTAGGGATTTGCACATAGCTGGGGTTAAAAACAGGAGTATCTGTGATGCATGGATGACAATGGAACATTGATATTGAAGATTCCAGTAGCAGATATTTAAAACGATAAGGAGGGGCTTGAACAAACACAGCATAGATTTGCCTGCAAGAGTGTGTGAAATAAACTTGTTTCACATTCATTCTCATACCCAGTCACTTAGCCAGGGTGCAAAACCTGGTATAACTGCATTTTTCAGAATGACACTAGGAGATCGACAGTAGGATATCTACAGTATGTCATGACTAATTCTGACAATCACAGCCTACCTGTGGTTGTCATAGAAGTTAATGATGCATTGTTAGAAACCACTTCAGCCTCAGGCAGAGCCCTGGGAAGTTAACTACTAGGACAGTCTCTAATAAGCTGCAAAAACCAGTTTATGGGCTATTTTGGGGATTAAATTTATTTTTTCTAATAAAGAGAAAGTTTACTAAGACATCATCCAGTTTTAAAACCAGGCTCAAATAGTTTGAGTCAGAGATCAGTGCATTTCCATCCATCACATAATTATGACATATCTAGAACACATAGGAAATGTGTTACAATTCATATTTATAGTTATCTTGAATTTATTTAATTTGCTAGAAATAGTAGGTAACTTTGTCAGAAGATTTTAGTGAAGGACATATACAAATGCCACTTCACCTCACTATACTATGACTTCTCACTGGAAACCAGCTCTGCACTAATGACTCTTAACATCATTAACTCTTACTGGGGACAATAACTCAGCCTCTAATCACAAAACAGAGTATCCTGGTTTAAGTCATGATGATTTTGTCTGACTTTAAGTGTTTCCAGTCTCTCGTTATAACCAAAATTCAGTTCACATTTTTTAGCCTGCCCAAGCTATGAAATTATTTTCTGTTCTAACGTATTCAATATTTACATTGTAAAAATGCCTTTGATCCACAACTAAGACAAGCAGCCAGTTGTGCAGATGCTGTTGAATAGCCTGTGAATGCACAGTATTTTCATAAGGGCATATAGTTCACAGCTTGTAGAATAAGGCAGAAAATCCCTAAGACCTACCTACAATAGTGACTTCAAAGTCAGTCATGTACATTGTTTACCTCAATTGATACAGAGGTCAACTGACAGTAAATGTGCAAAAGTGTTTCTCAGAGCTGCCAGCACTGGGCTGCCATGCAGCTTGCTTGCTTGCTTTCTTACTTCCAAAATAGGCTCAGCACTATGAAGTTATTTGCTTGCAACTCACTCCTGTAGTTTTTCATCTCCAACCAACTCTATAACGGAACCTGCAGAATGTGTCCCCTTAAGGAAAAAGGCTTGAAAACTATTAGTGACTCAAGATGGCAAGAAACTAATCAGCAGAACTCCAGGAGCAGTTGGAGACACTCATCTGCTACTGGCTACTCAGGAAGGATGCCTTGCTTCTGATAATGAATAGAAGAAAAATAAAGACCAGAAAGCTTAGAAAAAGAGGACTGCCCATGGCTTGCCTTTGGTTTGGGTTTTTTGTGGGTTTGGCTTTGTTTTTATTGGAAGACCCTTATTACTCTTATAAAAGCCTAAGTGTAGCTTAAGTGCTAACGGGAAAATACTTTGAAGGATCCAAGTTTATCTGGCATCAAATCACATTTACATATAGTGTGCAAGTCAGGGCCTCTTTTCTGCAGGAAGCAGGAAGAATATCTCAGTAGATACATCATTAAACTGCCATTCTGCAGATCTGAGCTAATGTTAAAGTCCAGTCGTAGGCACTGGGTATGAAACAAGAAAGATTCATTCTGGCTGAAAGCTCCATCTAATCATTGTTCATAAAAAACTCTAGTGTAAACCAAAGTTCACTTAATAACTATTTAGTGAGTCAGTAAAAAAAAAATTATCTAGTCTTGCAAGAAAGTACTTCTGAAGAGCTCAAAAGCAGTGCACCATAATTTACCTTCAATTCTTTGTGATATGGCATTACTGGACAAATATTCTAAGAAATCAAGGGAGTTATTTTGGACTCGTGTTGATAGAACCAAGAGAAGACTTTAATTCTTCATTAACATTCTGTTCAAATATTAATAGGCTTAATCTTATTAAATCAGATTGCCTATATTTTTGAAGACCAAGAAACATATAAAAAATTAATTAAGCCAGAAGTTCATAACTGAGCTAAAAATTCAAGAAGTCCTAGTTGCATACTCCAAAACAATGGAAAGATGAATTCCTTTCTTTTTATTTCTCTGTTTTCTCATATGTTTCCTTTTCGTTCACATTCCACATTGAGTCTACAATGTCATGAACTTCAAAGCCGAGTGGAACCTGAATTAGTTGTCTCTGACACTCTCTTTATGATTGGAAGACCTTTCAAAGGCAAATAAAAGAGGGTAAAAAGCACAGGTCTTTCCTTTTTTGCAAAAGATATAACCAAAGAATAATTTAAGCTGAAAAAGATCTGTAAGACTGAACAAAACTGTAAACCTAACTCTGCCAAGTCCACCATTAAACCATGTCCTTAAGTGACACATCTACATGCTTTTTATTATAATTTACAGAAAAAATTAGTGATTCAGGCCTACATTTGGCTGAGAGATTACAATAAGCAACATTTGAAAAGATTTTGCCATGAGCATCACTATGCACTTAATGAAAGTACCAATTAAAGTAGTAAAAATGTCTTTGAGATGTACCTACACAGTAAAACAGAATTAGGAAATGACCAGCACAATATTCCCATCATCACCCTACATTGCATACTTAACTTTGGGTTTTCAAGGCATCTCCAATTACAACACTGAAGCCTGACAATGGAAAATGTACTATTAAAAGATTAATCCATTTCCTATCACACATGCCTTTTATCCAGGGATCAGGTCAGGCATTGAAACAGGCTGCCTAGGAACATAGTGGAGTCACTATCCTGGGAAGAGTTCAAGAAACTACTCGATGTAGTAGCACTATGTTTAGGTTGACATGGTGGTGTTTGGTCAAAAGTTGGACTCAGCAGTCTTGGAGGTCTTTTCCAACCTTTATGATTATATGACTGTGGCAAGATATTTCTGCCCAGGGGGAAAACCTGGTTCATCACATGAATGCTCATGTACCAAGACATAGGCCATTGAAGAACATCAGATTAACCAAAAAGTAGATCAGACTGATAAGTGGCTCAGATGTATCATAAGTGTGAACTATTTTTAGCTCAGTGGGCCCATGGCACCTTGGGCCATAAAGGAAGGGATGTAACCCACAGATGGGCTCATGACTGAGGGACAGAACATATCCATGGACACTCTCATAAAGGTTATCCATGAACGTGAAATATGAGCTGCAATCAAGCAGGACAAGCTTGTGTGGAGGATGGTGTCTGCAGTATAAACGTGGGAGGGCCTGGCAGATTGGCTGTAACACTCCCACCAACCCCCCAGGACCAGGGCCATGTGCTTACCGTGGTAGAAGTGGCCACTGGACGGCTGGACACAGATACTGTGTTCCAAGCCACTGCCCAGAACACTGTCCTGGGCCTTGAAAAGCAAGGCTTATGGTGACATGATACTCCAGAAAAAAAGCAAGACGATGAGACTCATTTCTGAAAGAACTTCATGGACACCTGGCCTAAAGAACAGGATATAGAGTGGGTGTGTCACACACCAACCTCCAGGAAAATCGAATGATATGATGGATTGCTAAAGATTACACTGACAGCAATGTGTGGAAGGACTTTTAAACACTGGGGTGCACATTTAATAAAAGCCATTTGATTAGTCAACACTACAGGATCTGCCAATCTAGCTGACACTGCCCAATCAAGACTTTCATGTACTGCAGGAGGGGATAAAGTTCCTGTACGGCACATAAAAACATGCTGGGTTATTCATGCCTCAGGCAAAGGCTGCCCATCCATGGGATTGTTTTTTCTCAAGGACCTCAGTGCACTAGGTGGGTAATGTGGGAGGATTCTGAGGAGTGCCTCGAGGGATTTGATTTTGGGTGAAAATAACCAATAAATTAAATTATATTATCCTATATAATGCTATATGTTGTCACTTTTATGACAGCTAGTTGCCCATCACCACACTGGGCACCTCGTGGTACCTGTCTCTGATAGAGCATGAAGTCATGGACTACCTGAACTCAATGAAGTTTTGTAAGGATGGTACATAAACTAAGGGAATGATACCTGTGAGTATATAAATTGAAGGACAGGAAAGGCGACAGTGTACTGGAAAGCATGGAATCTGGCATGACTCAAGTGGTATGAAATAAGAGGTGGATACTGTTGTGGTTTTGTCTGTAACAGAGTTGACTTTTTTTCTTAGTAGCTGATACAGGGCTGTGTTCTGGATTTAGGATGGGAATAATGTTGATAACACACCAATGGTTTAGTTGTTGCCAAACAGTGCTTACCTTAAGTCAAGGATTTTTCAGCTTTCCATACTCTGCCAGAGAGCAGGTGCAAAGAAGCTTGGAGGGACTGTGGCCAGGACAGCTTACCTGTACTAGCCAAGGGGAAATTCCATAGCATAAAATGTGTGCTCAGTATAAAAACTGAGGGAGGTTAGTTGGAGGTGACAGTCTCTGCTGTGGTGAGGGCTGAGTATCCATCCATGGGTAGTAAGCAATTGCACTGTCATCACTTTTTTCTTGGATTTTCATCATCTCTCTCCCTCTCCTTTTCATTAAAATTATTATTATATTTTACTTTTTTCCCCCTTCGGTAACTAAACTATTCTTATCTTGTTCCGCAGGTTTTACATTTTTCTGATTCTGTTCCACATCCCAGGGAAGGGTGGGGAGAGAGGTGTGGGGAGCAAGCAAGCACCTGTGTGGTACCCAGTTGCTGGCTGGGTTTAAACCACAATGGTAAGATAAAGTGTGCATTTTTGTGTCTGACCTATTTTGAACCCATATAGGGAGCACAGAAATAAAAAGCTATAGTCTGGGAACTTGCTGTAAAGCTATTTCTTTCTTAGCAGTCCTGTTCTTCAGCATCCTCTCTCCCTTGCAATTCCCTGTGGTTTAATCCTTTTTTTATTTCCTTCCTTTTCCAAAAATACCCTCCCATGCTACCAACAGTTGCCAAAGGCCAATTGTGCTGCAAACAGAGGCTATTACTCTCAGAGGGAAAAATGAAAGTATCTAACACTGCTAAATTAGCTACGTTTTTCTAAACTGTTTGACAGATTTCATTCTCGGTACCTGACACTGAACTTCAATCACTAAGTCTCCAATAGGGTAAAAATAGCAGTCAAAGTAAGTTCAGGCCCCTTGGGGTCATCTGTCGTTCATGTTATGGAGGAGTCTAGATGAATTTAGAGGAATGAAACAAATAAGGTTCCAAGGAATTTACCCCACAATCAAGGTAAAACTGGAGAGTAATACCTTTTAATTGGAGAACTAGAAACAACTTTTTGGTGGGATTTTAAAAGTGCTTTAGCATTTTACAAGATTCTACATTACATTTTATGCTGCTTTTCCGTAACAATCTGATCACAATAGCAAACATATCCTTCTACAGAACAAAAGAGGTTTCTCTGCCCTTCAGAGCTTGCTTACTGAAGACTGAGACTGCTGCAGTTTGCTTTGCAAAGACAGAAATTAATCTCAAACCATCTATCTACATCGACCACTTGCAGTCTTGAGGAGAAACATTTTGACCGAACAAACTCTGAGTACAGTGTTAACAATTCTAGTTCAGTTCACAAGAAAGACAAGGTATGATAAAATTAAAACCTCACTGAAGTGTGTCTGTCAGAGGCAAAGATGCATCTCCTATTGCCAAACTGTATATGCCCCTAACACCCAGTCCCATTTCCATATCTGAAAATCTCTCTTCTAAAAGCTCTGATAACTACTTTGTAAAAGGCAGACAGGTACAAGCTTGCTAACTCCTTGTTATAGTATTGTTTTCTCTCAGAGCCTTATCTACAGTGCATATCAACCTTTTCTTTCAAATACCATCTTGTGTCTAGTGACAGACTTCAGGGTGGATACACTGAAATAATAGTAATCTTCACTCATAAACACATCTGCCACTTTCAACAAAAAAGCAATAAGAAGCACACTCCTTGCCCTAGAACTCCTGCAGTTCCAAATCCTTCATTCCTTAGCACCACAGCATCCACTCATTTCACAGCTGTCAGAATGCTTACACCTGACAATCAATACAACTTCATAGATCGAATATACGATGAAGCTACTGTGAAGTTTTTCTTACTTCAATGCTGGAAAAACAGGGAACCTTATAAAAGCAACTACCACAACGCCAAACCAAAACAAACCTCTGTTGCTTGAACCAATAAATATAACTATAGTCTTGCTGTTATCTCCTGTAGCCATTACAGAATAGAGTGGGTTACAAAAATAACACACAGTCCCATTGGTACCAATCCTATATTTAGACTTTTGGATCCAAAAGGCTCATGCAAGTCAGTAGCACAGCTATGGAGAACCAGCAGAAGTGGTTCCAGAGAGCTTACTCCAAGGGTAGGATTCCGTGTCACATAAACAAATGTATACCCTTTTTAATATAACCTCTTATATCATAAAATCATCTGCAAAGGAAACACCAGTCATTGGTGGGAACAGCAGCATTTATCAGGAGGGCCTTCACTGAACCAAAACTTAATGAGTTCCAACAGAAGATATTCTCCATTACAATTTCTTTATGGGGTTCTTAAATACTGCAATGATCCAGCATAAAAAGTAAATATCTATCAATGTATTTTCTCAACTGATATGTCTGGATTGGATAACTTTAGGTGCTAGTCTTTAGCTCTTAAGGAGATTGTCTAACTCTGAACAAAAGTAATTTTTATACCTATATGAAACCCATCTCTTGTCTTCTTCCTGAAGACTTCTGTAAAGGCTTGAGCAAGTTTTTCATTAGGTTGATTAGTAGTAACAGCTCAAAGTTCATTCAATGGTGTTGCTGAAACATGACTCAAGGTGGTTAAAGAAAATTCAGTCCAGGAACAATTAAATTCTATTCACAATTTTTATGCAGAGGAAAGCTGTTCCCTGCTACTTGATTATACATTACTTCAATGATCCCATTGATTAGGTGACTTTTTCAATCAAGTAAGGCTGTCCACTTTCAACTGTACTTCTCTGCACTTGATGATTCTCTCTGCGCTCTGATGCATTTATTTTATTTTAATTGAAGAGGAAGGTTGTTAAAATTCTGGGAAAGTATTTAGACTATATGAATCTTTAACAATGGTCAGTGATTAGCAAGGCCTTTTACATATTTAATGATGCAGTTTCTGGTAATGATACGCTGTTCACCATACACATTGAATGTTGAAGTGATTACCTGCATCTAATATTGTTTTCCTGGTGAATTCAGAGTGATTCGTGCAGTGAATGGGCATGACAAAACTCAACAATCAGGCTTGGATGGAGTGACTATTGAAAGTGCTGAGACAACTCAGAATCACAGAACAATTTTAGGTTCAAAGGGACATCTGGGAGACATCCAGCTCAACCTTCTGCTCAAAGCAAGGGCAGCTTCAACTACAGATTCGGTTGCTCAGGATATGATCTATTCAAGTTCTGTCAAAACTCCAGTATGAAGATTCTGCAATCACTCCGGGCCCTGCTCCAGTACTTGGAGATAACAATGGAGAATTATTTTCTTTTTAATCCAGAGGACAACCAGTTAGGCTTTGATATACTAGCACTCCACTGAGGCTGGTGAGCCTCAGCCAGTTTCTTAGCCACCATGTAGTCCACACTTAAAAGCCATGTCTCCTTGGTTTGACTAAAAGAATACCCTGAGAAACCACAGCAAAAGTCTTTCTATGGTATACAGCTTGCATTGCTCTTGCCTTGTTTGCAAGAGAGACAGTCCAATCCCACCACAGAAAGCAGCCATGCCAGTCAGGTATAATTTGCCCTTGTTACATTGATGATAGATGCCCCCAGTCAGTCCATCACGTGGCTTCTATAAGGACATAACATTTCACGGCATAAAGGTGAGGCTATTTGGGTTAATGTCATGCTTGGCTTTGCTGAAAATGGGAGGAACATGCACCTTTTTCCAGTCATAAAGCCCTATTTTTTGATTTGGAATGTTTGGAATGCTTTTTTATCTCCCAGCTCTGAAGAATTCTGAAGAGTTCTTTCCTCCTCACTGCACCCTGCCTCCATTTGTAAATTGCTGTTGAAAGAAAAGCAGTGCCTTTTTTCCACCCCACTCTCTCATATTTTCTTTTTTTTGCTTCATGTTACCTATTGTCTAACACCTATTTATTTCTTTACAACTGTGAAGATGATCTTGCCTTCCCACTGGCTAGTTTCTTTCTTTAGCCCATATTTATCAGGAACAAAACTGCAGTGTTTTCTGTGTAGTTTAAGGCCAAATTCAGTAAATATGTGGAATCTTGGGACAGAACAGCCTCTCACTGCTCTGGAAATCTCAGAATCACAGTAATCTAGTGGAACTGTTTGCTCTCTGATAAAGCCTACCCTGATAAAAACCTAAAGACATAGAAAATATCACCCATAGCCTAAAATAAAAACAGTACTACAAAGCAGCACAGTGTCTATCAATGCTATTTTGGTGCTCAACTTACAGAAATACAAGAAAATCAAAATCTTCAGATAATTTTCTAACAATGAAGTAGTAAAACACCTGGCATATTATGTATTTAAATCTAGTGCAAAAGAACAGCAGTCTGCTAACTTTTCTGTGGCAGCCCCTAGAAAAGAATAAAACATGATCATTTTCACCAGCCAGTCAGTATACTTTGGGGAAAGCAGAATTACATGTGTCATGCCCTGATAAATGACTTTGCTCCAGGTGAATACTATCCTTTCATTTTATAAGACTTGTCTAGGAGTCCCCCTCACCTACAATAAGACGTTGGAGAAAGTTTTGTTTTCACAACCAGCTTTCATACATGAACCACATCTGCCTTTTTGCTATAAGTGCTGTCACCTACTCAAGGATTCTCACTCTTTTAAGTCTTGAAAAGTGTTATGCTTTTATAAAGACCAGATTTTAATTTTAATAAAGAAGATTCATGCCACAATAATGTCCTATTTGAAAAAGTAACATTTGAAACGCATAATTCAAATATATTGTAGGTTGTCTCCTGCGGCTTACACTAAAGTATCTGACTGATGTTCTTTCCCTGACACCTAATAATCCTTTCAATGGTCAGCAGCTAAACATATTTATTATGTGCCATTGAAATATAGTCTGTAATTAGAACTGATTTTTTCTGTGGGTTTCAAACTAAGCAAACAAGGAAAGTTATTTCTGGTGCATCATCTCTATGGAAAGAAAAATTCAAATAAACCTCTCACTATCTAATCTTAAATTATACTAATTAGACAATTACCTAGAATAACTTATGAAAATACAATTCAGGAAAGATTACAAGTCTATTGCCAAAACTGTTATGAGGGAAAACTCTTGAAGGAATAATTTGACACACAGGGAAATTATAAGGCTCATTAATTGAGAGGGAGGATTAGACTGTCTTGGACAGTGCAGATGTAGAGGGGACTTAATTATTTAAGAGGTTATAAAAAGAGCTCAATCTCTATTATACCCAATTTGCCCCTCTTTAAATTTGCCAGAAGGTATGACAAAGAAAAGATATTGAAACTTATAGAAGGAAAGGTCCTAACCCATGAGGAGGAGAATATTCTTAACATTCACAAGAGAAACCAAGAGTAACAGTGAAATAATGTACATTTATCTAGGGAAATTTTTCTCCTGGAATCTTTAAAAACATAGAAAGCTCATCATTGTATTATCAACAGACAGCATAAACAATATGAGACACAAAGTAAAATTAAAATTTATAAGAATCATAAACATCAAAATATTACATACGCATATATCACAAACACCTCCTTGTTTTCAGTAACCATGATCTGTAGCAAGTGTGAACATGGCACCCGGTCCTTGGATAACCTCTCTGAATTTCTCACATGAAATCTGGTCAAGACTTTTATAAATCTGTTCTTTTTTCCTATTTCTGATATCAACGCAACCCCATTTCCTTAAACTATTGTATAAAGCAGAATTTACTGTGCTGCCTTTAGGGTCTTTTAACTGTCTAATTTTTTACTTCACTGTTTCCTAATCTCATATTTAACTGTATACTTTGCTGTATTTGTCTTCAGTGCAATAGTTCCCTCTGTCTCTACATCACATGTGTACATCTTACACAGTATATTCCACAATGTCCTGTCATACCTTGTGCAGTCATGCCTGAAGGTACCACGTGGAGCATCTGACACTTTCCAATTCCATTCCCAAATTCATTACTCCTTTCCACATCAGGATTCTCATCTCTATATTCTCCCAGTCCCTCACATACCCAGGAAAACACTTCTCTTCATGTTGTTCTCTACTATCAGTAACTTCAGAATCCAATCTCATAAGGAACAATGAGGATAAGCACCCGGTGCATCTAATTAAAGTTAATTTGGAAAACAATACTTGAGCTCTCTGAAAATATTTTAAGCATGCATGCTAATCACCCTACTGCAAGCAGTGTAACACTTTAATAACTATTGAGAGCTATGAAGCATCGTACTGAATAACACAAACTTCCTGAAAATCTTCTGTATCTGTAAAGAAAAAGAAAATCTCTACTGCTTTTCTAAGTAATTTATAGTCCTTTCTTCAACGACATTTTGTTAAAAAAATGAAATTATTGAATCTTTTTTAGTTAAGTGTAGTTGCACACAAAAGGATAACGTCATGGACACCTGACTGTAGCACTGCAAAGCCAGTATTTCTAATATTCATACACAGGCAGAAAACCAAATCTAAACTCCCAGGAGCTTCTTTCAACTAATACTGCAATTGTATTTTCAGCAAGTCCTAGTATATGTGCACATATACATATGTGCACATGAATATGTGCCAATATACACTTACATAAATCCTTCCTTAGTGAAGAGGGAGAGTGTCTAAAAATTTTCCTTCAGTTTTTCTCTGCCAGCTGGCTGGGTTAGCTGAGGACAGCAGGGAACATACAAGGATTTTAATATTTTAGGGACCTGTCATTTCAAGGATAAACTTTTCATTGCAGTATTCCAAGAGTCAGAAATGAGATTGGCCTTCAAGTACTCAGCAGTCAGAGCAACAGCACCTCAGCAGTACAGCCTGATCCCTGGCCTGTCCCATAGTTCCACTGCCAAAGTGTTGCCCCAGTAAATTCTGATTCTTAGAAGGGACTTGAAAAATTTTCCCCATATATTTGTTTGCATGCCCAGTCATGGGTAGTTCTAGCTTCAAGTGTGGAAGTTTATGAGAAATCATGGCTTAAGTAAACTACTATTTCTTTTAAAGTGTAATTAAGAGGACTAGCCCATAGGTCTGCCATTAACAGAAGATTTTATCCTGATCACAGAATGCACTTAAACTGCAAACTGTGATCATAACATGGACGGTGGGGCTAGTTCAGACCACGCTAGTTCCTAAACCAGTGCAATTGTACCCTTGTGCTGCAATGTCCAAGGAAAAATATACTGCTAAAAGGTAACAGTGAAAAGATAGATATACCTATTTTAGGAGCATTTTGGAATCTGGCAGATCACTGCTTGGATGCACAAGGATTTTTCTGCTTCGGTTTGATCCCTCTCAGGTACTTCTACATGATCCTCACTTGCATAGTGCAGGCATTCCAAAAAAAAAGCTGCTGTGCATAACACTGAAAGAATTAAAGCTCAGAAAACTGAGCTGACTGCTAGATGCAGATTTCAAGCTCAAACAGGATCCTAATTGGCTAGTCTGAGACCACTTCTTAGAAAGGTATTCACTTTTCGGAAGCGAGTCAGTGGCAGCCGAGAGAGACAGACTGACTGGAAGTCAGAAAGTCAGTAGTTTGGATTAAGACTGGCTGTCAAATGAGGTCAAACTCTATGCTGTTTGTTAAATTAATTTTAAATTGTTCTAAAGGTCTTTCTCGTTTAATCAGATGGTTTTCAAATAGCTTTCAGTGAATCCTTCAGTGACAAAATTCATAGTCACTGGTAAAGCAAACCATTTGCAATTTTCATTAAAGATTTACTTATGTTCCCTTGTGCTGAGTAGTTATCAATTCTGATTAAAAAATCCTTTACTTTTAGCGACATGATGAAATGGAGTCCCAACAGACCATCTGCACAAAAGGACAGCACTAGAGCTTCTAACTTTCCAGCAGAAACTTCAGGGAAAGCTCTAACCTCAGATTATGCAACACATGAGACAGCAGCCTGTCTCAGAAAGATTGCCCCACTGGAATATTTGAAGCAGCTTTAGATCAACACAGGAAACTGGGAGGTTACAGCCATGGAGCACTCTTGCTTAATGAAAGTCTGATTTTAATATTTGAAATTGTTTTGAAGCATTTTCCTTACATGAAAACTGAGTTTTGTTTTTAAGGGTCTGGATTTAGAACTCCCTCCTGCAAATCCCTTTAAATCAGTTACTGTGATATGCTATCAACAAGGAGACATCTCAGAAGTTGGCCTTTTCCAGAACCTAAGTGTAGGCTACCAGGAATCTGCTGGGGGCACCTCAAAGCCAGCAGACATCTACAAACCAGACATCACACATTTGGACATGTACTGTAACCACTGCATTATGGTATAGTAAAGTACAAACCCACCTTCAGGAATGTTTTAAACAAATGGCTCAATCCTATTTGTATACTTTAAATCCCATTATTTTTCTGTTATATTCTTTATGGATCTTGCTTCATGGTGTTGTACACAGAGACTGAATGTTTAAAACATTCACTCCTTGTTCTACACAGCATAGACAAACAGGGCACCCTAGTGCTTGATAAAACTTTAGAATATATTATTTCCAGAGTACATGGTCTCAGTGAACACAGTTAATGGCCAAAACAAATGTATTGTTCTGTTAAGTAACCTCAGCTGTGTTACACAAATATAGTTGAAAATTTCCATGAAAAGACAGCCAGAAAGATGTTGCTACCTTCCTGCAAGTCCAACCTGAGAAAAATAGGGCTGTATAAGGTTGGTGTCAGAAAGCTACAGTGGGATGACAATATCTGTTTCATTTCTCTAAAAATTTCTATCACATTTGGGGTTTGTTTGCTTGTTTTGCAGAAAAGACAATCACATAATGATAAAAACAATCAGGGTTTTGCCCCAGGGAGGGCAAAACCAAAGTACAGTGAATGAGAAAAATGCAGGTCAGGCCCATAATCTCTGTCACTCCACCTACATGGTAAACTATTTACATATTTATCACTTATTTCATTATTTTCCCAGGGATTTGTTCCTGCTGCCAAAGCTGCCCAGGTAGTTGGGAGAGTCATGGGATCAATACTGTCAGACACCCAAAAAACCCTCATTAAATTTCTGGGTCTCTGTATCTATGACAATGTACACAGAGTTGCACAAAGACCTCTCAACTGTATATCAAGCATTACTTTTGAAAATCCTGCTTATAAATTAAAAGACCACAAGTCAGCAAATTAGCAAAAGGCATGAAGGGCATTGTAGGAGGGAGGGAATCTGCTACTCCTGGGCAACTGCTAATAAAACAAAGGATTAGCAACAAAGCCAGGCATTTCTTTGCTTATTCCCTCTACACAGGCACTTGTTACTTAGAGGAAATTAAAAGGAAATCTTACATGCTGCAGAGTTTGTTCAATATACCTGCGAACATCTAACATCAGACCCACTGCTCCTATCCATGGTGATAAAATAAATTTCTTTTAAAAGTCGAGAGCAGGCTGGTGACAGAGAGCTGCTGTTTCCTGGTTCTGTGAAAGGATTTTGAGAGGCTAAATATATTTGTAGGTTTTGAAATGGGGCGGGATCTGCAGATGGGAGCTTTCACATGACAGTGTATCTAGGCAAAGACTGACACCCATTGTTCAGGAAACAGAGGAGAGCTGAGATAAATGAAATTCCTTAAAATATACTTCAAAATTTTTTCCAAAAGCACATAATTCCTATAAGCCTATTGCTTTGTTCCTTTTTGTCTGCTTTCTGCTTTTTACATTAATTCACAGTGTCTAGCCTTTGCTGCTTTCCCTCGGTCCATGGTACCAAGGATTACCTGGCTTCTGTTTTTATCTTCTGCAGTTTTGAAATATAATCAAAGCAGAGGCACTTTGTTTCAACAGCATCAACATGATTTATGCTGCAGTATTCGTCTCTCAAGATAGGTATTCAGACTCCCAAACCTCCTGCAGCCAGGCAGATCAAAAGAGGGAATGGGAAGAGGGGGGAAAGGTATGAGAAAAGTAATTTTTTTCAAAATTTGGAAAAAAGTAAGCAAAAAACATATCAAAAAAGTGTCAGATTTTATATATCTTTTACTTTGCAACTGCAACATTAGCTGGCAGAGTTATTTTCTAAGCAAGACTGTTTCAAGATATCAGCAGTTTTACAACAGATAGTGGAAATGACGATTAAAAAAACCTATTCCAGTTTGCATATAGGAAAGACAATTAGTATATCCTAACTTAAAACAAATTGGGAGTTCTTTTCTTTTATAAAAAGGCAATAACATATCCTCCCCATTAAATAGGAAATAAAATTTAATTCTTTTCAATCATTATAAACACAGAAATACTAGAGTATAATTCCAGCCCAGAAAAATAAAATCTTGTAGAGAATTTACCCTCCTAGAGAAAATATTTTCATTCAGTACTTTTCAGCTGTTTCCCTTTCCTTGTACTCTGCACTGTCATCTTCATTCTCAGTAGACAGTTAAATCTCAACTACATGCCCATCAATAGTATAAGGAATCAGCTAGAATAATTTGAGGACAAAAAATGTCAATGCACTATGCTTTGATTTCTCCCCAGGGTAGCTAAACATTCACAGATTTCTTCAGTAGCTTCCTCAGTCCCATAGACACAAAATTAAAAACTAAAAACTGTCTTCAACGTCCCGAAGTCTAGTTTCTTCTTTTGTTTTTTTTTCAGCAGCAGGCTAGTCTTTGCTGCATGATTAATAAAAGAGGCTTCTGGGCATGTTTGGTGATTCTTCTTCTCTGTGGTGCTGGTCATTGGCTGGTGGGTTGGTTTTAGGGAGGGATACTTGCTTTTTGCAAAAACTGTTAACATTTCCTAAACAGTTTCTAATCAGTCAGCCTAAGGTTTCCTCTAAAGTGGTGGGTTTGTTTTTTGGTTAAGTTCTAATGCCAGATACTTGAAAATGTGGAAGTCATTGGCCAGATGCATGTTTTCTTGATAGGCAGTTTGGCAAGTGAGGCATTCCTTCACTTCCATTCGAGCGGTCCTCTTCCTTGTAGCAACTTCAAGAACAAATGTGTTAACATGGGGTTAAAAATGTTTCTAAAATCATAGGAACTGCAAGCAATGTTCAGGGAGGTGGAGTAGACCTGGTAGGCTATTGAAAGAGAATGTTGTACTTTGTTTTAGTAGATCATGCAGAACTGCACCTACACATTGATAAATGATATGATTGTTAAGTGTATTGATAAATGATGTGATTTTATCAAAAGTTAAACATGATGATTGATAAGTAGTAACAGTAGAAAGATCATGCTCACACAATAAAACAATAGGTAGTTATATAATTTTAGAATATAAATATGTATGCATCTCGAATCAATGTCGAAGTCAGATTTGGATTTGTACCCCTGGCTTCCAGAGCTCTTCAATAAAAGCACCTGCATATAATCCATCTGTGATTATGTGTTCCTGAACACTAACAAAGGTATGGAAATCTGCTAAGCCAAGGTCTGTATTGGCAAACGTAGAGAAGAAAGAACTGGACTTAAAATGTGTGCAACACATGGAAGAATGTAACCCAACATCTCAGCTGCTCCTTCTTGATCAAACATAGCCAGTAACTCAGCAGCCCCCACCTGACCTGCATGTCTGATGCCTTGAGAGGCTACCTAGGACAGAGGCTAGACAGTGTTAAAGGAATAAAGTAGGTATTTATTAAAAAAGGCCTTTGAAGGATATACCTTGGGCAGTATAAGAGCCCGGCTGTGGCTCCACCTAAGATGTATCCAAGATGGAATCCGAGTCACAAGTTTTCACGCTTTTATAAGTTCTTGTCCATTTACATGTTGGGGTCAATTGTCCAATTACAGCTTCAGGTTAATGAAGTCTCATCCTCCCAATTTGCTCTCCTCAATTTGCTGTTTATACTTTTTGGGCCTGAAGCTGCAACAGTGTCCTTGGTTCTCAGGCTGTCCAACTAAACTGTGAAGAGATCTTGCTAACACTTTCTATGAAGTTCAGAGTTATATACTAATGCAGTACAGAATCTGGAAAATACGAAAGCTAAAACTTAAGGCATCATGCCTGCTCACCCCCCAGAGTTAGAGCAGTTACTTCTGCAGTTCAACCTGCGGAGATCCATGCTGCAATATTAAAAATTCAGAGCTCAAGATCATCTTCTGAACGAAGATTTCAAGGAAAGGGCACCGATTGCTCAGTGCTCAGGTAAAAACAAGTGTATGATGTTCTAAATCCCATAGGCATAAATTATATCTGAAAGCTAAGTTAAAGTCATATCACAGCTGTAAAATCAGGGGTAAAAATTAGGAATTGTCCATACTAAACCTTTGCCCCCTTATGACCCATTCTGTAGTTCCATGATCACGTGTCATTTTCCTGTCATAATAATGGATTCATACAAAACCCCTGTTCAGCCCCCAGCCATGAATCTGCTATTTGTAATTTTTGGGTACTTAGTTCCATAACCCAGATAAGGCTTCTTTATCACACTGCTTGCCCACAATCACATTTACATTGCCAGGCTGGAGGTGCATTAGGGACAGCAGTTCAGTGCACCTACATAAAGAAAGCATGCTTACATATAGTGCTACTCAGAGCAGCCATATGTGAGTCAATGTGTTTGATTTTAAATGCATGAAATATTGACACGCTTTGCTCCTCCAGCACCTGCTGCTGACTGAGCTACACACAAGCAGGGCTACAGGAGTTACCCTCTCAAGAGTAAGTAATGTATGATGACAACTCAGCAGTCGCCAGCCGAAAGAAAGGAGTGAGATGATCAAGGGGACTAAGAAGGACAATTACTTCATCCGGAAAAATAAGCAGAGCAAGAAAAAAAAGAAAGACATTCCAAACTCAGTTTTTGGGCCCCACAAAAGTTCTGTGTGTACCACAATTGCCTTTTTTTGAGCTGTGAGAGTTAAACTTGCAGAATTCGTAAATTCATTGATGAAACCAAAGATGTTGTGGAGGGAAGGGAGGGTGTAGAGGAAGGAACAAGAAAAGGATGACACTGTGCTCACCCATTCCCAACAGCACAAACCACAGAACTTGCCTGAATAAACACTTCTACCTGAATTCCTTGTACTGTATTTCACAACAAAGTGTTTAGGAACCTGTGCCACTCCTATTTTTCTTCTGCCTAACATTGCTTCTACTCGTCTAATTTATAGTACACTGCTTGATGAATTAAGCAAACAGCTGATTAAAAATTTTAAAAATACAAAGTTTGAATACTGAAATCACACAAGTAAACAAAATAGTTTATACAGATCCTTCATCAATTTTCACATATTCTTTCCCCTTTCAGGGTAGGGTTCATGCCCTATCACAATTCCTGGTCTACCAACAAAGACATTTCTTATTTTTAAAATTATATATATTCACTGTGACTTGGAAGTAATATATCCTTCACAAGGTTTTGAAAGCAACATTTGCTTCTCATTCCCATGGCTCACACTTGATTGTACTGGCAGGAAGTCAAGACTCACAAAGCAGCCTCCTGTCTAATCAAAATTAATATACAGTAATAATTGGAAGGGCACTGGAACAAAACACTGAATAGTGCCAATAAGTAGCAAATATCACACTGAGTGCAACGTGTATGTTTTAGAAAGGGCTGGGGAATGCAGCTTTATTCTCTGTCAGAGCAGCAGGCTTCTTTTCTGAACAGGAGCAAGAAAAATGGCTGTAATGCCTGTCCTTCCATACCAGACTGCTGACTCACAGGAGAGGGTGTCAGTGAGGCAGGCAGCAAACACATATGGGGGCCTGGGGCAGTGAGAAAATGCAAAGCTCCATGCACATGTGAGTGTGCATGTGTAATGAAGTGCTCTAAGGAATAAAGCTAGAATAATTGTCTTCGGCTTTAAGGACTGGTTGAACTATTTTTTGCATTGTATGACATATGCTAGAATGACAGCTCCCAACACTTAGCAGCTCTGTCTCTCCAAAGGGGAAGGGCAAAATCCAACTGAAGAGGTGGTCCATGACAGGACAGGTGCAGCCAAAGCCAGTAGCACCACCAGTGTGCATCAGCCTTGATCTTGAGGAACTTCTACCCGCAGCTTAATAAAGAATTAGCAACCTCCACTGAAAAATAAAAAAGGCTCTTTTTCTGATTGCTGAAAAGATGGGAAAGGTGTCTCCAAGTTTCAAACAGGCTACATCCCAAATGACAGTGTTTTACACTGACCAAACTTTGTAAGAAAGATTATGAAAGTATCCTGATCCTTGATCCTTCTCCCTTCTCAAGGGTGTGTGTCCTCTCAGGCTGCTAATGATGTAACAATTTTGTTAAAAGAGAGAGTTAAAGCAGTGGTAACTGCTACTCATATGGGAAATTCCTCCATGAAAAAGGACAAACAAAAAAAAACCCAAATGGAGACTATTAATAAAACATACCACTCTTTACAAAGGTGCCAAAATTGCTTTGTTTTGCTTGCTTGCTTTTTACTTTCGCAGAAAAATGAAATGAGTTATTTTGAAGTTCTGGATAGAGACTTAGCAGATATTTCAAGAGTTGATTAATCAAACAAACAGCCCAGTCAGCTCTGTAGCCTGTATCAAATAACTCACTTCAGCAAACCTTGCAAAGTCACCAGTGAGAGATGTGCACCAAGCACAAGGCTGCAATGCACAGCTGTGGGTTTGGGAACGGGACAGATAAAGGAATGAAACCTGATAACGAAGAAATAAATATAGTAATGTGCATGAAGTACAGTTGTCCATTTTCTTACATGTGTTTCATTAAAAGTGTGAAAGTATTCAGAGAGGTCTCTCCAGAAAAAGAAAAATTGAATGAATAAACACATAAAAAAACCCCAACCAATCAACCAAAAAAATGCAAAAAAAAGCCCCAAAAAAACAAAAACCCCCACAAACCACAGTAATTTATAGCTAAAACTGCTGACAAACACTTGGTACTTCTATTTCAAAATGCTTGAAGATCATTATCCATTGTTTTACCCATTAAATATCACTTTATCTACTTCAGATGCACAAAACCAGAGGCAGACTTTCACTGGGACCTTGCAACTCCTATTAGGTGAAGATGAGCTTATTCATTACTAAACCACATGTATCCACCTGCACTGCAGAGTAACGACTCTAACAACACACAAGGAGTCTAAAAACATACAACTAGTCTAACACAGCACTTCAAGGAAGAGATGTATCAGCTCTTACTGCCAAAATAACACTGAGGTTTTAGCGTGCCTTTAATGAAACTGTGCCTATGTAATCACGTGATACACTACATACGTGCACTGTCTCTTCTCTCCCTTTGTCACTGACTTTGGAACCCCTGACCCTATATTTTTAATAAAGCAGTAATTGTCTCAAAGATATTGAGTTTCTTCACAGTTTTTGAAAACAAGCAAGCAGATAAATGACAAGCATTATTACTATCCTTGCCCAAGGAAAAACTGAAGAGTGAGCGTAACTTATTTTCCACTAGAGAATTCTCATAAGAAAGATCACAAGTCACCTAGCTGCAGGAAAGCTGCAAGTTCCCTTTCTGTTAAACTACAGAGAGACTCCAATCACAACCCAAAAAGGAAATCCATAAGAAATTTGACTTTCTTAGTTCACTTTCTCAGCGGAACTTTTATTTCCAGATAGCACAGCCCTTGAAGGAGCAATATACTCATAACTGCGAAGGAGCTTGTCAACTTGCCCATCATTTTTCCACCCACCCACCAAAATCCCTCAGCTCTCAGACAGGCTTCTGAATTTTCAACCACTATCTTCATGCTGATCATCTTAGGGAAAAAAAAAAAAATGCACTAACAACAAAACAAACTGTCCCCTTTTGAAATCACTTGCCACAGGATATTCTCAAATAGCATAAAATTTCCAAAACATTTTTTTACCTGAGTGAAAACAGGAACATGTTAGTAGCAGCCTGTGAAGCCAAGGAAATGGGCTGATCAATACTACTCTCAACAAAATTCATGATTATATTTTAGTTATAATGAACCTTCTTCAGTTAAAGCTGCTGCATTTGTTTCCAGGGAGATTTCACTATATGGGTGGATAAAAAGCATGAAAACAAACATTTTTTGACCCTATATGAGGCAAAAAAGATGAAAATCCAAAATGAAAAGGGGTTTGCTTGGTTTTAATTTTAAGTATAAAATCAAACTGCTCTAGGAATATATCTCAAACTTTGCAAAAATGTTTTACATTAATTAATTTTGTTCTCCAAATCAAGATTTTGGGGTCCCTTAAAGTAAAGGTTTTAAATTACAGAATCTGACTGCAATATTAGCTATGGAAGGGCTAGTTTAATAATATTATTACACTAATTAGTTTGTAACCTTTAGCTAATTGCTTTCAGTCCTCCATTAATTCAAGTTCTGATTAACTAACAGATGTTCCACTGCAACAAAAATTATTATTAGCTCTTATGTGTTCAAATGTTAAATGCAAACTCCAAGTCAGACTGCAGCTATTTGCAAACCTCACTTCCATAAAAATTACATTTTTATTCTCCATTCCTCTTTCTCTCTCAGAACATTCAAGCCATTTTGGCAATGGCAAAACTCCCCAAGACACTGCAGCTAACACAGCTGATAAGACCACAGCTAGTATGTAGAGTACATGATCCACTGAGTGTCAGAAAAATGTGTCTGGAAGACAGAAAAGGCACATCCTTGCTTTTCCAGTGGTTTTGCATGGCTTAATCAGGACCAAAGATCCAGCACAGCAGGGAAGAAATGAAGATCACAGGTAAGACTCCATCTCACAGTCAACTCTGATAATCATTCAGTTACATTATTAGGTGATCTAGTCACACTGAAACAAGTTTAGTGCAATAGCTGTGTCACCTCTTTAAATATTCTTAATTTAATAATAAATAAATAAATGAGGGGTGGTAGATGATGTAGGGCAAGTAGCAATTACAGCAGCAACAGGTAGGTTTAGGCACTGCAACTGCAAGGAAAAACACACATACTCAGTTCTCAATTACCATTCTAATTAAAATAATATAAGTGAATACAACTGGACATGATGCATTAATTAAATTACTTGCATGCTATGTTGACCTCAAGCACATAAACTAGCATTGTTCACAAATAATTAGGCTTTAATAATATTTTGAAGGATTATTAAGACTTTTAGATGAGCCTCATTACACTTAATGAGAGCACTGTGTAAGGAACACTGCTCTCTAAATTAGTATTGTTCCACAGTAGTGTCAATTCTGGAAAAAAGCACAACCCCAACAAAAACATGCCTTCATGTACAAAACACACCCCCCCCAAAAAAAAACATTTTAAAGTAAAAACATTTAGTCCTCTATCACAGGATTTTGATTCCAATTCTGTAAGCCAGAGAAGCATTGTTAGTATTTAAGCACTTTCAGTTAAAATTGAAACTTTATTATTTATTAAAACAAGGTTACAAAACAAAAAAATGTAAAAATTTGGGTTAGCTCAAGACTTCCTAGAGGGAAAAAGAGTTTTATTTTTTCCCCATTTAATAATTAACTACTCTTTCAGCTTCGAATTTCTAAAAGGAATATCCAATTTTCCTTTCAGATTGTTTCTATTAGCTCTCACAAGTTTCTCCCAGCTCAGCTAAGTCAATTTGAATGCTATAAGCCAGTATAGAAAGATGCCTACTACAACGAGAGGGAAACTTCAGGACACAGCTATAATATCAGAACCCAAAGACTGATTTTTAATAGGTCTGCTGTGTCACAATAGATTCATTCATTTGTTTTTAGGAAATCTTCTTGTATAAGATAAAATAAAATGTTGGAATGGTATATCAGCAACACTTCCAGCTTCAGCAAGAGCAGCATTTTGAATTCAACATTTTATCTTTCTTTCAAATCCCATATCCTGGGAAATTTAAAAACTGCTGTATTTGTTGAGAAACAGTAACATTTTCACAAAGGCCTTCAAATTCAATCCTAACAGCCATAAATGCTTTGGAAACGTTAGTGAAGGAACCGAAGAGGAAGCTCTGGACAAATTTTATGGTTCACAGTTGTTCAGAGTGGCCTTTCATTTCCCTGCTAGGCTTCCTCTCTAGTTTTCAGGATTCCAGAAGGAGAGGAGGAGACAAGTAAGGCTGCAAGGAGCCACACTTCAACTCACTTGCTGTACTCCCATTGTTGTGTCCAGTTGGCTCCACTGGCCAGGTGTTAAGATGAACCTCTGCAATATATAGAACTGACATTTTCGATAAATGCTGCCCAAAGCTCTGTCTCCAGACCTTTACAGAGCTAAAAATTCTGCTCATTACTTTGCTTCATTATTTCTGTTCTTGGTTGTGACTATGCAAGAACTACCTCTTCCAAGTTTCTAATTTTATATGTGCAGGAAAGCATTTGCAAGCTCAGGATGATTGCTAGAACAGCAGAGTTCATCCAGGTCAAATACGAACAGATACTAAATCCAATGGTGATTTTCATGCTAAAATATGAGCAAAAAATATGGTATAGGAGTAGACTCTGTGTAGAAAAAAAAATAGCTGTATAGTGACACTTATAAGCGTTAGAAATGTGAAGCCTGAAGTAGGCAATGTAAGTTTACATCCAAAATAAACAGTATAAGAAGATAAAGATCTAATCTCTGAGAAGAGCAACATGCTCTTTCATCATTTAAATCAGAAGTAATTTTATGGAGGCTTAAAAACACTCACAGGCTTCCTAGAAAACATGTTTTAAGACTGATTCCAGACTGTGGTTATTTGAGAAGAAAAAACCAAACAAACAGCTCAGATATTCCAACTTCAGTTACACACATCCCCCGAGAATCAAAACACAAGGTGCTCACAAGTAATTCAATTAATGGTGCAGGAGACTTGGAGAAAAACACAAGTTGAATTATTCCCAGAATCGGAGCAACAAAAGGTAACCTTCTCAAAGAAATAGAGAAGACCACGGGCTTCTCATTGTTAAAAAAGAATTCATTATAGAATTCAGGAAGGGCAACTGTAATCCAACACTATACTAGCCTAAATTTTCCAGGCAATTAGGGATTAAAGTTCCTAACAGTGAATAAAATAAATATACCTGATTAAAGAACAAAGATATCAAAATAACTGGGAATTTTTAACATGTTAAATTGAACATTAAAAAAAGAGTAGTCCAAATTTACTTTTTGTTGGTGAGATTTAAACTGGAATGCTTGAGCACTGGGAAAGGATTACAATACATGGAGAAGACAAATAACACAGGTAAAGCAGGGAGCACAAATCAACTGTACTCTTACTAAGATGGCACAGAACCTCCAAGAAGACATTGGAAAGATGAAGCCATGCTGAGAAAACACCCATATGTTCTCTCCTGTAATCAGAGGATGATGGCAGGAAACAGCATGTATCTATTGCAGGTAAATCTTTTTTTCATCATGAAAGCAGAAATGAAGTGATAGCAAAACTAGCCGAAGAAAGTCCAAATACCTTTGAATGCTTCATTCAAAATGTTTACCAAAGAAAATAAAAACAAACAAAAGAGAAGACAAACCCACTCAACTTCCTTGATCCCCCTCCTGTCTCCCCCTTAGTCATCTTCATTTATTTGACAGTTTGTTCCCATGGGGTTGGTCACTTTCCTCATGGTCTCAAATGACCCTTTTCACACTGCAAAAGAGTAGTCATCTCAGTTTTGTATTTGCATTTATTCTTCATCTTTATTAAAGCATTTAGTTTAAGAAAGACATATTGTGACTACTTTTTTAATTTATTATTACATTTTTATTTGTGAGAGAACTATTTATTCAGGAAATTAAAGCCAACCTCAAAAGGGGCAAACTAAGATTCCACACCAGTTACAATTAGGAGGAAAACGACAAATCATAGTTCTAATGTCAAGGATCTCTTATCCAGAGCTGAGTGAAACACTGAGCAAGAACCACAGATTCACTGCTGCTTGATGTCTACTGGCTCATTAAACAAAGGAGAAATTTGGCAGCTAAATGTGATGAACTCTGGCAATCCACACAGCAAGAAAGTGTTCCAGCTCTGTCCCCTACTCATCTGCCAAACTGCCCTGTGTGCAGCTTGTGTTTCCAAAGGGAGTTTTGTTGAAAATGCCTCCTTTCCTCACAGATACCTAGCTGGCGCCTCTTAGGGTCTTTACACGGCATTGAGTTTTCTCCACTCCAAAGTGAAAGAAATACAGGAAAATCCTGCTTATCAACCCACCCAAAGTACTGAACAACTGGATGGGGACCTGAAAAGCCTAAGCTATAAGAAAGAGAAACTCTCCCTCTCCTGCTGCAGCTATATGCTCAGGTTATATCATGCTGCCTGTGTTTAAGTCCTACGATTCCAGCACTGCTGATCTCTTGAGGGCTTGTCCTCTCCAGAGCTGGTCTCACATGTCATCTTGTTAGGTAGCCAGAGTACTGCATGATTTGATCTGGGAAGACTCATTTTGAGACTTTCTCACCAAGGGTCCCATAGAATATTCAGAAATCATTCTGAAAAATTAATCTGAGCCTACTAAGACACTCTTCAACAAAGC
Source organism: Promerops cafer (assembly GCA_013398275.1). Classification (NCBI taxonomy): domain Eukaryota; kingdom Metazoa; phylum Chordata; class Aves; order Passeriformes; family Nectariniidae; genus Promerops; species Promerops cafer. Next base: position 1,164,162 of record VZSE01013675.1, read on the forward strand.
AAATCATCATAACTCCTCTTCAGCCTTATGAAACTAGCACAAGGTAGATTTTTAGATAGAGCATAAAGCACAGTATACAGTAAGGTGTGCAGATCACCCCTCTCAATTCTGACTACTGAGTGAAACAGTCTAGGGCTAATTTCTGCGGAGAGTGAGAGAAAATAAAAAATTTCATGTGAAATCAGGTATGGATAATCAAAACTTCAAAATGCCAGTTAATTTAAGGCACTATCAAAAGCGATTGCTTAAAGAACTAGATTGAAATAGTGAGCATCATTATAGGAAATGGTAATAGATAATAGATAAATCTTTAAACATCTGGTGGTAGTTGGTGAATTAGAACTTCTAGTATGAACTGTTACGGCCCAAATTTTAAGCAAGTAACCAATTATCAATATTTTCATCCTCTCTCCTCCAAAACAGACTAATGTTGTCATCAACTCAGAAACAATGCAAGGCAACCCTTTGTTAGATCTGGTCTGCTCCTTCAGACAAGATATCACTCAGATTCTAACCCAAGAACAGTTTATTTGATATCTAAGAGAACCAAACTTCTCTTGCCTTTCATATTGAATTTTTACCTTCTCATTTTAATGCTTAGATACAACACTCAATAAAAACAGACTTTCATAAGATTCAGATCTTCCAGTTCAATGGTATGGATCAAACAACTTCCAACAATGTTTGGAGAGCATCCAAACATTTGGTTACCAAACTGAGAAAACTGGGGGTTGACTTGGGTGAGTACTACAGTGCCAGTTTCTAATAACTTGAGACAGAATGATCGTTTTTCTTTGCTTTGATTAAATAGTAAGTAATTTTTAAATTTAGGATTTAGAGTTATTAAATTGCTAAGAAATAGATAATCCATGTCTTAGCAGTATCATTCATAATGGCCTACACTCTTTGGGCACTGTTTATGCTGCTGATACTCGTGTAATCAATGCATCTCTGCAAATTTATGTTGGCAGAAACCGGCCCGAGATTGTACATAAGCATTAGTCAGAACCACACTTTCAAGTATCTTTGGGGAGGGCAAAATTAATGCAACATTTACACCTGTAATTAACCTCTAGGATTTATATAGAGTGCTGTAAACTTCAGGTTTTCTCTAATCAGTGCAGAATAAAGCTATTTCCCTCCAATATACTGCCATTGTTGTTCCCAAAACAAAAATACTTCTGTTAAAATTTATTTCATTTTTGAAGACTTACTCAATTTTAAGCAAACTTCAGCTTTGTAGCCTGAAGACAGAAAGGAACAGAAGAGAAAAATCAGTGCAATATTATTGAGTCATCATCTTTGAGTGTTTTTGTTTTGTTTACAGTTCTTAATTTAGTTTGATCACACACAAGATGGATGGGAATGTCACAAGCTATCTGTAACAAGTATTTTAAGCCTTCTAAAAAACAGCTGCCTTCAAAAGGGATTTCAAAGGATATTTCACTAAACTCTGCTCAGTTCCAACAGGCTGATACTACAGGCTGCTGTATTACCTACTGATCTCTTAAGTCAATGAGAGATGCAGGTGCTAAAAACCCCTCAAGACCTGGTCCAACAGAGAATCCACAATACGTGGTAAAAAGACCACCAATCATCACCCATTATTTTCCCACAGTGAGGGAAAACTTCAACTGGCATAGCAGTTTTGCTTCTTTTCAAATTAGAAAGACGTTGGTTCATACACCCCAATGATCAATGTAAGATCAATATCAATCCTTTGAATATCTACCCTGTCAATAACTTGTATTCAATTTTGATTTTTAATATACAATACTGTGCTATTTAGAAATAGATTTTTGATTAAAAGAAGTTACAAATGTGTTTCTCTAATTGAAAACATATGATTAGCCTCATGCCCACAGTTACTTTTATACTAAAGAAATCATGACATCACGCACTGAAGCTTGAAGCTGCAACTTTGAAAGATGACTGTAAAAGTATCACTTAAATTATGATTATCTGTAAACTGATGTGGTCCAAATTTAGCTCAGACACCCATCACACTCCTCCAAAAAAATCATGCTGCTTATATTTCTTTAAACCTGCTGTTGTCTGAAATATTTGAAAATTTTTTCAGCACCTGACTTCTCTAACAAATTTGCTAAGAATACATATATATTCATTGCAGAAGCATGTTCACAGCATCTACAAAGATTTTCCTTATTCAAGTGTATCTGAAATGCAGAGAGGCTATCATATTACGTGTATTTGCCCTAGGATGCCTTGCTTTTACAGTTCCTAGGGGAAGGTTATTGTAAGAGTATGATATGTGGCATTTGGAGCTGTAGCATTCAAGATCTTTTGTGTATCATAATTTTGTGTAGAGATAAAAACACATTTGATTGCCATGGACTCAGAAACAGTATTTTTCTTCACACATACGAAGAAAGCTCATTTTAACTTTCAAAAATAAGGTAAAACAGAATTAATACAAATACTAAGATAAACACTAATAGCATGGTAACTAAGACATCCTTGAGTCTCTCTCTCACATCAGGCCGTTAGTTCAGGACATAAACCAGATGTTACCCATGTCTAAAGCTGAAGAGACTTATTTTTGCCAATGAAGGGAATACCAATGAGGGAATACCAATTGCTTCTGCAGAAGTGACAATTTTAACATACCCAGCAGATCCCTGTGTGAAAGCAACCTCTCCTAAATGCAAGCAATGTTTATTGAAACTTAACTTTTAGGATATTCTCATGATAAAAAACTGGGCAAAGAAGCAATATCATGCTCTATAAGGTTGCCCTGTATTCCTCTTCACATAAACAATCTGTACAAGTGTTTGGTAGTCAGTCTTTGCTACAAAGAAAACCAACACCAAGCATTATGTTATCTGTAGCTTCCTGAAGTTAATGAGAACATCATTTGTGCTTGGTTCATGTTGCAAGATAGCCATTACCTAAAGGATCAGTATGCTGACATCTAATAAAATAAAAAATAGATAAATAAAAAATAATTTCTATTTACAGCCACACAAACACCCACACAAACAAACTAATAAAAAATTAACAAAAGAGAAGGAAGGCCCCATTCCTGATTTGGAGAGCCAGTTGAGCTGGTAAGAGGGGTTGCAAATTGAAACAAATCATAGTATCTTCTTTTCACTTTTCTTTTCATCTCGCTTCTCAAAATAGAGCACCAGCTGCAGGGATAGGATGGAGCAGAGACCTACATCCACTTATACACCATATAGCACAATAAGCAGTGGGAATGAGGGGGCAGGGGAGAAAGAGAGAGAGGGAGAGAGAGAGAACAGAAGGTTTTGTTCATTGAGCAGAAGGGAAACACTTCTCTTTCCCAGCATCATTTTCAGAAAGCTCCCCAGCAGCTGGTTAAGAGCTCTGAAACTCAAGTCCTTTCTTTTTCTTACTCCTCCCTTCTTTCCTTCCTATAATATGGATGGGTGGAAAGGCTCAGTTTACCCTCATGAGGTGCCCAAATGATCTCCTGAAACAGAACTCAGGACCCCAAACCTATTTCCACATCTCCTTAATACCTTCACCCTTGGTTGCAAATTGGAAGGACCTGTGGCTGTCTGAAGGGTTTTTCCTTGGGCTCCTGCACTTCTCCAAGCTGAGCAATGCTGGTAGTTGTATTAGGACACAAAACCCAGCAAGGAAGCCCCAAGAAGGATAACTCCACTGGTTTGATGTCCCAGGCCAGGCAGTGCAAGGAGGATAGACTCTTATTACCCGAACGCAAGAGGCAGGCAGATCATATCCCACACTGGACTACTTCACTAGCATTAAAAGGAAAAGTGAACTTCAACAAAGGCAATCCCAGAAAAAGAAATCTAGGGAGGAACTAGATAGAAGTAGAAACAGCCAAAGTAGACTGAGGCTTTTGGTTTTGTTTTGGCAGAGCTTTTTCTAATTCTATTTCTTAGTTTTTCATAAGACTTCTCATTGATGATTATTTGTTCATCTCTGTTTACCAGCTATGCAACATCTTAATTCATTTCTATTTTAGATTTTGCTCATTCTCTACTGTTCACCTCCATGTCCCTCACCCTTCAATGCTTTATTTTCCTCTGAAATATATCCCCTCCTAATTAAATTTGTTGTCACTATTTTTCTCAGAGCATCTTAATTTTCCGCCATTTAGCAGCATGATACAGACTCCACGGTGCATGAAGTGTCTGCAACTTTGCTGGTTTAGGTGGCCAAGTCCAACAACTATTCCTTAGACACTGCTCTCAAACACCATAAAAATAAATGCCATCCACAGGGCTCTCTTAACAAGCATTGTATTCAAAACAGCCTTTGACATTCTGACAGTAGAGTATCTCTGAAAACATCCCTATTTGCTTGCATCATACTCGACTAACGGAGCTGCTCTTGATGAAGAATGACATTTTGAGTGATGGAACCAAAACTACCAGGGAATTCAGTTATTTCTAAAAATCCCTAAACAAATTGTTTCACTTGCCAGAAGAATTTTTCTTCAATAATTTTAACATGAAAAAAAGATACATTTTGAAATGAAACTGTCTTGATAAAAAAAGAGGTTATGATAGAATGGTTAAACAACTGCAGAATAAAATGTTTCACTTCATTAGTCAGAGGATTCCAACTTAGTCCAAATTGAGTCGGAGGGAGGAGACAGGAACTCAGGGAAGTGAGCAGAGTGGTGCAATACCAAGTGAGAGAAAGCCAGGCACCCACCTTAGAACATATTCCTTTAGATTATTCTTAATTTACAAGAAAAAAAAAAATCATCATATCAATTCAGTCAGCAAACTGGAGTGGCTGTTATAAATGTAGTGGATTTTATCTACACTTGATTGACTTGTCACTTCCATGTGGCTATCTGGTCTTACATTCACACATTTTTTCTTTGCTGACATCTTCTCTGGAGAGCTCTCTAGATCTGTTATCCAGGGACAACTGGCTTTGCCCCCGTAACAATTCAGGTCTCCACAATACAAATCTTTTACATCAGCTAGATGCTGTCCTCGATATCCTGCTTATCTATTATCCTCTAAATACCAAAGGCTTTGGGAAGGAGATGAAGGAAGTTCACAGCTGGGGCTTATCTCTAAAGGCAGTTTCAGATGCCAGTTCAAGGTCTTGACTTTAATCTTCAAAGCAATTAACAGATGAGCCTCTGCTACACTGGAGACCAAATTGCTATCGATACAATTCCTAAACAGTTGTGCTTCTTTGGGACAATGCTGATCACAAAACCCAGACCAGGCTTCACAAGAGCTGGAGCAAAACATTTTTCTGTCAGAGAAATAAGCTATGAAACAAGCCTCCATGGGAGAATTCAGAGCTACACTCCATTCTCCTTTGTACCACTTTAAGCCTTTTGCTACAGAAACATCAAAATATTTTCCCTACCCTATCCCCAAATCGATTGGGGGGAAAAAAACCCAACAAAACAAAACATGGAAAGTGTTTTGTTCAAATGGAAGAAGAGCAGGGAATTTTTAAAGTATTCAGGGAAGTTTTAGATAACTTTATTGTTATAGGAAAAGGTACAGGCAACAATGTGAGCTAGTCAGGATTGTACGGTATGCACTCACATGAGCCAGAGGCTTTGTGTTAGCCTTGCAAACCACAGGTTGGAAAACACTGCACCAATAAGTAGAATCATGAAACAAACACACTCTAACTAAATTTTCTCTTCAAAACAGAGGCAGCCTACCACAGCAGAAATAATACATTCTACATGGCCACTCTATCACCACCTCAAAAACATCTTCTGTCCTATGTCAAAACCACATGCATAATCAAAATTATTAAACATGAAAAAATATGCCTTTAAAACATTAGGTTCTGTTTATTTTGATACACAGTCCAACAGAGGCACATCCAACAGGGCACAGAAAGTTAAACAGCTGCAGTCGTTGCAAAAATGAGCTGAAATAATGAGCATGAAAAGGCAAGAGAAAACTGTGTGTCAGTGCATGGGTGAATGCCCAAAACTAACCTCCTGAATTCTCAAGCAGGAGTCTGACACTTGCTAGCTGCAACCAGTATGGACTGCTAATAAAGAAACATGAGATCAACCCACCAATTAAGAGGCTGCTCCTCTGCTGTGCTTCTGCACATACTCCATTTAGAATGGAGAAACTGGGAGGTTACTCCCAGCAAAAAAGATATCATGCCAAGATGTAGGGCCTTGAAATGAAAAATTGTATCAGGCAGGTGAAGATACTGGCCCAGGGAGAGGTGTACAGGGAAAAAAAGGGTAGATGCTGGAAATAATGGAAACATGGAGACCAGTGCCAGGGGATGCCCATAAACCTGGGACATTCAAGACCAGTAACTAAAAAAATCATCATAGCAGAAAACAGTTTTCTGTCCAACCTTCCCAGGTAAGCTGTGCCCTCCCTTCAGGGAAGGGAGGTCAGACCATAGGAGCGAAACATTAAGGCTGTAACAGCCACAGAGAATAAATACAAAATAAATGAAAAATTCCCACTGAAGGTTTTGCAGAGGTGATACTCCCTGCCTACTCAAGGATTCTGGATGAACCTTACAAAGAGCACTATGGGATGAGAAGGAAGCAGGGAGGAAGAAGTGCTGCTGTTAATTTGGCATTCATTTAAAGGAGCTGAATGGGAGCCAGAAGTAGTACAGATGGCATCTCAATTCCCTTTTCTTTAGAAAAAAATTATTTTTAATACCGTAACTTTTTGTTTCCATGAAGGCATTTTTAGCTGTGAAGTAAGGACAGTTAAGAGCAGCAGTTAAAACCTCAGCTTTTAGACGACAGTTCTGAAAGCCATTTCACAAAGTGATGGCTAATGATATGCACACGTAGTTTCTTCAGAGTCAAAAAATGCTGCTGGGTAGTAGGGATGCCCAGGGTTGTTGTCAGGCATCCTATGAAAGTACACAAAGCAACACAAAAGACAATACTGCTGTCTTTGCACAGGGCAGGAGGGAAGTATGGAGTTTACAAAAAATTATAAATTCTGCTTTGTTCTTTGTACTAAATACTAGCTCTAAGACTCCTCTGCTACACAGCATTCCAGCCAGCTGCCTGGTTTTCAGACTTCTGAGTAAAAGTCAATCTGACAGCCATCAAAACTTCAAGTCTGGGAATTTGACTGCATCTCAAACAATGATTCATCTCATGAAATAAGTAGCACAAGGACTCCAAGGGACAAAAGTGGAAAAAAACTACGGTGGCAGTTTTGGAGTTTGTCACCTTGCGTAGAAATTCAGTCTGTGTTTAAGAGCAACATTTTGTTCTTACTAGGAAAATCAGTCAAAACTACAAGCAAAGATTTGCAAGAACTAGCAAGAAAAATCACCCAGCACAAAATACTGCTGGAACACTTCCACATTAAAAAGGTCACGTTCAGATAAGATATGAAGAACCTCAAGGCACGTTAAAAAGCTGCAATTTGAGTTCCTGTGGTAAGATACTCTTTCTAGAACTGCAGTACTCAATTCCTTTGCCTTATGTTAATTTACTTTGATTCCCAGTGGCTAAGTCCGAGGACACCACAAGAGAATGGAATGCAAATGTTTTGGGGGGAAGGTGAAGAGGGAAATGAAGTAGCTCTCAAAACACATCAGGCACTAATCTAAATAATTTATTATAACATACTAAGTATTTGGGCTCAGTGCATACCCGTGATAGAATGTGGCTGACTGGTCTAGTCCAACAGGAGAGAGGCCTAGACAGTTTAAGAGATTAAACATTCTCAGAGCTGGAAAGAGGTAGAAACTCTACCAAAGCCCAGTGGGTCCTGAAGCACACGGAAACAGGTATAGGCAGTACTGCACCGCTTTATCATGACCCTGTTTCTCTCAGTTTCCATGTTCAGTTTCCCAAGCTACAACACCTTGTCTTGGGCCAGTTCGGTTTATTCCCAACTCTGCTGCAGTCTATAGCAGGGTCAAACAAAGAACAGCATGAAGTGGTAGGACCCAAATTTGACAGCAGTCTGATGACACTTTCCAACACAAGTGCGTTAGTTCTATCTGCTAGCACAGAGGCTTTCGTCTTCTCCCTTCCTTCCTCTGTGAGGAAGAATCCTCCAAGGAACAATGATCCCAGAATCACAGAACATTCTGCATTGGAAGGGACCTACAAGGATCTTTGAGTCTAGCTCTTAAATGAATGGCCTATTAGGGGATCAAACCCACAACCTTGGTGTTATTAGCACCCTGTTCTAACCAATGGAGCCAATCAGAGCTACCTCTTGATGTCCTTCAAAAAAAAAAAAGAGGCTGAAACACATCACACACATCGTTAAATAATTTCTTTTCCTGCACGCTTCACATCCTAACAAAGTTCATGTCGACACAGTAATCTCTCACCCTATGACTGTGTGACATAACCATCTCTTACTCTCCCATAGCTGCAGTGAGGTGGCAAGAGTGTCAACAAAAATGCATATCCATCATGAGTATGATTGACACGTTGATGAGTGACAAGTTTAGTAAAACACTTTGGGTGCTACTCTATCAGCACAAGGTGTTCCAGATTCATCTGAACTTTCTGACATTCATCAATTCCCCTTAGCTCCTATGAATTTTAATGGCAAGCAGCACTTCATAAACGAGGTCTGCAAGACCATAAATTGCCATTCCAGTAAATTATCAGTTCTACCAAGAGCTGATATTACCAATCCATATGTGAAATCATTGTAGTTGTTACGCTGCTTTTTGATGGCTTTGACTATGATTGGGATATGTAACTTTGGGCTTAGGGAGAGGGATAAAGTTCCAGAATGATTCCTTTAATTTCATTTGATGGGCATCATTGCAGCTGACCAGTAACGGTCAAGCCTGCATATAAACACCGAGCACTCAAGATATTTCACTTGGCCAAATTTACAAAGCTGCTGACGTTGCAAATGCTTGTAGTTAAAAGTCAGCTGCAACATACAAGGTAGAGAAAAGGAGTACCACAGCCTCTATGGACAATTTATAAGGTGGACAACTAAAATGCAGGGGAGCTACGGCAGACAGGGATTTTCTTTGATTCTCCGCAGGATTTATTAAATCCTTCTCTTTATTATTTATTTACTTTCCATGTGCAGTTCATGAATTCTATCAGGCAGTCACACCCCAGCACCTCTCTCCTATTTTTAAACACAGTTGTGAATAGACTGAGTCAGTCTAAGAGCAAAAAAGAAGTGAATAAACACCCTATCATACAGTCAGAGAATTTGAATGCTAATTGGTAGCCATACTGTTGGAATAAGAGCTCCTAAAAATCCTTGATTGCGTTATCTAGCCAGAAGACTAATAATCTGAACATAAGAATATATAGAGCATGAACATCTGTCTTGTTCTATAAAAGGTTGTTTCAACTATCAGAGTATAAAAGCGGACCAAAATTCTGAATTTCTACTTCTGGTAATCTTCAAAACAAACAAAATATTTTCATTCCTGTGAAAGCATGAAATGGCAGTTCTGAACAGAAAACTGTGCTGATCTTTCAGAACCTCCAATTATTTCTTCCACATTTGGCAGGGATTCCCATTATTTCGTAACATAAGTAGTACTGTATAATTACATATTACTACTATTGACAGGATGTACATGGATGTTCCATTATTTTCAACATTCTCTCGGGCAATTTGTAATTAGTACTGTTAGAAGAACCTCATTTTTTTTCCTATTAAATTGTTCGACACAAAAGCATGTAAAATAATATTCCCATATCTGGAGCAGCAGACAGAATTAAGAACAAAAAAAAATGAACATCTTTCAGAAGTTTGTCAATTTTTGTTTGGGAAGTTTCATGGGATTTTTTTTTCTCTAATCCATAATTAAAACATGCAAAATGTTGTCAGGAAAATTAATACCAACAAAATAAACATTTGGTTAGACAAGGCTGATACCTAAATAAATCCAACAGCTGTATACACCAGCAATGAAAGCAGAGATGCAATCACAGCAAACACAACTGAGACATCTTGGCAGATGCTAATAACCACCGGGCAGAAAGAATTCTCAGGCACTTTACAGATCAGGGGGAATACATCAACTCCATATGCATGTTCCAATACCTCCCCTTCTTCCAGTAACCACTTGTGCAACCAGACTCATCTCCAAAATATTAAAGGAAAATAAACTCTGAAACTATATGCCACTAAATATCTTCCTAGTTATATGCAAGCTGCTACCACCTACTCAACTTGTTTAAAAACACATTCAGAAGAACAGTGCAGTATATAGGACTGAGTAAATGACCATCAGTGTTCAGGTATAACTTCTATTCATGTTAAAGGATTAAGCAGCAAAGGGATAAAAGCCCAGAGCTTAGATCTTTAGCCAAAGTCTCTACCAGATTTGTAGAACACTGGCTCAGCACAAACTAAAATCCCACCTCTCCCTGGACGCTGCTCTGCAAATGAGGCACAAAAACCAGAGGTAGTTAATGAATATGATGCATTATTTTCTGCCCAGAATCAGCACAATGTTGCTTAGCACAGGTGCACATTAACAATGATGAATCTGAAAAGTTCACACTGATTAATTACTCTGATTTTCACATTCACCGCCTCATACAAAAGGAAGGCAGATGACGATGTTGGAAATATTTCTCCCTTTACCCCCTGGATATTCTGTGCTACCTTTTTTCTTTAAAGAAAATCAACAAACAATAAAACCCTGTTTCTCAGCATCTATTTTTAGCTGTAACATTTTGAGGCTTAGAAGAAGAATCGGATTATCTTAAAACATAGCTCCAAGGAAGGCAAAGAAGAATCAGGAAAGCTTCTGAAACAGTCAAGCTGTTGTTGAAAGAAAACCACTTCCTTATCTAGCATGGGTGTGTAGACATGATTATTGCCAACAGCCTTAATATTCTTCACAGAAGCAGATATTTTTCAGGTCTCAGGCCAAGAGTATGAGGAGTAGGTGATAAGCATTTGTACTGGAACACTTTCCAGAAGCCAAAGACTTAAACAGCGTCCTTAAAGGGCTCAGATTCCAGGGAACTCCACATCAGATCTGATCCACCATGGGTTCACCAGACCCATCCCCTGAGTGATATCAAGCAAGTTCAAAATTGTAACATGTTCTATCATAGTTTCTACACAATAAGGTTTTCAGTATGTAAGCTAATAATTTTGAAACTGCTGTCACAATTTAGACCTGCAAATCCATGGCCTACACAACACGGATTGAGTCTAGAAATCAGACCTTTGGACTCAACTGTTTCTAAATACAAGGTCACCTACATCTGGGTCCGAGGTCACGCTGTCACCCTCTATGTAATGAGGAAACCTTTCCATACTGCATGGAATAAAACACAACCATGGCTCCTCAACTACTACTCTCAAGTTCAAAATAAACAATCCAGCAGAGTAAGACAAATGTGATTTTAAACAGAAATAAAAACACAGATGGAAAGCATGCTTGCTTGAACATTACCTGCATCAACTAAGTATCCTTAAATAAATAAATGTGGTTTTCTCATACTTTGTGCCATCCAAACGAGCCAACAGTCATCAATTCAACCGCAGGAAGCTGGTGAAACTGACAGTACCATTTTTATTAACAAAGTTACTTAGCTACCAGTACCAGAGCGCCTTTGCTGTTGAATCACATCAGGTCCAACTTAACATTTTGGAGGGGGATTTATTTTGATTTCCACCATCAGCAAAAGGGAAAGTGAGCTAGACACAACTAAATGATTTTCCAAAATTGCAGGAGGAATTGCATAGTATATATGACAACATATAAACAGTATCACCCAGGAAATCCATATACTTTTCTCTAATTAGCTTCTTTGGAGCAGATTGCTTTCAATAGGCTCACAAAAACTGAGATTGATTCACTGGAGACACTCGGGGTTCAGTTATTAACCTTTTAGCCCTTAAACAAGGAAAGGTCCTTAAAGCATATATTAACAAGTATACTTGTCAATAGAAATCAAGGTAGCATCAAGATGTCAATTGTATTTATTTACTTCTAAGTAACAAAACAACTCAAAAAAAAGGAAAAAAAAGTACATATTTTGCCACTGATTTAACAAATTCAGTTATAAGCTACCTGAATAAGCCTGGAGCAGAAATATCAAGTTTTAGAGTGTTGCAGCAGTTCCTAAATTTGGAATAAATTGACAATACTATTAAACGAAGTACAAGATTTATCTCGAGGCTCCAGGGATACTGCTGGCCAGCACTTGGTGGGGGAGGGAGGTGAGAGAGACAGGCATCCCATTCCCATGCCAGCTGATGTGATTAGGGCTGGTCAGCCTGCCCATTCCTGCAGAGGCTGCATCTGTTCCTGAGAGCAGTTGCCTTAACACATGGAGTCATATTTCTGCTTACCAGCTCCAAGCTCCTTTCTAGTTGAGGTGAGCCAAGTCCTGATAATTCTCAAGCATCTCCAGTGTTGCCTCAAATGACACCAGAAATGGGGAGAATATGCCTGTTCCAGAGATCAGAGGACTGAGCTGGCAGAACCATGTACAGATTTAATAAATTTTTTTAACAGTTGCAGAACCGTGTTTCTATTTTCCCTTGGAATCAACTTTTACGTTATAACACAGGAGAAAAGCAAATGGGAAACCGAAAAGTTCTACTGACTCAGAAGCAGTTAGGACATTTTAAACTTCCCTTTAGGAAACTCTGATCTTCCTTACTATCAGTTCAAAACAAGGTATAAAAACAAAGCTATCAAAAGAATCAAAACATTTCCAAAATAAAATTTTAATCTTAATACAGGGAACTATACATAAGATAAATTTAAGCTACATTAAGAAAACAACTACCTAATGCTGCAAAGATTGATTTTGTTCTATACTTTGCAGTTTTCATCCAATACAATGAAATTGACTTATATTTTTTTCTTTTTTATGCTTAAGTAGCATAGCCTTTTTAGTCTCCCAGGGTCCACACAGGATATAATGAACTATTAAAATCAATGTTACAATCTTCTATTACTCAGCTAATAACAGGCACAAGCAATTACCTAAGGTAAGGCATGTAGTTCATAAAGGGGAAAGTAAAACCCCATCTCTGATTAGATGCTAAACTGGATTGAAAAAAAGCACACTGACAAAAATAAAGCAAAAAAAAAACAACCCAAACAAAAATAAAATTTAAGAAAACACAAAAAAAACCCAACAACATCAAAAAGAGAGCACCTTGTTTTTGTGCTGGTTTTGGCGGGGATAGAGGTAATTTTCTCCACAGTAGATAGTATGGAACTAAGTTTTGTTTTGCTTTTGGGCCAGAAAGTGTTGATGACACAGGAATTGTTTTGTTATTGATGACCAGGGCTTACACACGGCTAAGGCCTTTTCTGCTTTTCACACAGCCCTGCTAGTGAGTGGGCTGGGGGATACACAGGGAGCTGGGAGGGGACACAGCCAGGACAGCTGACCCCAGCTGGGATCGTGCTCAGTATACAAAGCTGGAGGAAGAGAAGGAACATATTTGGAAAGACATATTCGGAGTGATGGCATTTGTCTTCCTAAGTCACATGTGATGGAGCCCTGCTTTCCTGAGGATGGCTGAACACCTTCCTGCCCATGGGAAGTGGTGAACAGATGCCTTGTTTTACTCTGTTTGCACACATGGCTTTTTCTTTACCCCTTGAACTGTCTTTAGCTCAAAAATATCTCACTTTTACCCTTTCAATTCTCTCCCCCATCCCACTGGAGAAAAAGAACAAGCAGCTGTGAGGGGTTGAGGTGGCAGCTGGGATTAAACCAGGACACTGTTGCTAATAGAAAAAATCTACGTTAGTTACACAGAGAGAGATGAAAGATTTGGAAGGAGTATACGTCTTCTACTTTTCCTATTGGATAATTATTCACAACTCTTAATGCTTTTATAGCTGTGTGGGAAAAGAATTCACCACATCAATCCAACATGAAGCTAACCCAACACAGGCAATGACCATATATTTCTTCTGACTTACTGTTTTGAATTAGCTTATGGTAAAGCCATAAAAAAGCCAGATAAAAAAAATTCTTGTTAATACCCAAGACCACACCAGCCCAGAGTAGGGCCCAAAGATAGAGAAAGGGTAGAAAACTATCAAAAAATGAATAGAAATGCCCCACTTCAGTGGCTTCAACCCCCTGCATCATCTCAGTTAAACTGTTTTACCACTGCTACAATTTCACATTCAGCAAGCACTGAGACAGAAGGCCAGCTTCCTCTCAAAAAGACTTAATGCCATAGTAGAACACAAAAAATATTGTTGAGTCCAACAACCAGCCCAGACACAATAGGGACCAGAAAACAAAATTTGACAAGAGACTCACCACAGAAGGTCCCACTGTGAAGATCAAGACAGCCCCATAATTCCTGTCAATAGTTGTCCTCTGGATCTGACACGATTGCATGGTAACATAGAGGAAGATAATTAAGAAAAAAGTTTCAACTTGGTAATGGAGATGTTTGTCTAATGGAAATCCATACACATCCTGTAATAAAGTTTCAGTAGCTACTTAAGTGCCATGCTCTCATTATACTTTGTGGGATTATGTGAGCCCATTCTCAATGCATAAGGAAATAGCTCACCTTGACATATGAGTAAGAAGGTACCACACAATTGCAGAAGCAAGAGACAAAATAGGTGAGTCATTTACAAGCAATTTAAATGGATTAGGAGCTCCAGACTACTTCTCTCATGTAATCACCAAAACAGACCTCTCAATCAAGAGCTGTGACGTGAGTCACAAATAAGCAAATAATCTGAAAGGTAAGAAGAGGGGGTTGCAGCAGAACAGTCTTTCAAAGTAACACCGATCTATCCATCTCTGGAAAAGATGTAGATGTGTAGCTTCAAAGAGGAAAGTTCATCTAGATTATATATTGGAATTCTTTTCAATCCTTTAAGTACATTATCTTGATCATTCTTCCAAATATGCTGGTGAGAAGCAGAGGGAAAAAAATCCTGGTAATTGACAGCTTGTTAACAGCAAAGTAATAGGCAGTAACACGTACTAAAGATGAAAGATTCTTTGGGAAGGAAAAAAGAAGAGGGTTTATGTTTTGTTTAGGAAGCTGTAGGTGGGGTTTGGTTTGGGCTTTTTTTTAATCTCTTGTTTTAAAGTTCCAGCTTTAGTGTTTTTAAGACAGTTTGCTTCCTTTAGAAAGCAAATTGCCTACTAGAAGCACCACCTTTGTATTTCAGTCTAATTTGTCAAGCAGAAAGCATCCACATTTCAGTAAACATAAGAAGGTAGATTCTTTAATAATCTATCCAAAACACAAATTTAGAAAAGCAAAAGGCTTTGACATCACCTTTAAAGGCAGAAAGTTTTAGCTACACAGAAATAAGCAAATAAAAAATAAGGCTTCATTACTTCATTAACTCAACGTATGACATGAATACACTTGATATTTGTCACATCTTGTGCAGTACTACCCTCAACAGTTCTTTTCCCAGTAATCTAGAGAAATTATAAAAGTAAGTAAATTGATATTGTACTGAGATAGTTATCTTTCTCCCCCAAATTCTACTCACTTATGAAACTTTCACAGCACATTAACAGGAGCTTCCAGTTTAATATTGTGCAAGTGTCCATGAAAACTGTCATGAGTGAAACACTATCACCCAAGAGAAGATGTCAAAGACCTTAGCCTAAGTCGTGGCAGAGCACCCTTTCAAGACAGGTGGAAGATCAAATACATGAAAAGAAGATAGGTCTCTGATCCATACTTGTCTATGGCAGTGAAAGACACTAGAGCTACGGCTGTAGGAAGGCTGCCACAATGCCTGCATAGTCAGCAAGTAGGAATGCATTCTCAGTTCTCCCAGGTCAGTGCAAAACCTGATGGCTTGCTTTACACTTCTGAGGGATTGGAGCAGGGCTGCCAGACTCGTGCTGAACAGCCTGAGGCTCACAGACACATTCTGTCTCTCCAAATCTCCTCACGGGAAGGATGGACACCTGGGAGAAGTAACTTCAACAGCTACAGCTCATCTGTCAACACCTTGGTGGGAAGACATTCACAATTATTCTACTTTGAAACGAGGACAGGTTAAGAGTATAGGACTGCAACTTTAGTAGGATGCTGGTTGTATTATCCAACTTGACCATTAATATACCCAAATCAAAACATAAATTATATAGAAGAACATTCTACTTTGAGACAGATTCAAGAATGATTGGGGGAAAAGCAGTTTTGAGTGGCTTACTACTAGGCCAGAGATTACAGAAAACATTCTGGAGCAGAATTTAACCTGACTTTAAAAAAATCGATAACATTTGTTTTCAGAAAAACACCCTTCCAAATTTAAATGAGGTTGTCACATTGCAGCCAGCTCAAGAACAGTAGTGACTCAGTCCTCCTCAACCTAGGGGGCTGGTAAACTCTGAAACTTGACAAAAACTTTACTTAAAATCTGGCCTACAATAGGAAGTTACATGTCCATCTGTGTAGGCTAGCCAGTGTTGAATATCACTGATGACTCCTACAAAGAAACCTAGAAGATAAACATAACATGTTTGGAAACAATTGAAGTGGAAAAAAACCTGTACCATGCCCCACAAAGCACATTACTAGAAATGAAGATTTCCTCCTTAGGGGACCACTGCTTGGCAAATCCTCAGGATCCTTCCAAAACCCAGGATATCTTTTTCCAGCACTGACTGGTAGTTTGGAGCAGCTATATATATCAATATTTGGAGCAGCAGATTATATATCAACTCATAGTGATTTATTTTTCATTTGGCGCAAAAGCTCCTCCTGCGTGGATATTCTGATGCTTTAGGCCACACTTCAATCCAGGAAAAACCATCCCTATAGGCATCTTAACTGAAACTCAAAGTGCTCAGACTGCTTGTAGACTGCAGCATATGAAGTTAAATATGAAATATCTTCACAGAAATTAATATGGGATTTTGAGCCATTCCTTCCACTCTCACAGTACTGCAGGAACCAGAAGCAAAATTTGGTGGAAAACTGGTGGAACAAGTAAGCTGGCAGACTGTGTGCACACATGCCAGGGTCCTTCCTTCCAGTGGGAGTCACCATGTGCACAGTACACAGGTTTACAAGGACTCTTCTTGAGCACCTGAGCAGTGCTTTGGGAATAAAGCAGTGCTACTGCCCTGGTATATGTTGTTACTTCTTCAGAGACTGGTATGGCAAATAAATGAAAGCCTCCTTACCACTTTATATTTCTTAGCATGGATTAACTTTGCAGGTAAAGTTTTTCATTAAAATCCTGTAGCTCAATTTCCTGCATCTATGCATGCCTTGACCTTATTTCCAGGAAGCAAGTGAAATCCAGTTCAGCCTTTTCTTATTAATTTAGATTCAAACACTAAACAAAACTAGTGAAAAGCATCATTTAGGATGAGCCTTATAAAAGCATCTGAACTGCCTGGCTGCCATACATGAAATTCAGGCTTGATCCAGAAATGAAACAACTATTCATTGAACTAAATAAAATTAATTATGTTGTAAGGTAATGGTCCTAATTTTTCAATATCAGTTGACTGACCTGTAATAATGCTATATGCTTTTTTGTCCAATCTATTAAGTAAGATCCAGAAACCAGTTCTTGATTATTTCTGACTGAAATTTCTGGCAGGCAGGAAGTGACATAATACAAGGTGATTAATTCCAGTGAAAGTAGAAGACACAGGCTTTATAGGTAAAAGAGAATTCCTGAGAAAAGAAAAAAATGATAGCTCAAATATATGCTCTTTCAAGATGGCATCCAAGAACCACCAAGGACTAGAAAGCCTTTGTAAACTGCAGTAGATTGGATCATGCATAACACGCTCAACTGTGAACAAGCATCTCTCTACAAATGTAAATAGGGCTCTTTCCTTCAAGGGCAAATACCAAACAGAAAATAGGCATGTCTGTGTAGGAGTTGGACTCATCTTCTAAACCATCCCATTTGACTTGTCATATGAAATAACTTCCAGTTCCTTTAGTGGCAATCAATACTGCCTGTTTCAATTAATCTGAAGCTAAATCAAATTAGAAACAGTGTCACTGGTGTAATGACTGACAACTGATCACTTCAGAATTCCTCTGATGCTCCATAGTGCAAACTATATCCAAAAAAGCCAAATGTTTCTTCAATTTTTGTATGCTTTGGGTTGGGATTTTTTACTTTTTTTTTAAACTTTCACCAAAATTAGTTCCTTGAATAGAATTATATTCATTACCTAAGAAGAACCATTTTAATGTCATTCACAAGAACCAGAATAATGTCACATATAACTTGACAAAATGAAAACATTTGAAATCCAAAAACATCAGGAAGTTCACTAAAGACAAGCAGTTCCTAGCAAAACCTGAAATTTTATTAAAGTCATAAAAACAGAGGTGCAGAGTATCAAATATTGCATCTTCAGGAGGTGATTTATCATGCAGCATTTCAAATGACAAGATAAATGACAACTGAGATTGAAAAAGGAGGTGTGTCCTTAAAAGTTTATCCTGTCTTATTAGAGTTTATCTCTAGGGGGATTCAAGATGGTAGGACCAGAGGATATCTCTAAAAAATTTTCAAAACCAGAAGATTTTAAGTGCATTTTTACATCATTATTTGTGTTCCAGGCTGTTGTGGTTTAACCCCAGCAAGCAACCAAGCCCCACACAGCCGCTCGCTCACTCCTCCACCAGCAGGACTGGGGAGAGAATCAGAAGCATAAAAGAGAGAAAACTTGTGGATTGAGTTAAAGACAATTTACTAGAGAAAGAACAAGCCATGCACACAAGCAAAGCACAACAAGGAATTGATTCAGTGCTTCCCATGGGCAGGCAGGTGTTCAGCCATCTCTAGCAGAGCAGGGCCCCATCACACATAACAGTGACTTGGGAAGACCAACGACATCACTCCAAACATCCTGAGCATGATGTCACATGGTCAGGAATGTCCCTTTGGTCAGTCTGGGTCACCTGTCCTGGCTGTGTCTCCTCCCAGCCTCCCATGCACCCCCAGTTTCCCAGCCAGTGTGGCCATATAAAAAGCACAAAAGGCCTTGGCTCTGTGCAGGCCCTGCTGAGCAATAACAAAACCTCTCTACATTATCAACCCTGTGTTCAGCACAAATCCAAAACACAGCCCCACACCAGCCACTGTGAAGAAAATAAACTCTACCTCAGCCAGAACCAGCACACAAGCATACCTCTATTTAGTTTCTGACTTAACCAAACCCAAGAGCATCCATACCATTCAATTACATTCTGGCTCTTAAAAGTGGCCATCTGCTTCATTACTATATGAGACTTTCTAAAAAGAAATAAAAAATCCCTAAAGAGTGACTTTATTATCTTCCCACATTATTACTCCAGGTCCAACTCCATTTAGAGTTGAACAAAGCAAATCAAGGATGACAGTTTAAATTCATTTGGAAATCAGTAAAAATAGAAATTATTTTGGTTTAAGACAGTATTTGTTTATCTTACTTTTACCTAAATTTTTGGTGAAGTAAGGTAAATGAGTTTATGCAGGTTTGACATGCATGCTGTAGAATTTCTACTTCTCAGACAAGGGATAAACAATAGAAGACAGTTGAAATTATGCCTATGCAACTTGGGTTATTTCACTGTATTTTATAGAAGAGGTATAAGCTAGATTGAAATAAGTTCCTATTATTTAAAAGGAATGTTCTTTTAGCTTTTTGCAGAGATTTCTCTTCCAAATAACACAGTAGCCAGGTAATGAATTGAACACCTGACACCAAAATGAATAACACTTGCCCCAAGGACCTTCATGTTCACAAGACACAGCAATCAGCAAAGGACTTTGGAGTTCTTGCTTTGTTCTGAGGGACCCAAGGCCCTTTTCTGATCTAATGTATGAAAGCCCCCCCACTTGTTGGTAAGTGGTTACATGATGAACACTCCCTCCCAAGGGCAACAAAAGATGGCTCATGGCTTTGCTGGGACAAGGTGTTGCTTGGTTGGAGCAGCAGCAGCAATGCTCAAGTCTGTGATAGGACAGAAGGGGAATTCTCTCATGAAAATACCTGGGACTGGAGCTCTATCTGATGCCGTATTTACTGGGCTTGAACCCACGTTCTCATAAGCACAAGGAGAAATACAACCCCTGAAGAGGGAGATACACTTTTCAGTAAACCTCCTTCAGGATCCCTGCTGGAGTAATCTTCTCCATTCTTCTCCCACCTCTCAAAAATCTATTTATCATGATAGATTATTATGAATTCGACAGAAGAAAAAACAATCCATTACGAAAACTGAAGTAATGGGTTCTTGTCCTCCTGTTGGGAAAGTTGTGGCCAATTTCAATATGACAGTGGCTTGTAGGCAACCACTGGACTATGGCTGTTTTGGTGGCAGATATATAAATTCAACATCAACAGAACACAGATGGCCAAGGCATTTAGCCTCCACAATGAGCCTCCATGTTTTTCCTGGACTTTGTCTGCTGAGAGGAAATATTGACAAGAGGCTCCTCCACACAGGCAACCAACAAACCAAACCACTTAATTTAGTGTTTTTTTGAAACTGAAGCATTAAATTTTTTCATAAAAGATTCCAGGTTTTACTTTGGACCTAGTATAATACTGTGGAAAAATTCAGTGAAGCGCAATGAAAATTATAAAAAAGTATTTGATCTGCTAAAAATGAAAATCAGTTTATTTAACTGACAAGAGTAACTGAACTTCTAACTACCTGCAAGAAACCTACAGTTGGAGGATCTCAATCCAGAAAACAAGTATGTAGCAAGATCTAAGATCAAGAAACAGAGTTGAAACCATTTCAGAAAAAGAATAAAACCCAAATGTTAAATGAGGATCATTCATCATTGGGACAGTTTACTAAAGTTTATGAACACTTTAAACCAAACAAAACTGGAAATTTTTGGGTCACACATCCCTGCTAACCTTACAAAGCTTCTTCCTGTCCATCTGGTATGCAAATCGTAAGGCTTTTTTGAACCTTGCCTGGACAACTGTGGGGTGCAGTGTGTAGACAGATAAACATCAGGACATCTTGAGCCTAGAAGAGGTTTCCTTTTATCACAACAAAATTACAATAAACAAAGCATCATCATAAATAAAGCTCTGGATAGAGAATACATTGGCATACGTATGCCTTTCTAAGTATTTTTGAGCAAGTAATCTGTAGGAAAAGGCTGAATCTTCCTGCAAATTCTGATTGGAGTTTTACGCCTGTGCACATCATCACAATCATTGACACTAGGGTCCACCCACATATTTCAGATTACAATAGCAGGATTTCTGGTTTTGTCTAAATTAAACATGACTCTGCATCAGTCCTCCTTTTGGCACTGGGTTATTGTGTTTTTATTGTTGTGTATTTCTATACCCACTTATGTCTGCTACTATCTTGACCTTCCCCTGCTTCTGGTAGAAAGCGAGAACAATACATATTCACTGACAAAGAACTGAAAATTTTATGTCTTCAAAACAGTATTAATGCAATTTTCTTTGGCGCGTTGCAATGCCAAAGGAAAGCTCACTGTTCTGGTAAATACAGAAGGAAAAGACATTTTAACATCTGATTTTTGCTTTTGTGGGGTTTTTTTTCCCCAGTTTTGAATTTTCACTTCAAGCAGTGGTCTGGTGTTTGCATTTAGCATCAGGCACCAGAAATTAACCTGAATGAAGATACCTTCCCTCTGGTAGCAGAGATGATGAGAATCATTTCATGCCAGTGGAACCAAACATTTGGAGAACAGCTTTTAACCAAGATCGATACTTATAATGAGAAAAGGGCTTAAAACCGAGCAAAGCAATAATGCACATATTAGTTTTTTGATTGAACATGCTGATAACCTCAGAAACAAACATTGCACCAGTCAACCTGCAACAAACATAATGGGACTGCCACTCTCACAGGGGGTTTGATTCAATCAGTCCCAAATCTTCACAAAGGAAGACACCAAAATACTCTGCACCCCCAGCTACATCACTGCTCTTCTATCCAACACATTTCAGCAGAGGCTTAGTCTCAAAAGACATTGTTAAATTTTTTTCTCCTCCTTATTTGAGGTATAATTGACTTTTCCAAACAATATACAGTTATGCTAACCATTTCGTTTTGTAGGCAAGAGAATAACTACTGTGTTTTCATTTTAATGTATAATTCCAGCCCAATAATCCTACAGGGAAGCTTTTTAATAAGACATGAAATTTCAGAGGAAGAGAAAGCAGTAGCATGAATTGTCTGTTCTTATTCCTTCTGCAATACTTGTTTTCAGTATCTGAGGTAAGAGACATTTAATGCCCTTTGGGTTTTATAATTTATTTTACAATTTTCTACTAATGAGTATCAAGGAATGCAGCACTGTCCAGATAGAGTGCTAATTAACAGGGCTACTTATACAGCCAAATTTGGTCTGGATCTTAACATGGTTTTCTCCCAAGACATAATTCAGTTCTTTAACTCATGATGGCTCTGTACATCTGCAGATAATGCAAATTTTTCCCCTCAATTCCTTGGTCACATAAAATTTGTACAGTGGGAAATCCCTCCTGGATCAAACTGGGAAGAAAGGAAACTACAGTTTTCATGATCTAACCTTTTGAGTTTCATGCCCTGAAGACATGCAAATGGAAACAAGGTGTTCCAACAATCTGCGGACCAAAATTTTCAATGAAATAGGCAATTTCCTAGGAAATGTTTTGATCTTCTGAAGTGAAAAAACATTCAGCTGGAAAATACGCAACCAGCTCTAATAAATACCATGAAAACCATTATAATATTGATAATTTCTGTCTGCAGCAGTTTGCTAATCAGCACCAAAGACACATTTTGGGTGACTCAGCACTGACAATGAGCTACAACTGTATGACATCAGACATCCACACAGTGTCTGAGGGAATTGAGATGGAATGTAGTTCACAACTCAAGCTCCCCTTTCTTCCCCGTAGTCATTCTTGCATGCTTCAACTCTTTTCCTTCCCTCCCCCACTCTACTTTCCCAAAGTCAGCACAAAGTTGTATCAGTACTTCTTTTTCTGGAAGTACTTTTAAACTGCACTTTCCCCTCCATGCATACATACTAAATCTGAGCTCAAAAGCAAATTGTTTGCAGTCAAGCAAGCATTTTTCAAGGAGTAAATGCTTCACCTTGTGCAACAACATTGTAATAATTAAGATTCTCACAAGTTTCACAAGACCTTTGGAAGCTTAGTTAAGTAACTTTAAGGGTACAATGAAACAGAGTAGTTCATCTGGGAAGACCATCTGAGTTGAGCTCTGTGCAGGCAGCACATACCTCAACAGCTCCCACACCCTCTAAACTCCAAGAGGCAGCAGTAGCAGCTCAACATATTCAGATTTCAGGGTGAGCAGGCATTAGACAGATCTGACTCCAGAGTGCTCAGTGCCAGAAGAGAGGCATGAAATACTGTCCTCAGCACCATACTGCAGCTCAGCTCTGCTTGATTCAGCGTCTGCACAGGGGCTTAGGCTGGGTTTTGACTCCACAAAAGACCCCTTTCCTGCCACCTCGGTCAGCAACATAACGGCACACAAGTCAATGACAAACAAAAGCAGTAGTTTCCCCACGAGTTCCAAAACAGACAACTACAGCAGAATGCATCCTAACAGATCAGTAGTCTGAACAGATACCAACATTTTCTTTTAAAAAAAAAGTGCTCATAATCATTTAGTCTTTAGAGAAGTACATGCTTGCACAGGATACTTTGTGATCATTTCATGAACCAGTCATCTAAGGAACTTTATTATAAATTGTATAATACACTTAATTTGATAAGGAATTCCACTGGTTAACAGTAGAGCAATACTATATTCAATTTGCCTAGAAATACCTATAAAGAGTCAAAAGTATCTAATATTATTTTAGGTCTATAGGAATGTGAGTTCTACTTACAGCCAGAGGTCTAAACAGTTCAAGATTATTACTGTAAACTGCATAGCAGCCGTTACATAACAGGTTTAATTTTTCTTCTCAAGCTCTATATGAATTTCACTGAAATGGGCAAAGAAATGGCACAAGTTCAAAAACAGAGATGAAGCTGGGTTCTGTTGACTTCCCAGTATTTATTGCATGACAAGGTAAATATTGACAATGATTAAGACAGATTAGAAGAAGGTTAGCAAGTCAATATGTGCCTTGAAGGAAGAGAACACTTGATATTTATTAAAGTCAGGGTATATTAACTAGAGAAGATCTCCCTTTGCTTTTTTAAAGGCAAAGAATGTTGGCTTGCAAAGGACCATTCATTGCTATCTAGCAGCTCATTTGACTTTAACCAGTGTTTTTCTATGTTTTGAAAAAACCCAAATATTGTCCCTCCGGATGCTCGCGGAACACTATTTTCTTCTTGCCTTTGAGCCAAAAAGCATGTGTTCCTGTGTCTGTATTTTTACTGGCACTGTTGCTATCACAAATACTGAGAAATTTCTCTTCGAGTTTGAGCACGAGGCCTGTCCATAAATAGGAAAGCATTTCAGAAGATATCTGCATGCAAGAATAATATTTTCATTCTTTGCTGAAAGAAGATTTATTTATCATTCTAAACTGGGAGATAAAAATCATAAAAATTATGGTTTTGTGGGAAATAAAAAAAGCCATGTTTCTCTCCATTTCCTTCAGCGAAGGTCTTGCAAGTACTAGATTCACTTTCAGGTCCAAGTTTACCAGTAATATCAAGTTTTTATCTTGAAAACATTTTTTCATGCTTTAACAATTTAAAACTGAGTTTAAAAAGTTAGAGTACTATGAGTTATCAATAATGGCCAAAACCAGGTCAAAAAGTAAAGACTTCACATTAAGTTTTGCATTTGGTTTCCAGTTTTAAAACAACCCTGCAAACATAACTAAAATCTGGAAAGGAGAATTTATGAACATTTTCATATTTGAAGACTAAAAAGAAGGTCACTCATTACATAATAAGTATTCAGAGGTTTGAAAATATCTTGTCATCAAGACACTGCTACATGACGCAAATGAGTCAGATTATCAGAGATGAGGTCAGATCAGTACGTATGAAACCTAAGTCACAGAATCACAGAATGGGTCAGGTTGGAAGGGACCACAGTGGGTCATCTGGTCCAACCCCCCTGCTCAAGCAAGGCCATCCTAGAGCACACGGTACAGGATGCTGTCAAGCCAGTTCTTGAATATCTCCACTGAGGGAGACTCCACAACTTCTGTAGGTGATCTGTTCTGGTGCATGGTCACTCACACAGTAAAGTTCTTCTGCATGTTTAGAAAGCTATGCTTCAAAATTATGTCCCTAGCATTCAAATGGAAATCAAAGGAAGATAACACCAGTGTTTGACCTAACCTTTAGCTTCTGCTCAACATCACAGATTTTGGCTAAGAACAACATTCATTATGGGGAGCTGCCATTCCTAAAACGAATTCTTGAGCCATTTGTGAGGAACATTACAGTAACAATAAAATCCTGTAAAATAGAAAAATTAATTTCTTGCAAAGAAAATGTTATAGCCTCAAGTTTCAACAGCTTATTTTGAGCAAAGAGAAACAAGTATCTATTTAAAAATATATACAAAATATATTAAAAAAAAATATCTTTCTCCCACTAGAAGTTTAACAACAACAAAAAAGAAGTTTAAAGTGCTCTTTAATATTTTTAGTTATTATTTCTGCAATACCTCCAGAATAGATTCCAGAGAAGTGTAGAGAAATCCAGTATGCATGGGCAAGATACAAACAATCTTCCTGTACTGTGAAATATTGTGTGGGGCAGAAAAAGACAGTTCTGCTGCCCCAGAAGGGATTGGCTAACTTCTTGTGTCAGTGTTCGTTTGTCTGGTTTGGTTTATAACATATTGTTAACCTGTCATTTAGCTTTTAACTGGGTTTCTGCTTTTCCCTGGCTGTTCTCTCCAGCTGACTCATTTGGCCTAGTTCTCTAAGAGACAGAACTGAAGACAAGAGTGTCCTCATCAAGAAACTGCTATACATAACTGAAACGATACAGCACCCTGAAGATGCAAAAAAAAAAAAAAACCCAAGTAAATGCAGTAAAATACAGTTTCTTGTAAATGTGCAGTTACAGAGAACCTTTTTCTTATAGGATCCATGTTTGAGAATATGTCCAAAACAAAACACCACAATTCTCAGTCCCAACAATATATCTTCCTAAATTTCTTTCACCAAGCTGCAAGGTCCCAGCGGGAATTCTAGGACAGCATTTCAGGCTTTCTTTTCAGAAGTGATTCAACAGTCAACAGTACCCTATGTTCAGAGCTCTATAACAAATTGTCATAAACTGTGTCTGGTATCTTCAGTACTATATTCTCAATCAATCTTATAGTAACAATGTACTATATGTATTCCTAAAGCCGTGATGATTATCTAGGATATTTCAATCTACTTTTGAGCTTCCCTGAAACTGTATTGATCCTGCAAAGTAACGTCTCTTTTAGTGATAAATATACAGAATAGCTTTCACTGAAAACCTTTTACTGTAGTTAATCAAACTCCAAATTATATTCTTGAAGTTGCCCACAAAATACTGCTCAAGAAGCAAATTGAAAGCTCACGAGGAAACATCATAGATGTAAACTTCAGCGTAAGTTCCAAAGGCAGTAAGTGAATCTAGCATTGCCTGAGGAAGCTTTTTGCAGAAACACATATTCAAGGCTGCTCAAAGAATTTTCTCTTGCAGTGGTCAAATCACAGTAGTTGTCCAAATAGCTCTGCAAAATCATTCTGCATGTTGAAACAGAACAAGAGCTCACTGAAATTGCAGAAATTTAGTTCATGAAGAGTGGGTATAAACCTTACATGCTCTGACAGAATCATCAGAGGTCTCTCTGTGATAACCCCACTTTTCCTGCACTTCTTTCCTCATTTATACACACCGCTGACTTATCCACACCACCCCAACATGCTGTATACTTCCTATTATTCTCCATAGGAGAAAACTCATCCCTGTTTGCACAGTCCTGCTCTGGCAGCCTTCCCTCCTTCCTCAGGCCGTACAACTGCCAGTTCACAGTTCCTCTGCTCTCAGTTCAGCCACTGAGCCGCAGGCAAAGCTGTAAGGCCTGAGCAGCTTCCAGTATATTTCCTTTTCCTCGTTGCTCTCTGCCTGGGCCCTGCATGTTGAAGAGGCAGCTAACAGCTAGCCACCAGCAATCAGCTGTGCACCACCTGTTCCTCTAATCGCCTGACCATCTTCCCTGGATTAAGAAGAAATTTAATTCACCCATAAGCAAGAGAGAGAATGAAAGGCTGCTGGAGACATCACACAGGCATAAAACGGACCACCACAGTTCATGCACGTATGAAAGCAGGCCTGGTAAAACTGTCAAGTTTCTCCTTCAGAAAACTGTCCTCTCCATGCCAGAGCCTCTCTGAAACTTCAAACAAAATGTGCAGAATGAGCTGGGACTTCAACTTCCCTGGAGGCTGTAGATTTACCAGCAGAGTTCACAGTTCGCTAAAATAGGATACAGCCATATTCAGCAACAGGGTTTAATTCCGTTAAGTAATTATTTCACCTGTGGTCTAGGGTATTAATTTTGTTAGAGTCTTATAAAAGAAAGTCATTACAGATGCCTTAAAGGTGAACACCTACAAAGTGAGTGGCAGCTATAAATCCATCACTACCTAATTGTTGCAGTTCATATGCCAGTGTATTTTCTTGCCCTGTCGTCTCCTTCCTTCTTTTTCTCAAAGATTTACTTTTCCCAATAATTAAATTAAATTAGATAAATTTGAGCCTAACTGAAACTAATTTTGTATAATATCCCAAACCATTTGCATAAGGCTTCTAAAAATCTCCAAGCTATTTCTCTAGGCAGTGGGGTAGCTAATTATCTACCTCTCCAAGCAGCCTTCAAGGCATCACAGATCATATGTTTAGAAGACAGAACAATTTCTTTCCTTTGCAGAAAAAAAGTGTCCATTGCAGTCCTAATGCATCATGAAAATTCCATGTTTCCACAGAGATTAAATAATTCACCCTCCATGGAATATATTTGATCATATAATAACAGGCAGACATGATCATTATGCCCTGAATAGCACCATTTAGGAAATCAATTCCTGAACTTTTGGGATATGCAAATCCAATTGATTCTTGAACTGTGGAGGTCTCAAAATGAACTGAGACTTTTGGCAGCGTGCAAATATTCACCATCCCTTCAGGCTGGGCCAACGTATCTGGCATCCTCTCCCACATACAACAGATTCCATCTCAACCCAGTAGGATATCCTTCCCTACAACAATTTGGTTTACAAAAGCTGAGCTACACTACAGAAGTATTGTAATTATGATCACTGTTTAGCAAGGATAAAGTATTAGAAACAAAGGAATTAAATATGAAATTGTTCATAGGCATTGTCTCTCTGCACATTCTTAGAATACAAAGTTAATTTTTCAAACAAAAATCAGTCCCTCGGCCACAACCCCTCACCGACACAGTGAACATCTGACTGGGGCTGACTCACAACCTGTTGTTTTGAACTATGGATGGGCTGAGCTCTTGTTTGACTATATATAAGAATCTGGTAGGACTCACCAAGATCCAAAATATCCAGATCTCTCACGACTCTTTCATGGTGGCAATTTTCAACTCAACAACAACAGAATTAAAGCGGTTTGTCACTAAAGCAAGACAAGCAAACACATAGCAGCATGATTCCTTTTTTTTTCTGAGCATCTAAATATAAAGCTATTAATACCCCAGTCTAAGACTACAGTTCTTATTGTACTTGAAAATAAAGTTCTCTTTAAATTCTAGGTGATCAGGTTTTTTCTGGAATCTATATGCAAGCAAAACTCCTCTTAAAATTATTATGTTCCAAGCATTAAAAAAGAAATTTATTTCCACATGTGGCCAAGGTTCAAGCCCACCCCTTCAAGGCTTGTCTACAAGCTGGGGCAAGAGATTGTGGAGGACAGTGATGGATGGGGAGAATAACAATTCGGCATCTGATGTGAAGGAGACTGTTACATGTTAGAATAACCAAAAAAATCATGATTAACCCAAGTGCGCCTGCTAACATGGTTTAAAACATGACCCATCTTGAAGAGAATGAAAGCATTCACTCCCAATATTAAGGAAAAATTCACAGAGTAATTTTCATCTGTTTTACCCTTTCCTTCAGTGTTGAAGATGCCCCAAGGCAAAGAAGCCTATTCACAACTGAGAGACGTGAGGGATTCACATAATGAAGTCACAATGCCAATTTCTGTCCCAGCCTGTTTTAGGAAGAGCTTAAACCCTAAACAATTCACCAAGGAATGTCTACCACATTACATTTACAACCATAACAAAAACACTTCTAGGTCCCTGGAGGGCTCAGTTATAATCCCACATTTAAGTTATAACCTGAGTCTCACATCCCATCTGTCTAAATGACTTACTGGGGCTAGCACAAGTCAACAGCAAACTCTCTGGTGCCATACTCAACCCTCTTCCCTTGGTGTTCCAAGCATGTAAAATACAAATGTTAAGGGACCCAAACACAATCTGCTGCAGTGCAAAGGCACATTATAAATTATTTTTTTGAAGTTTTTAAACCCTTGAGTGCATTTTCACCCAAGTGAACCAAACCCTTTGCGCCCTTGAGCATGCACACAGGAAAAGGAGTAACAGATGCTTCTGAATACTCCTCATCCACTTATGACTAGGACATAAAACATATTAATTTCCTTCACAGAAAGAAACCAAAATTCTTTTTGTTTTTATGCAAATTTTCTTTATTTTGAGGATGAAGAAGTACTTCATCCTGACACTTGAAGATTACAGATTAGACTTCAATTCTTTTCAACAGTCTGCATTAGAGTACTTTTCCTTCCATTACCCACAGGTCCACTGAGGCTATGAGTAATCTGGAATAGGAGGGAATATATACTCCTCTTGCCTGGAGCTAAAAACCAACCACCGCCAACAACAGCTGCAGTAACAGAAATCATTTGAAATCTCATTATCAAGGTGTTGATAGGAAGAGATAGGATGCATTAAGGGCAAGGAGACTGAAGAGAGAGAGGAGTCAGTGCATTACCCCTCTCCTGCCAAGGGGTTCCAAGTCAGTCCTTGGTAAATCACAGCATTTCTCCAAAACCAGGCTCCCGAAACTGCCAGTTTCTCTACTATCCATTTCTCCAGTATCCTCAAGTATCAGTTGATCGAACTGTTGTTCTTTCCCCCACAGGTTCTGATAGTACATTAATATGCAATACTGAAGTTCAGTGGTCATAGGAGTTGAAATAAGTACCCTTAAATCAAAATATGGACTTGTATTTGTTTAGCTGAATAACCCCAGCATGCTACAAGTATTTTAAAATCAAAACTCTCATTCAAACTCACTGATGGAAATTGAAAAAAACGCCTAATAACCAGAGCAGGCTGTGGTAAAAATACTATGTTAATGAAAATATATATGCATATCTAGATTTCAAAGAACTACTTTGATCTGGGAAGTAGGTTGTATGGCTCTTATTGTCAAGCTTTTTAATGAGGTTTCTAATAGTACACAAAAATAGCAGAAACTACAAATACAAAAAATACTTGTAACTCTTAGTACATTCAGCACTAATATACTCTAATTTATATGGAGGATGTTTTTAAATGAACTTTAAAACAATGAAATATGTCTGAGAGCATGTCCAGAAATTATGTAGAATAAAAATAATTCAAATCATAAATAAAGTAGAGGACAGATAATCACTACAGCAAGGTCCATACATGAAAAACATTGGGAACAGATGCAACATGAAGAAAATGATAGTAATATTATGCACCTGTGTCTTCATGGGTATAAAGAAACAAACAGGCTGAAATACCAATTTGATTGACAGAAAAAGATTAGAATCTTGGAGTGATCATAAAAGATACATTTAACATTAGGAAATAAGGAATCATTTAGAATATCGGATTTCAGGTGGTAAATTGCCAAGTAGAAAGCTTATTTAGAAGCAGTAGAATAAAGGTAGTAATTAAAATAACATTTGAAAGTATATTTTCTGAACTATTTGAACAACAAAAAAAATGCATAATTTACTTGCACTGAATATTTTTTGCAATGCAGCTGCCAGATTCGTGCCACACTGAATTTATTCACTATCCTTTTTTAAAAAAATAGACTGATACATTTTCCATGAAGTTATTTAAATACCACCCCAAGATGCCAAGTTGGCTCTGTGACTGCAAAGATATATTTTTTAAAGAGTGTGAAATAATTCATTAACATATTCATGAGGGAGTAAAAGAACTGCAGACTTCAGGTGAAACAGTAGCTTAAGTATCACCAGAGCTAAATTGCATCAAAAGGTGCTAAATCCTGTGAACGTGCTTGCTATAGCACCACTGAGACTTCTACCAAAACAGCCAAGTGTTTGTGTAAGTCCCCAGGAGCTTTATAACAAAGAGAAGAGTTTTGGTTTAAATAAGGACACTGGCACAAAGAAGACACCATTACAGGGAGAAAAAAAAAAAAAAAA